>JAAAPX010000026.1:0-256022 GCA_012656285.1 Aspergillus fumigatiaffinis | reverse complement strand
CTGGCTGAGCTTGATTTTGTTGACTCAGGTCCATCATCATGCCATTGGTACTATTGATATTATCCAGAGGACCGCTGGTATCTTGTCTCCGCCCGACTTCCCTCCCTACGCTGTCAGCTCCAAGCGGCACTATGCGCTGCTCGTCACGTCGGCGGGGACGACGTCGTCGTTCGCGGTTGTTCGAGGTGCCGAATTGTCCAGCAGTCTCGGACAGTGTTTCTGATTGCTCTTCAGGATCACGCTGAGGTCGACGCGTGCGGCGGTTGCGTCGTTTAGGTTGTTCTGGCTCGAGTTCGGGTTCAGGCTGCTGTTCAGGATTGGCTGAGTTCGCTGATTCACTACCTTGAGGTTGTTCAGCCTCGGCGGAGGCATTGTCTTCTAGTGAAACGTCATTTGGTTTATCGTCTTGAGCTTCTTCTTCTGCATTCTTTGGCGGTCGCAGCTTGGCTGGTTTCTTCTTCTGTGGGGTAGGAGTCGTAGGCTGCTCTGTGTCTTGGGTGGAGGCAGCCATTGTGATAGTAGGGGTTTGGAATGAGTGTAAACAACCAAGACCTGTCAGTTGAAACGATGTTTATAAAGGTGGGGATGATCGACACGTTTCTGGCAGTTGGGTGCGGATTCCTGAATCGGGATCAAATGTCATCACCGAGTGCGGAATGCCACCGACGTCATTTCACTTTGCCCAATCAGAAAGCTTGGCTGATACAACCTGAACTTTGCAGCCAATCATCAATGAGATTAAATTTAGACAAGATGCCCACTGTGGAGACATGCTGTCAATGACATAGATCGAGTTTATCGGTGGAGTACTCCGTACGTAGCATGGATAAGCATACTATGGCAGGTTTGCTGGATCATGGCTAAGACACCGCCCAATGGCCGCCTGGAGCGATCAAGCGGCGAATCCGTATCCCCCTAGCATAGCATAAATGCACCAAGGGCTAATATCGCTGTTCTGGTCGAGTAATTGTGCCAGTAGCAAGGCATTACGAATGCCAAAGTGATCGCTGATATAACGGAACATGTACGAGACCCACTGTCTCTGATCGACCGTGGCTGCCTTGGATCGAGCGGCAATGTACATAGGAAACAGAAGAGTGTAGCAGTCGAGGAGCTCGGACGGTGTATGCACTTTGTTGCAGCCTTTCTGCGGTACAACGGAGAGGTCTGTGCCCTCTGCCTGTCCTTGGCTGCGTTTCGATCGACAGGCATAACTTGCATATTGTGGAACGGAGGCATATACCTCGAGCGACAGTGCTGCAATCTTACTCAAGGCAGCTTCAGATGCAGCGAGCTGGTTGACTCCGTCGATTGCGTTCAACGTTCCATAACAGTCCAGGAGATATTCGTTCAGCTGGATGCGAACCTGCCGCACGACATTCCAAGCCTGAGTGGCATGACGATCACGATAAAAGTCCATTTCCTGGCCATACACATGGGGCAAGGGGTACCGCAGAATCCGCCTGTCCGGCTGCCAGTCTGGAGGTATGTCCCGCGAGATCGCTAAAAGGGCCTGGTCAAGATCATGTGCGCGGGCCATGCTATCCTGGAGTGACCATCTGCCAGTGCGGACTGCACTGAGGAAAGAGGCATATTCTATCGTCAGACCTGAGATCTTCCATTTCGGATCGTCTTTCAATTTCAAATGACGCTCGATATGGTTACGGAGTGTGAGAACGTCATTGGAGACGGGATGCGCGCTGGCCACGCAGCTGATGATGTAGTTGGTTAAAAATCGTGACATGATACGTAGGGAATAGTGATCTTGAAAATTCTGTACTCCGATCTTCTGAATCAAAGCGAGCGTCCCGTTGACATGGCTCGGCCAGAATTGAATGATGCTGGCTTCGGTGTGGGTGATCTTTTCGAATAGGTCCAACAGTAGAGATGCCGCGATCAGGCTATCTCTCGCAGTAGGGGGAAAGCTCAAAGCTTGTTTCATCACGCGCAATGCCAAAGCATACCGCTGACGAGCCAAGGACAATAAAGGAGCCGAGACATGGTGGTGCGCCAGAAGAGCTAAGCTCACTGCGTCAATGCTCACATCTAGCCAACGAGGTACCACCTCTGTCTCACGCTCCCATCGAATCAGAAAGTCCCATCCACGGGATCCTACAGACACATAATGGGCGAAGAAGACCATACGAGCCTGGATGTCGATGGAGACTGATAGCGAAGCCTCTGTTGGCCGAGCAGGTTTCAATTTCAGCAGAGACTTGCGCCGCGCGTCCTCGGTCTGATCCTCAATATGGATTGCCTGTGGGTCCCGATATCCATGGCAGACCACTGCTGCGCGGAGGCATGGTGTGCACGAATCCGGGCGGTAGTCGCACTGGTTTCTGTTACCTACAGTCCGGGCTGCATGTGCGAGGAAAGCATACCTTTAACCGCCGAGTCCGACAGCGCTGGCACGCCTTCGATGGACGACCACGAAAGACCATCAAGATTGATCATAGACAGATAGATGTCTTGTTGTAGCTGATGGGAGAAAGACAAGGGAAAGGAAAGTAGAAGAATGGCATGGCCCCAGGGGTCCAAACCACGCTAAGCTATTTTGGGTAGGCATTTCGACGCCAAGTGGACCATTCTGATATAACAGCACAAAGCAGTAGATGATGAGAAGTGGAACAAGAAGAGAGAGAGATATCTTCTCATATATAAAGATGGCCATGGTAATGCTCAGACTGTCTACTTTTTCCCTACTTGTCATCATTTCTCCTGGCAATCCAATCTTTCTCAACACCATTATCATATATATATTCTCATCTTGTCCACTCTCAATCCTCTTCAATATCTGGCCCAGCACAACTGGCTGAAAGATGTCTTTCCCTTATAAGCATGTCCTGGTCATTGGAGCCACTTCAGGCATTGGTCGTGCCATGGCCGATCGTCTGGTTCAAGCCGGGGTCAAGGTCACAGCTGTTGGTCGTCGCAAGGACCGTCTGGACGAGTTTGTTCAGAAACATGGAGAGCAAATGGCCAGCGCAGTTCCGTTTGACATCTCCGTGCAGGAGAATATCCCGAAGTTTGCAGCTGAGTAAGTATTGCATACAGCCATATGGCCCAGCTGACGGACCAGAATCATCGACTCGTACCCCGACGTGGACTGCCTTTTCCTCAACGCAGGAATTCAACTCCCCTTTGAGCTTGACGACCGGGGCCAGTTCGATTTGGAGCCATTCAACAAGCAAATGAACGTCAACTACTCTAGTCTGGTCGCGTTGACGCATGCCTTTCTACCCTTTCTCATCGAGAAAAAGAGCCCCACCAGTATCATCTTGTGAGTACCGTCCACGACTGCATGAACTGTGATTATCTGACCGAATAGCACCGGATCAAACGTGGCTATCGTCCCAGCTGCAGCTATGCCAGCATATTCGGCCTCCAAAGCTGCATTGAACGTGTTCACCTTGTCCCTACGTGATCAGCTGCAGAACTCCAACGTGGCGGTGATTGAAATTTTACCACCGGCAGTGCAGAGTATGCCATCCCTGCATCCTTGACCGGGGAGATTGACTAATGTCGTAATAGCCGAGATACACCTCTATATGGGCGAGGAGATTTGCCGCAAACTGGGCATGCCTCTGGACACCTTTGCTGATCTTGCATTCAAAGGTCTCATTGCGGGACAAGACCAGATCGTGATAGGCAGTATTGGGCCTGCTGAGAGGTTCAATGCGATTGTCGACCAGAGACGCACGGCGTTTGAGGATTTGGCCGACGTGATGAGGGCGCAGCAGAAATAGTTGTATACTGCGGACACCCTCTACAGGGTCTATGTTAAGATATCCAGGAGTTCTTCGTTGGTTCAAGCTGTCCCTGTCGTCTTTTTCGGTACTGTCTATCTGATCTAAGAACTGCTGGGATCCAAGATGATGACATAGATAGGAATTGAGTATTTCTTGCGAGTATTTCTTGCATTGTTTGAATGGATCCGGGGAATCGCCGGGATATCCACCGTAATGGGCGCAAATATGATTGATGCCGCTTGACCATCCCCCACAGTCTCCGCAAATTCCCCGTCTGCTTGAATTAAGGAAGATGCGGGGTTAAACTATTATTTCCTCGACTTTATCGTCAAGGACACTCACCAGTTCGTCCGCCAATTGGCCCGGATAATGCCTTGTTCCCATCGCTGCATACTACAAGTCTACAACTACAAATATAAGGATAGGACCAGGATCATGAGTGCAATCAAGCACAATCCAGGGTTTGACGGCCATCATGCTTCAGCGTATATTGTTAGCCACTGCAGCGGCTTTCCTAGCCTGCGACGTTGTCGCTGGAGAGTGTTGCAACAGCACAGCACCTGTTGTCGTCCATCCCACTCCTCCCGGTGTTAATAAATACGACTCGTTCGCGGTTCAAGTGCGCTCCACTGCTCATAAGAAGCAAGAGTACGCTGTGCAACCGTTTCTTGTCCAAGTCGGCGAGGCCAATACCACCAGCGGAGCGAGTATTGTTCACAACACTTCTGTCGCATACTTTGATTTCTGTGGCTCCGTCGAGGTGTCGTTGACTTATAACAATGGCCCTATACATTCCGCCGTCGTCCGTCCGCATTCATACAACATCATCCCAAAGGTGCACGGAGACGTCATTACTTTCTCGCTTGATTCTCCCAAGAACGTGGTGATCCAGGTCAACGATAATATCTGGGACGTGCTCAACCTTCTCACCAATCCCATTGAGACTGATGTGCCTCAGCCATCAGATCCTGGTATCATCTACTTCCATCCTGGTATCAACAATAACACGGCGGCCACGACAAACAAACAACTACTGATTCCGCCCGGTAAAACCGTCTATGTTGCTCCAGGAGCCACCGTCACCCTTCCACTAGGGTTCCACAATATCTCTGACGCCAGCATCCGCGGCCGAGGACTGCTGCTCAAAGCCCCTATTACAATCGAGTATTCGTCTCGCATTACAGTCCGCGATCTAGTCCTCATCAATACGAACATTGGCGTCGCAGTCTCATCCGATGTGACCGTGCGCGGGATCCGGTCCTTCTCCATCGGCGCATGGGGCGACGGATTCGACTCCTACTGCAGCCGCAACGTGCTGGTGGACAACGTGTTCATGCGCAACTCGGACGACAATATTGCACTCTACCAGCACCGGAACAACTGGTCTGGAGATTCGAGCAACCTCACCATCCAGAATGCCGTGCTCTGGGCGGACTATGCTCACCCCATCAATATTGGAACACATGGTAATACACCCAATCCCGAGACGATGGACGGCGTGACGATCCGGAACATTGACGTGCTCGACCATCGTGAGCCGCAGATGTGGTACCAGGGCTGTCTGGCGATCAACGCCGGGGACGACAACCTCATCCAGAACGTGTTGGTGGATGGGATGCGCGTCGAGAACTTCCGCGAGGGCCAGCTGATCAACCTGCGTATCATGTATAACTCCAAGTACAATACGTCGCCGGGAAGGGGGATCCGCAATGTGTATATTAAGGGATTGCAATACAATGGGACCAATGCTAACCCGTCCATGATGGTGGGGTATGACGAACAGCGCAACATCACCAATGTCACCTTTGAGGATCTGGTGGTCAACGGCAAGAAGATCTACGATGGAATGAAGAAACCGACTTGGTACTACACTGCTGACTTTGTCCCTATGTTTGCCAATGAGCATGTCCATAACCTGACGTTTATTGCGTCGTGATCAGTTGTATATAGATAGTGACCAAGACAGTCTCGTTAATATCCTTCCGCTCCTCCGCAGCCAATAGGTAGCGTAGATTTCTCAAGAATGCGCCATGGACGAAACTTGCATATTATTGCATACATTCGGGTCGAAATATGCCGAGCAATCCAGAAGGAGGCGGGGTATCTGGGGAATGACTGGGGTATTAATCCTTCAGAGAAAGGCCTTGATTGAAGCTTGGCTCATTGATCAGCGAATTCAATCAATGCAATATGATCTTGTCCAGTTTGTTACGTATATTGTCCTATACCTTCGTAGCACATGCTGCTCAAATTCATTCAGCCGGACCTGTGGTCAATCTTGGCTACTCACGATATCAGGGAGTCAGACTTACAGCAGGAGTAGATCAGTACCTGGGCATGCGATATGCGGCACCACCACTAGGAAACCTGCGCTTTCGAGCTCCGCGAGAGCCTGTCCATAATTCCACTTTGCAAGATGCATCAGAGGTGAATATATCATGTACTCCAAGGAAACTCCAGGGCTCACTCTCTATAGTTCGGCCCCATATGTGTTGGAACGGGCCAGAGTGCCACATCGACGAGAGCGGAGGATTGCCTCTTTATAAATGTGTTCACTCCTTCGAGTGCCACTAAGCAATCCAAACTGCCCGTCTGGGTGTTCATCCAGGGAGGTGCTTATGCGACTAATTCCAATGCAAACTATAACGGGACCGAGGTCGTCCAGGAATCCGGGAACAATATCGTTTTTGTCAACTTCAATTATCGCGTCGGAGCGCTTGGGTTCCTAGCGGGCGAGGAAGTTCAAAAACATGGTGATTTGAATGTTGGGCTGCTGGATCAGCGAAAAGCATTACACTGGGTCAAGAAGCATATTCATCAGGTATGAGATACTGTCTATTGTATGGCTTCTGGGTTTCTGACAGGCTAGTTTGGCGGCGATCCGGATCACGTCGTTATACATGGGGCGTCGGCCGGTGGTGGCTCAGTCTCGTTCCATCTCACAGCATATGGAGGCCGGAACGATGGCCTTTTCGTGGGTGCCATCCCAGAGAGTCCCTGGTGGGCTCCTCAAGTAACAATGTCCGAGTCTGAGGTACTCTACGACCGCTTACTGGAAGCTGTGGGATGCTCGACACTCGCTTGCTTGCGCTCTGCGGACGTCTCTGCCATCCAGAGAGCCAACTTGAGCGCACCAGATCAAGGCTCAATTAGCTATCCTGCTGGGTTGGGAAAGTTCTGGCCGGTCATAGACGGGGACCTTGTTCGAGATCGGCTCTACGCTTCCTTCGAGCAAGGAAAGTTCATTCGGGTGCCGTTGATGGTGGCCAGCGATACGGACGAAGGGTCCTCGTTTGCATATAATGCCACCAGTCCAGAAGAGGTGTCGCTCTTCTTACAGAGTTTTTACCCTCATCTGAGCCTCGAGCAGTTACAGGCGATTAACGAGGCGTACCCTAAGATGCACCCAGTTCCGCGACATGCAGCATACTTTCCCTCAGCTTCGGCTGCCTTTGGCGATGCGACCATCGTATGTCCAGGGATTCATATTACTAGCAGCATGGAGAAATTCCTCAAAGACGGGTCTGACAGGGTATGGAATTACCGCTATAATGTCCAGGATCCGCAGAGGATTGCTGCCGGGCTTGGTGTCACGCACACCTTCGATCTCCAGGCCATCTTCGGACTGAATTATGGTAGTAGCGTCAGCAGTAGCATGAGGGATATAAATGCGGCGATTATCCCAGTAGTGATGAACTACTATATCAGCTTTATAAGGACGCTGGACCCGAATGAGCTCCGGGCTGATAGCGCTCCATTCTGGAAGCCATGGGGAGCTGGACAAAGACTGAAAATACAGACAAATGCAACTACGGTGGAGTCAATACCTGACTTCCAACGGGATCGGTGTGATTTATGGAAGCGGTTGGCATCCGTGTTGGAGGTTTAACTGACATGTACCGCACTTAACTACAACTAAGGGATTCATATTACATTCACTTAAACTAGGACTACACGAACTATCTTTTGCTGGAAGATCAAGCGAGTTACATGAACTTTTTCGACTGGATGTTTAAAACCTCACAAGAGAAAGCACTTCAATCATATAACGAATACTCGCGCTGCTTATATTAATACTTCGAGCTATTCGCCCGCCGCAGTATTAATGACGATATTCATAAGCAGATGCGACGCGTACGGCTGCTCTTCTGTTCTGTGCAGGATTAGGCTAACACTGGAGCACAGTTTCCCAATGGCGTCTTTTCTGCTGAGCGCAAAATCTCCAGACGAACGAAGATCAAGAATACTCTAGATGTGGATGTCTTTTGTGTGATCTATCGGCATCACTGGGTCCATTCGCGGTTTTTCCGTCACGGAAGTATGATCGTCCAATTTGCTACCATCCAACTCTGGTCTGCAATTACTAGGACCCAGCCCAGCGTCTTGCTTCCGCAGACCCCCTCTGTACCTGGCCACTCCTCCCTGAGCAAGCGCAAACAAAATCCTACTTTTCAGAGTGATCTTCAGAGCACATCCCCTTAACAGACCTTCCAGACTCAGTCTGCTATCGCAATATCGAACTTTTCTACCTTCGCGATCCTCAGAGCAAACGTGATGTTCTCTGTGCGGTCATCAAGTTTCGTAACCTAAAGGGTCGGCCGGAAGGTGCTGATGGGTAAGTGTGGTTGTAGTCTCAAATGCCGGGGCACCAGATTCAATACTAACAGTCACTGCCAGAACCAAATTTTTCATGCACGGCGATTATCAACTGGCATATTGTCTGATAACTCAGATCATCTCTTTCCCTTTTCGAGATGGAGCCTTTGTTAGTACTGACTTTACACCCGAGCTCATTTGGCGGCTCCGAGTCCCAAAACGCAGTTCCTCCCTCCCGCTCCGCTGGAAGCCCTATGCATTTAACACGCCTCTCCTTCGGCGTTTTGATCACACGACGTCTGGTTATGAGCTTCATCCGTCGTTGCCGATGACTTATGATTCAAGTCGACGGGCACTGAATGAGTTAGGTCGGGATGCTCGATTCGAAAACGATATTGGACGTTACAATTTCGGACCTGAAGCGGAGAATTATGACGAGGACAAGCTGCTCGCGCGTCGTATCCAGGTGACCAAGGATATGGTTGCGCTCCTAAGGCTCTGCGAGCCCAGCAGGCGAGGCAATCGTGTTGATTGGAAATTCGACGACGAGAATGTTGACCCATCGGACCAGCTAGAGGATCCTTCGCCTCCTGAAGCAGACAGTATGGAATGTCCAACGGATGTATGCATCATTTGCTATGGTATATCCCGTCTCTCGGCATCAAACCCACCTCCGCATAAATTTCCTTCCAAGCGTCCGGATTCCCTTCGTCGTCATCTCATCGACTCTCATCTGCGCTTTGCTCATGACGGAAATAGCTGCACCTGGGAGGCTTGCCACAAACTTCCTAAATTTGCCAGTATCACCGAATTTCTGGCCCACGCCAGCAATGAGCATATGTATGATATCAAGATTAAACTGTGTCACTTACCCAGAATGCCACCGTATAACTCTAGCGACGATTCCTCCGGAGACGTGTCTACGGAGCCAGAAACTCCGCAAGGCATCGAAACTCCCGCCTCCTCTCTCGACTTTGACATGGCAAATATTGACCCTCGATTAATGCATCCCGGTCCTATTCCCGTGGTGGAGTCTTCAACGTGCCCACTGAGCATTGAAATCTCTGTCTCTTCTGATGGATGCCCAGTGACGAGCACTGATTCGAAACAGGCGGAGATTATCACACGGCGAGTGACAAGAGGAGCAGCAAAAGTGGCAAGTCTAGAGTTTGGTCCTAAGCTGAAATCATCACCAAAGCCTTCGCTGCCCTCGTTCCGAAAGCGCGGGCGCTCAGAAGCACAGCCTATAGGTCAGCAAAGGGGAAAAGGGCGACCAGATGAATCGAAAGCGTCCGCTATCAAACCTACACCCCGTCGGTCAAAGCGGTTACGGGCTCAGTGATTTGTGGACTTGAGTTTGTTATTTTGTTTGTATACTCGGTTACAATTCACAATGTTCTTATAGATTGTAGATTCCACATCGAAAACCAGCTAGGCAATGGCATCATCTCTAGGAAATCGTTCCTTGAACATACTTCCTCTACATTAGCACGCTACACAGTGACTAAAGGATTCACTGGGTAAATATATGGACACAATATACAGATTATCTTATATTTCAGGTTCTTCTGGATGAGGGAAGGAGCATCAGATCTGCTGACAAGTTGCTAACTACATGGGGAACTAATTACAGATCACCATAGGTGACGGTAAAATCGACCCCGAAGACGGCATTTTTGACGCTGTTTTAAGTGTCTCTGTTACCACAAAATTAGTCACTGGGCTTTCACGTATCTATTTCTGCCCACCATTTCTGTATGCTCCCTGGGTGACCGTGAATTGCTCCCTGAGCACTCATGGTAGCTCAGGGTTGCTCAGGGTTGCTCAGTAATCAGCTCACTCTTCACTAAGGATGCTCAGGGCAGGCAGTCAGGCATGTCGTCATGTCTATTTGTTTATGTTATCTGATTGTAGCCGTCAATTGCAAAAATAGGAAAGGTCCTTCTGTTATACGTTAGGCCATGCTCAAGTCCTCTCTTGCAATACTTAAAGAGGCTGCCCCATCAACCATAGCTCCTGTTCACTGCATTCCTCCACGTTTGAAGGCAGTCTAATTTGTTGTCTCTTTCACTGCCTGATTTTCTCTGGGCCCCCGTCTTTACGGCTTTTCTTAGTGCTCGTTACTTCTCTTAACATCATTTGCCCCTTCTCTTGCCCTGCTGTTCTCCTCCGCTTGAAAAGACCGCTATTCAAGGGAATATTTATTCATGAAAGGCGAGCCAGCCTCATAGTGCCGAGTATTATCGCCGACGCCGTCGACAACTGGAGAAAGGCATCATACAAAAGCGACATGCGCATCCACGAAGAACAACATTGATCAAATCAGGCGATGGTGGATGAAGTATTGATGAGAACAGGCTCTGCAACTATTTCGGAGAAGATCCACTCCGGTTCCTCGTTGCAGCTCGAGAAGAAGACATTATGCTATTCCTTAAGTGAATACTTGAAAATTTTAACGTCAAGAAGTTCAGCAGCTTACACGAGTATTGGAGGCAATGGTGTCAGCTTGAAGCTTCATTCCAAACAGATCATCAAGCAACAAACCTCACACTAAAGACCAAAAGCCCTTGCATAACAAACCCCCTCAACCACAGAAAGCTTTTTCTCCCTCTCCAGACCAAAGGACCGTCCAATTGTCTGACCAATCGGCACTGTCTCTTCTGTGTTTTTGAGCCGACATATCAGTGTTACTTTGCAACAGCTCGGAAAGCGAGGAGACATTTCGAGAAATACCTCTATAATTTTAAAAAGAGGATTTGATTCCTGTCCCGAATTGTTCTGTGGTTTGGTTTTCGTGGCCATGTGGCCTTCAAAAGCCACGCAGAAAGGGTTCACTCGATACGTTACTTTACTGAAGAACAATGTGTCAAAGCTGGGTTGTGAATTATTTTTGCTATTCTCTCTTACTTGGAGGCCGTTTTGGGTTTGGCCTTGGGCAAGAGTATGAGAGACATAATAGAGTCAGATCTTACAAGTAGCATTTGTCTAGCGTGAAGCTCCTGGTAATCTGTATATGAGCAAAATAGTCGGAGTGAGAGTAATGAGATCACTACGAGTTTGATCATCGAAATTTCCAAGGTTAACAGCACACTTTTAGGGACCTACTATGTTAATTTGACGATAATGATTTATTGCTATTCTCTTTAGCAAGCACTGGATCATCGCAGGGATAAGATGTGTATTGCGCAAGTTCAACATGTCGTTCCTGTCTTTAAATTGGGGGATAGCCGCGTTGACAGCAAACTCAGTCTCCTCACTTCACGTCAGACAGAACTTGTGAATGCCATCCCTGGAGGGCTCTTATAATGAACGATTAAATAGAGTCTCGTCGTGGTTCATTTCTTCGAATCACTGCCAAATCCCTCCCCGGAATCATGTCACCAGTTCGCCTTGCACCACATTGTCCCAATTCTCCATCCCAACACTACCGGCAAGGTAGATAATCAACCCAGCCCTTTTCAGGGAAGCATGAGCTATACTATTATATTACATACTCATTTCACGGAAGCAAATCATCGCATTGCCGTCCAGTTCCGAAGCGACAAGCAAGACCTTTTCGGAGTCACCGGAGCCAACCCACATTCATGGATCTGTTGTAACTCTGGTAACATACCAGGGCATGTATGAAGGGCTCTTTGTGTATACATCGCCTTTCGCAGAAGGGACACCTTATATCAGTGTCTTGAAGTCTTCCGAGGATTTTCAACTGCCTCTTCAGAAGAAGATGGCGACTGTCATGGACCCTGCAGACCTCGTCACTAGAGGAGCCAGAACGAACACAGCTATATTTGACACTGCTCTATCCGACCTCACTTCTACCGTTGAGAGAATCCAACATACGATCAATAATTACAGTTTTCGACATGCAACCCTCAGAAACAAAATTTTTGCTTGCATTAGCAAGCTCTTACTACAGCTACCCAATCTTACTACCCTCCCAGTCACCCTTACCCACTAGGATCTTGCCCCTTTCAATTACCTTATCGACGACTCTACGGGTCGGGTGCAGGCTGTACTAGACTGGGATGGTGCTCTTTATCTCCCGATTGGGTCGAATTTCCATTTTTTGGACAGCCTTTTCGGGTTCATGACCGCAAGAGGTTGGCAAGACACAGAAGACCGACTGGTACTAGAGACAGCGTTTTATGATCGGGTTCTAGCTAATCTTGCTGCGGAAGGATTTGAAGGAATAACAAAAGTGCAACTAGAGCCTCAAAAGGCGATTGGTATGTTACTGTATGGTGTGGAGCGACTTCTCAAGTTCAAAGATGAACGAACCGGACACTATCTAGAGGGATATCTTCGAAGTTTACAATATCTTTCATGAATAGATTCTTGTTGTCGTATTCGATCAGTGCTTGACGGAACATTGGTGAGTTAGGCTTTAGTATTAAGGGCCATTCAGAAAAGTAACGAGGAATCGCCGCGCCGATCTCGCACAGAATCAAATTACTGAGGTTTCGGTGTGGTAGCATGTGCTTAATCTCATACTTCTGTAGATATAGCGAAACGAGTACTCAGGAGGCATCATCGCAAAAGATGTACCTTGATAAGCGAGGTGGTGATAAAATAGAGGATATTCTCAAGGATTTGCAAAACTAAGGCTCTTCTTCGGCAGCATCTACCAGCGGCATAACCTTGCCTACATGCTCCGTGTAGGGATTTGAGTCCTGAAACACTTTGTGGTTGCCAGAGTTCCTAGCGGCACAGACATTATTCCCTTTGCACTCAACAACGCCCATTTCATTGACATGGAAGCTCCATCCAGTGATGACAGGTTCGCTCCACTTTATCCAATACGCTGCTCTTTGGGTATTTTGACATTTATGACGCCGGATTATAGTTCAAGCCTCTCCTTCGGCTGTACTGGGACTATCCAGGAAGGACCATAAACAAGACAAGCATTCAAGAATTCTCATGGGGCACTTTACTACGCTATTGTGTTCAAACGAGTTCAAACAAGATAAGACCAAATGGAAAGACTCCCGCGTGAAACTTAAGATAACATAGCTTCATTCCTGACTTCGTTCCAGGCAGAGGATTTGGCAAACTAGGTCGGTTTTGTTGACAAGAATGCTGCAAATAGACTCTAGAGATACATATTCAAAAATGAAGCATGGTTTACTGTAACTTTCAGTCTTTGAATTCACATTAAGATGTAAAAAACCAAAGTCAAGAACAAAACCTGCATCAAGGCTGAGTGTAAAAACACTCTATCACTCTAGGTCACGAGTAACTCTGAGAGCAACGGCCAATGAAAAGCTTCCATCGATACTCTTATTCACTAGTACATTGTAATTCCCAGCGTTTAGAAGTCTTTGAGGTCACTTACAAGCTATTGATCACCATGTCAGTCCTAGCCATGTGGTTATCGTTCTTCAACGAGAGGAGCCATCACTTACAACCTATTGATCACCATCCGTCATTCTCGGTGAATAAGCTTTTGAGGCCGATTGTCCATCACCACAAGGGCTTTCCGTCCATTTCGGACTTCCAGATTTCTTCAGATGCCCTGGCTGAGCCGTTACACCATCGGCATTGTCTCCGACCTGAGCCTTTACAGTGGCGACACCACACCCAGCCAGGGTAACCTTTGCACCGTCCACATGTGTACGTCTGAGTGCCGCGTATATTCAGCGGGACTTGACCATTCCAACATCGCCCGGAATCGGTCTCATAGTCACATCGCACCATCTTGCCGTTGCACTCGCAGGCCAGCTTCCCGTCAGAACAGCAAGGGCAAGATTCATATGGATGAGCAGCCGTAATCAATCTCCAATAGTATTCCTTCTCATCGCCGGTCACAACATAGCCCTTCCACCTTCTGGCATATTCAGCCATCTGATCGCTGCTGCACGTACCATTTCCTGAAAGCTTGAAAACCTCAAAGTGGTAATCAGAGTCGCGCGATTTCACGAAGAAGCCAGCTGGGGTGAAGTATGCACCTCCCGGCGCGCTATTGTTGTTTAAGTAGCCGATGTGATAATATTCAGTTTTCATGAAAATGAGATCGGAGGAATGATTATAAGCCAAGCTGAAGCCGGTAAGTTTTCTGCCAGACCCTGGATTGGGCGAGAATACATTCATTAGAAAAGCCCAGCTTTATGTTGAAACTGTACTTGGTTGCTTGCATACCGTAAGACATTTCGATCTCTTTAAAACGGCGGGTCACAAGTTAGAAGGTTAAGGGTCGTCCCGAAATCTCTTTCTTATTGTGATGTATGATTGGAACGGCCGGCTTGTGTTCGAAGTAGTACTTATGAGAAATCGTTCAAGGGTAGTCGTTAGGAAGAAGTATAAGAAATTGTGCTGAATTTATACATAGTTCTGCTGTCACGTGCAAGACTGAGATGTCGGAGAATGCCGGCCTCAGACTTGCGGTGTGACTCAAATCGAATGCAGGAAGCAAAAATAGCGTCTTGTAGCTGGATATGATCGACACAATCTTTGTTATGTGCAAGGAAACGCTGCTGAGTGTGGAGATACATACGTGTTCGCGGGGTGGACAATGTGGCTGCAGCGGGCTATATACTCGCGCTAGCGTCTACATACTTGATTGCCAGTTTGACTTCATCGTACCACGTAAGTATGTAGCGGATGCACTGCTGTGGAGATGCATAGATCTGTTGACACCGACAGTGGGTCGATGTCTGAGTGGAGATTAGTGAGCTGAACAGTGGGGGCAGCTGAAAGAGCATGGAGTCTGTCTAGCCTAAGTTGACCAATTAGTGCATGGCCAAGCGTCAACTGCTTGTTGATTCTTTGGAAGCACCTGGTGGTTGCGCTACATGAAAGAAGAAAAAAGAGTTTAACAGTATTTAGAGCTGATTTCGATTTCTACTGTACAGTAGTTTTCGAAATCAGTTTGATCCCAAACTCTTTTGACTTGATTCCCAGAAATAATTCCGAGATACACTAAGTCTGTTTAGTATCACCGCTCTGTTAGTTGGGAAGAAAAGAGATGGTGATAGTACCAAATGGATCGGTGGGCTTGAAAGACTCGTTGAGCTTAGGGACGCGACGACCGAAGCGCTGGGTCAACTACGTCTCTATTTAGTTATATAAGCGGGGACTGATGGCACTGGCCATTCAGAGCTCACCGTTCTACATCCTACCAGGATTTTGTCAAAAAATCCTCCCAAGGGGAAACAGGCCGTCGGCCATGCATGGGTTCCCCAGTGTCTCTGCTGCTTGCCTCGATCTGCAATATTCTTTGCTCATCATTTCCGATTCCAGAATGGTTGTCATGCGAAGATTTGATCCCAGCGAACTGCAAGTTCTATTGAAGTCCGGCTCCCCCGCGCTGAAATTGCCACCGCTATCCCTATTGGGTTAAGATATGCAGGTAGCTTTAATTGCGCCGAACCCTTCACGAAGAATTTGCGGTTCGTATTCAAAGTTATCTATGTCCTCCCACATACTGTATGTCGCCGACAGTGGGTCGATGTCTGAGTGGAGATTAGTGAGCTGAACAGTGGGGGTAGCTAAAAGAGCATAGAGTCTGTCTAGCCTAAGTTAACCAACTAGTACATGGCCAGGGGTTAATCGCTTGTTAATTCTTTAGAAGCACCTGGTGGTTGCACTACGTGAAAGAAAAAAAAAAGAGTTTGACGGTATTTAGAGCTGGTTCCGAATTCTACTGTAAACCAGCCACGTAAAAATGCAAAGGAAAAGCTGGGAACCTCTCCCACTCCACCCAACACGCGTTGGTTTCTGTACCCTTCCACTAACATTTGCCTCCGTTGTCTTGTCAAATGCGTTGTCTCTCAAATGGCTCGCTTATTTGGAAATATTTGTCCTGATGCTGGATCCTATGAGCGGGAATCTGAACCGTTCTCCAGCAGGAGCCTCGAATCATATCCAATCTCTCGAGATGGCGAACTTGAAACAATTGTTCCCACGCTCTGGATCACGCATTATAATAGCTGTCTGCACTATTTCATGGAACATGGTCAACACACACCAGTGGTACAATCGCTGACCGCGTTGATTAGTATTCGTCTGCCTTGCCAACGGCTATCTCGCGTCGACAACATCTCACCGGGTCCATGTGCTACAACACCGCCGTTAGTTCCGCTGAGACTGTATATTCGATGGCTCATCGTCACAGCGCAAGACTCGCCAAGTATTTTGTTGGCTTTATTCGGTGATGCTTGGGACCCCGGTGTGAGCGGCATCTCTAAGGAAGAGCGATTGAATTATCTTTTAATGGCCAAAAGTGGCGGGCGGGTGTCCACAAAGGCCGCTTACGATATCGAGCCGACGAGCAAACCCCCTTTCTACAGCTGCTACGCAACCCCTCTGAGCAGGAGATCCAAACGGCCGAGGTGCAGTGGAGTGAATGGCTGGCCATGGAAGATTGGATGGTTGGCGAGCGAAGTCCGTGGTAGGGCGTCACGACAAGAATCCTCATCGTAACCCAATGGATGATCGAATCAGGGTCCTTTGGTAGTCCGAGCGTACAATTCCCGGCTTAGATGGACACTTCACAAGGACATTTTAAATATCAACCGGGACACGGTTGACTGCGTCCAATGCTCCTGATTATGTAGGCTCAAACTGTGGCATCATTGCCACAAATACGTGCCTTTTGGATGGTACGAGACGTCATGGTCTATGACCTCAGGAGAGAAGAGGCTTGTTGGCGTTTCTTAAATCCTGGGCTTTGAATATCTGGTTCGCGATATACGGAATAGTCGGCTCCGCGTATGGAATCGGTAGAAAGATTGACGAGTTCGACAGGTCCGCAGAGACCAAAAGAGCGCGCTTTATGAATTATCCCAGACAATTAACCCGGAGATCAAAATATGTTGCTGACAACCATATTTCATGTAGTGGTAGTGGCTCGGTCAGTTAGTCTACGTCTGGGTGGTTACAATAACGAAAACTATCCGTCGTACTATTCATAGGTTGCAAAGTATCTACGCAACAACTAGGTCACAGGCAAGGACATATCTAAAGTCATATGACAAGGCATTCTAGCTTCCTAGGTCAGCAGCTATAGAGGTGTTTCATTACAATATTAAGATAGAGCCAAGACAGCGGATTAGTAAATAGAGATATCCGGAACTAGGACACTTGCTTTTATACTAACTGTCTGCACCGCAACCAAAATTTCTGGATGTTTCAAGCATCATCATACGTCAGCCGAGGTTGTTTAACTGATTTAATCTGTCATAGTCGGATGGATTGACGAGTTCATTGACGCTGACCCCTCGCTTTGAGCTAACTCTGGACTATGGTACATGTGTGATGCTTCTTTTCTGTATGGGTGGGGATATGACTACTAATAGGCCAAAGCTACACTGTGCTACGACAATGGATTGATCTCGCCCAGCAGGAGTTTGGTTTGGGTTTTCACTCCTGGGGTAATGTCGCCTGGAGTAATGTTGCCTGGAGTAATTAGAGAGAGCAGCTAGATTCGCATACTATGCCATTCAGTCATGGAGACAAGATCATGGTCCGTTGGCCCTGAAACAATTACAGTGCCATATCGTGGTCTTCGAGGGGGAAACCGTGGCCTTCTGAGGAACTAAAAGGCATATTTTCGCATTTTGACATTTTTTTTCTTTCATTTGCTTTTTTTTATCCCCAGTGCTTGCTATAAATACGTAGCATTGAACCTGCTGTTCCCTTTTTAACTCAGTCGAAAAGGGAACAGCGAGAGAAAGAAAGGGGGCGGCGATGAGTGCAAGATAGAGGAGTTGAAGTGAGAAAAAAGAACGACAGAAGTGGATGAGAGGGCAGGTCGACTCTTTTATGTCAAGGGCGACGGATGGAGAGGTGACAAGATGGTGTATTGGGTCGCTAAGGTAGGCCAGAAACGGCAAAACTAACCACATCTAGCAATTCACAGGTCCCTATATTACAAAGTATACATCAAAGTTCCGTATCCCAGCTGATCGTACCCTCCACTGTTTGGTCCATAGTCTCCTCCGCCTCCTTCCGCACCGGCCCCGTCTTTCACGACCAGGTCACGATATTGCTTGGTGTACTTGACGTTCAATCCCTTCAACACTCCGTAATGGTTGTAAAGGAGCTCCCACATGGGCCGGACATCCCCACGGCTGGCATCGCTGATGACGGTCTGAGTAACGTCGCTGTTGGTGTAGGTCGTATAGGGCACAGTATTGCCCAGGTTGTACTTGGCGACGTACTCCGCTCTGTTCAGGTCAGTATGATATGGGCACGAGCAGCTCATCAGACTTACCCCGCGAGAATGCGATTGTCCAAGTATCCAAACAAGTCATCGCCTTGGTTGTAAGCGGTCTGGGCAATAACTCCCAGAAGAGCGAAATCCAGCATCGCATGGCCCTGGTCCCTGCCCGCTTCCTGTCCCTGTCCTAGCGTCTGCCCATCGACCTGGTACAGCTTCCAAATCATCTTTCCGATCTGTCCATTTCCAGCCCCGGTCTTGAAGTAGTTGATGCCCTCATCGTACATGGTACTGTTATCCGTCAGCACCCCGATGGACATCATCGAGGCGATGTTGCACAAGTCCCAGTTCGCCCAGTAGTGGTCGATGGCGGCACCGTTGTGCTCTTCCAGGAAGATGTGGTTGAGCGGATAAAAGACTTTGACCATCATGTTCTGGAACTTGGCGACATTCTGCGCAGACCAGCCGCTGTATGTTCGCATAATCTCCGCGGCGTTGGCTATCTCGTAGCCATAGATCCCCGCGGCCAGGAACTTGTCCGATGACCCAGAGATGCCGGCCAGAGTGGAAGCCCAAGCGTCGAGGATGCTGACTGCCTCGTCCGCGTAGGCCGTGTCGCCGGTCACCTTCCAGTAGATGGCGTTGATATAGGCAGCAGCAATGTCCCTGTACAGCGACGCATAGTTCTCCGAGTGAGTACCGTCACTGCCGCGGTACACGATCGCCTGTGGACTGGGGTTGTAGCTCAGCGACCGGTATGAGCTGCCGGCCAGCTTGTTCCATCCGGTGAGCCATGGTTCCGCTTTACTGTTGACCTTGCTCGTGATTCTGGAAAAGTCGGCTGCTGTGTGGAGGAGTCCTGGATGAGCGAAGGTGCTGCGTTCCTGGACGGAGCGAGGGAGCACCAGGGCATCAGACAGTGCCAGTAGGCCTGACCAGATAGTGAACTTCATCTTGTCGTTTGTGATGACTGCTCCGAGAATGGTTGTTCAGCTCTGCCTTGTTTGGCAGCTTATATAGCACGGCCGCCATACTCTCTTCAAGCTCATCCTCCTACTTCGAGCTTCATACTCAACGGGTCAATCCCGGTTCTTACACCGGCTCTTCTGTTTGAGATATACATATCCGTCCTGTCATAATCACAAATTCCCTGAAAAGGAAAACAGGGGCAGGAGAAATTCCGGGGCCCCGCATCATTGTGAAGATTGTTTCCAGATTGGGGCTGACCTCCGCTGTAGGCTCATTAAAAGTGTGGGGTATCGCACCCTCGCCAATTTGAACTCAAGATATCCCGTGCCTCGTGGCTCGTTATGTTGGCAGATCCCTCCTCTTTGAAGGTTCGGAGAATTGCGCATGATGGTCCTCACCTGACAGGCTTATGGTTAACGGAGTATTGTCCGGCCGCCTTCCAGAGTATGAGGACGATCATGAGCACGAAGAAATGCTCCCCTTGACAAGGTAGGACGGTGAAGACACGTCTTTAGCAATAGTGTCTAGAATGGTATGAGACCGTCTCCCTCATTACCAGGAGCGTATTAGGCGGAGGGTTGGCATAGGATCACCCTCAAACGGAGTAACGACCGGAAATCTAGTATGAAGTCCGTCTCGTGCCTCGTGTGTGCTCTCCGTCCTCTCAATAGGAGTCATCTGATTTTAAGAAAGCGGACAAGGAAATTCCAAGAGACAGGGAGAGGTGACGCCCTCAAGCCAACGTCAACAGTACTCTATTCCACTACATGCTTGGGAGCAGGATTCGTGAATGCAATGCTATAAGTGCGTTCTAACCGATTTATATCGTTGCTTACAATCAAACGAACTCTTCTTGGGATGTCCGAATGCAGTCCTAAGCTGCTCTGGTCTCTGTAAAAGTCTTCAAGATATGAGTCTTCTACGTATTAGCTTTAGTATGAGCTGGCTTCCTCGGGCTCTGACTGACATGGTTCGCCTTAGTTCATACAAGTCAAGACCTTGACTGGGTTAGATGGGTATAAACAAATAAATAAATAAATAAATATATTATGCTTTTAATATATAGTCCATTTTGTCTATAGATATGGAGATTCAGTCGATCAATAAAGGCGTACACAGCGCTTTTTAAGGTTGCAGGTCTTTTCCCATCCATTAGGCCACCGAAGCCTTCCACCCCACATTCTCTCAGCTCCCCCAAGGCTTTCGTTTTGCTTGAGCAAGATAACAAAAGGGCGTTCTGAGTTCTCGTAGCCATTTTTGGAGGTATATCCCACTAGCATACATTCCCATTCTCGTCGACAGATGTCATATGCCTTTTCAGTACTCAGCTCAGGGTCATCATCTGGGAAGTGGATTGGTGTAAGTTTCCACCACTTCCCATCCGGAGGGCCAATTGAGAATCCTGCTGTGACATACTCAGCGAGCCCCGGGTCCTTTGCACACATGTTTTCGACATCACGAAGCGACAGATATATCAAGTGCACTTTAATTATATCTGTGGTAATATCGAGCCACGGGTAGTTGTATGGCTCCTGTCTATGTGTGCCCGGACCGAGCCCTGATCCCCAGAGGTCGATTCGGCGATCCATTTCCAATCCACCTTCGGCTTTCCAGTAATCACTCCATTCGAGTGACTCTTGACTGTCTTTCCCGGACTGGATCCGGAGAGAAATACGGGTTCGGTGATTGAGATATCCCAGCTCAAAAGACTCCACAACGCCATGCCATCCTGCCCAGGACCAACTAGGGAAGTTGTTGCGTCTTTCAATGGCCTCCCGCGAGCCATTGTTTTCTCGCGCCCCTAAAGTCCACGCCATCCCCGTAACCAATGCTGATGGAAAACTGTCTTCTGCCGGAGCGAGTAGCGGGATGCCCCAATAATTATATACGGTGTGACCATCGTCTTTCTCTAAAAGCCCAAGCACTCCTGCAATAGCGTTCAAAGCGTCGTGGCTATTGGTGAGGGACCGCTGCGTATAATGTTTGATGTATCGAGGAAAATCTTCGAGCCCTTCGAATTCAGTTGCATTCCGAGTGTACTGGCAGAAAATGGGCTCCCAGAGGTTATCCCAGAAACGGGATTTCCCCTTTCTATGGTGAGCGTCCAAAGGTATATGTGTAGACTCCCAGCATCTCATGGCTTTGCATTCAAAGTAAACCTGCTCCTCTGTGAATATCAGGAGTCGTGGTGATGCTATAGCTTCCTGGTATGTCCAGGCCCTCGTACTCCACGGAGAACCCTGAATCAAGCTCTGGGGATTCCGCAGAGTGGACATCCACGGCTGTCCCGCCAATTGTACTGTTGTCTGGCACCCAGTTCGGGGTTTTGACACCCCAAAAAGCCCATTTTGCCTGTTAGATCCCGCCCCGTCGACGACAGTGAGATATGCATTCTGGTAAATTGCATACATACTACTCAGTTGTTGTTGTATTTTGTGTGGATCATGCTGTTCGATGCAGTAATTGTCCACCCATATATAGCTGATGCCGAGTTGTTCCGCGATCTTGATGACATCGTCAACCACTTTCGGTGTTGAATCGTGTCTTGAATGGGTTCCATCTTCTTTTGAGCCCCATACATAACTCAGTGCTATGTATGGAACTGAGGGCGGCAAGCTCACTGGCCTTTTCATTCGATAGATCATAAACTGTGATGCAGCCCCGGATTTTGAGAGGTGATCTGCGACAATGATGGTGCGCATTGCAGTAGGAGATGCAGTTGTCAATAAATGTGACATCAACTGCGGTCGCATCTACCTTTCTGCTTGAGATACATGAGAGAGAGGGACCCGGATATGCTGGTATCATAAATTCGGGCACGTGTTCTCGAACGAAATCCTTCACGTTTTTCTCTTCGACAAACAAATGCTCGGGGACGACTGCCAGCATACCTACGGTATCGATATACTTTGAGGGATGGCTATACAGCCAGAAAAAAGATTTTCTGCTAGAGAATAACCTAAGCTCAAAGGACGCGTTCCCCTCCTGGTTGTATGACTGAATGCTGCGGCTAATAAATTGGCACATGGCGCAACATCGGGTAGCCGAGTATGAGAGGTTGCTGCGGATGATGAGACCTTTTTCCTTGGCCATGGAAAGGTCTTTGGTGGTTATATCAGAACATAAAAGAACACATTCTTCACATAGAGAATCGTCTGCATGTTGAGATGGGTGTTGTTTCGAGGACCGCACGGGATCACATTGCAGCTTCTGCCGTTTGACTGCATCGTCACTTGAAGGTCTTCTCTTTCTAAGGCGTGAGGAACGACGCAGCATTTTCTCTTTGACTGAGATTGGCTTGGGGTTAAAGAGTTTGGTCCTAGGTGAAAGCAGGAGAGAGAAGAAGTAAGCAGGAAACGAGCGAGCACCTTCCATATGTGATGTCGAGGCATGCCGCAGCTTTAGCTACTACTGGTCTAACGAGAACCGAATGCATCGCACTGTCCAAGCTACTGCATCTTTACAGATTTGGTCAATTACAACCTAACGGAAAGGCTCTTAATTGCAGTGGCAGTGGGAGACGTGGGAATTGGGTGCGAGGTCATTTTCAATGCAGCCTCACCGATCTAGCCCACCAACCAGAAAGATAGCCTTGCGTCACGAGCGACAGCAGCGTCTGAGAGAAGACGATGCCCTGGTGCCCTGGTGCCCCCAGAGGAGCGCTAATGCACACAGCCGCAGAGGACGGTCCAATCTGGAGATGCAATAAAGTGAACATTTGGCGCCGAAGGTGTGATTATTCCTGAGTCACACTGGGCCAGCCTCATTGCCAAGTAAATCACTGCATTGGTTTCCTCAAAATTTAAGGATCTCTATGAACTACCAAACCTCAAGGCACCCCAGGATCCCCAGGTCATCCCAAAGCAAACCACTCTCTGCATATTCCTTTACCACCTATATGATACTTCTCTCTATAACTAGGGAGGGGTTGTTGAGAGGCTTAGACTGCTCTGCTTTCCGTGCTGTGCTACTGTAGAAGCCTTTTGACAACAAGTGGTGAGATACCAGGATTCCAGCCAATACTATATAAGCGGGTTTGATCTCAATTTCGAGCCCGTCGTTGGCTGAAAGGTATACTTTGGATCGGCGAGGGGTAGAGAAACGACTACAGGAATGATTGATCCGTTTCAACATAGTCTGCATGGAAAGAGCGAATGGCGGTAACGGTAGTGATGTCCCTGAGGAAGACCACAGTTGGTTGTTGTAGAATCAATATGTTGCTCCAGTTGCTTACGGTGGATAAGAGTTATGGGATGCTAGGTTTGCCCAACCATGGAAACAAGAGTAATAACCATGCTTATTCTTATATTTTTATTCTTCTCTTCTCTAAAGAGGTATCAGTAATATAAGATACATCCGGGTAGTCCGACCCGATGCTCGGCATCTCCACCAGCAGTTGCTGATCACCAATAACCTCGGATATCAGCATTCCATGACGTTACAGCACCAAGGATGCATATTTCCCCTCTCTGAGTACATGCGGTGAGATATTTTATGCATGTTAATTGAACTGCACAGCCTTCTGTCTGATGTAATGATGCAATGGGCCATCCCAGCCAAGATGAATAAAGTGTTCTGTTTGAACCAGCTGAACCAGAGACGCGGTATATTCTCGCTATAACTATAACCCTGGATGATCTGAGGTCATATATCCATAATCTTACGGTCCACAAACATATAGTCGTTTATCTTAACAGACCACATCTCGCTGCCGAACTCCGACAGATGAACGATGCTATCCTGATTCCCTCTTGCTATGACTCCATACCTGATGTCATGTTCTCTGCTTTATGCAATCAAGACCCCCATTGACACTCCACGTATCCACCCCCAGAATCGGTCCTACAATGTGGTACCGGAAATGGGGCATAATTGGCTCTTTCCACTTTCCAGGGCATCCGTAATCATATGGTTCGAAGACTGATATTAAAACACGACCGGCCACCTCCCAGGAGACAGTTATTGCAATCCTCAACGTCACGGCCATCAGCTGCAGATTGCTGATCCCGATACTGGAGTTCTTGTACTATTATGTCCGCCGAGCCAAGCACTCCGGCAGAAGAACAGCCGGACCACACATATGACCATGAAAAAGCCGCCGAATTAGCCAGAGCAGTCAACAGATTTGAAGAAGCCGACCAGCCAGACCAGTCACACCGCGAGCATGTCTCTCAGTCCAGCTCAGACGGAAGTTTCAACGAACCCTCGAAAGAAATCCACCACGGCAAGCGCGAACTCACCGAGGACGACTGCTACGAGAAGCTCGGGTTCTGCTTTCCCTGGTACAAGAAATGGACCATCCTCACCGTCATCTTCGTTGTGCAGATGTCCATGAACTTCAACACAGGCGTGTACGCCAATGCAGTCCCGGGGCTTCAGGAGGAGTTTGGTATCAGTGCCCAGGCCGCCCGGGTCGGCCAGATGATCTTCTTGGTGACCTACGCCTTTGGCTGTGAGCTGTGGGCACCCTGGAGCGAGGAGTTTGGTCGCTGGCCCATTATGCAGCTGAGTCTATTCCTGGTGAACGTATGGCAGATCCCCTGCGCCGTGGCACCGAACTTTGGGACGATCGTTGTGTGTCGGGCGCTCGGAGGACTCAGCTCGGCCGGTGGCTCAGTAACGCTGGGCATGACGGCCGACATGTGGGAGGCTGAGGATCAAGGATACGCGGTTGCATATGTTGTTCTCTCCTCGGTCGGCGGGTCGACCGTTGGCCCCTTCTTCGGCGGGTTCATCGGACAATATCTCTCATGGCACTGGGTGTTCTGGGTACAGTTGATCTTCGGCGGTGTCACCCAGGCAATGCATTTCTTCCTTGTCCCTGAAACGCGCGCCACGATCCTCATCGACCGCGAGGCGCGCCGTCGCCGCAAAACTGGAGACGAGGTCTACGGCCCGAACGAGTTGAAAACGCCCCGGCTGGATGCCAAAGATGTGCTGCGCGTCTGGCGCCGGCCCTTCGAGATGTTCCTGCGCGAGCCTATTGTTCTCTGTTTATCCCTACTATCCGGTTTCTCCGACGCCCTCATCTTCATCTTCACCGAGTCGTTCAGCCTCGTTTTCGAACAGTGGGGATTCAGCACCCTCGCCGTCGGCATGACATTTGGCTCGATCTTGATAGGCTACATAATTGCCTACCTGATCTTCCTACCCGATATCTGGCGCCAGCGCCAGGTCCGTAAGATACACGGCCCCGCCGCCCGACTCCCCGAGCGTCGCCTCCTCCTTCTCCTATTCATCGCTCCCCTGGAACCAATCGGGCTGCTAGGCTTCGCCTGGACCTCGATGGGACCGGCTTATACGCCCTGGATCGCACCCTGCATCTTCGCCTGCCTGATCGCCATGGCCAACTACGGTATCTACATGGCTACAATCGACTACATGGTCGCCGCGTACGGGCCGTACTCCGCCTCAGCGACGGGAGGGAACGGCTTCGCGCGGGACTTCCTAGCGGGCATTGCAACCATGTATGCTACCCCTATGTATGAGAATATCGGGGGGAAGTTCCATCTGCAGTGGGCGAGCACTTTGCTGGGCTGTGCGGGTATTCTTGTGCTTATCCCGTTGTACATTTTCTACTGGAAGGGCCCGATTATTCGGGAGAGAAGCAAGTTTGCGCAGACGCTGGAGGCAGACAGGCAGCGGCATATGAGTCGGCGGGCGAGTTATTTGTCGGGGCAGCAGAAGCCGTACGATGTTTGATTTATCCAGTTTGTATATTATGAGCGCCATTGGACATTTATAAGATAGAATCGGTAGCTTGTATTTTGCAGAGATATTTAACATAGAATATGCCACCCGACCAGCTCGTCCTAACTCCATCCTAGTAAACATACTACACAATATTAGCTTCCGTCTATCCATGAAGTACCAGTGCGACAGCTTACCCTAAAATCCGGATTCTCCTTGTCCGTCAGATCCAAAAAGGCATTCGAGTGCTCAATTTTCTCGTCTACCGACGACTCAGATGGCGAAGTCTGGCCGACTGCCGCCGCAGCACTCCTCTTCTTCCGGTTACGGGCCATAAGGACAGTCCGCAGGGTCACGAGGATGGTATTGAAGAGAACGTAGAGGCAGAAATGGGCAGTCAGGCCTTTGTGATATCTGGGGGCGTCATCGGATCGGAAGATCTGTCACATTAGGCATGTTAGTCATTGCCATCTGGATGGCTACGATGGGCTGACCTGAGGTGCGGCGGCGTTGCTGGCGGACCAGGAGATGAAGGTCACCGCCAGGACGGTAGACTTCTTGGTCTGTCCTGCCACGTTTCTCGAGATGAGGGAGAAGAGGAGGTTGCCTTCGGCGAGAATGAACTGTGTGCAATAGAATGCGATGAGTAGACCGGCGCGGGTCTTGGGTGTGGGAGGGATGGTGAAGATGATGGCCGTTCCGATAATGGCGGGTCTACACAGTTAGATTGATTTCAATTGCCAGGAGGACAACTTACATAGTCCACAGATGCATGATGAGAATAGTCTGTTTGGTCCAGGTGGCAAGGGACGCACCGCCGACCATCACAGCAATCGTGACACCACCCTGTGCGATGTTAAGCAGCTGAGTCTGCAGAGTCGTAAAGCCGAAACTCTTGATGATGATGTTTGAGAAGACACCTAGCCCGCCGATGATCAAGCAGCTGGTCATCTGTAACAGGGCGTAAAGCCAGACGGCAGGGTCTCTGAGAACCTCCATCACTTGGTACTTCTTGAACACCCTGTTCTGAATTCCAGTCTCATTGGCGCGAACTCGCTCGACCATCAGTCGCTTGTCCTCCTCGCTCCAACACTTGGCCTTCATCGGGCTATCGGGCAGATACCAGCCCATGAGCAAAGCCCAGGCGCAGGTGGCGACTCCGAGAACAAGAAACAGAAGCTGCCAGGATTTGATGGAGTGGCCTCTGTAGTGTTCGACACCGTACGCAAGGAGACCACCGATCTATTACTGTTAGACAATACTTCGACCAGGGTATAGGAACTAACCATGAGTTGGACACCCATCACTATGGCACGTCAGTATATGCCTGAATTATGGGCCTGAAGAACATACTGCAATACCACAAACTGGTCAGAATCGTCTGCTCCGATCTCGTGTACCACATCGATGTCATAAGGATGAAGCATGGCTGCACACAGGACTCGAAGATACTACACTTGTCAGCGGACGCATATAATAACCAGAACGATCTCCTACCCAAGAAGAAACCGAACGACCATCAAACCAGGAAAGTTCGTCGCCGAAGCGCTACACTGCGAAGAGTAAGCCTCGAATCCGCGGACCGTTGACGGAACCACTCACAGCAATCACAATACCCCAAAGGAACACACTGATGCACAGTTAATTCTCATCATCATATCGATCAGGTCGACAAACGTACTTGGTCGCAATGTATTTCCCCACAGGCAGCTTCTGTAAGAGAAAGTTGGTCGGGTACTCTCCTACCAACACGCCGATGTACAGGATCGTTCCCAGCCAACTATACTCATTGCCAACGAGACCTGCATCCTTCTGGATTCCCATGATTGAAGCGAAGCCAAGTGTGCCCTTGTCGAGCGCTTGACAGAAATATGTCTGCAGTCGTTAGATCTGAGCATCTCAGGAAGGGATGTAGACATACCGCAAGCATGCACACCAGCACGCGGCGGTTGATCATCCAGAACAACCGCCGGTTGGTAGCCTTGTCGACATGAATGGCGGTTGAGTTCGCGTATGCTGCCGTTTCCTGGTCCAGTTCCCCATGGTGGAAGGGCTTCACAGGAGCAACCGTCTCCTGCTGTTCGGCCTTGGAGACTTTACCTTCGATGTCGGGCATGGTCAATCTTTGAATCAGAGGCTCAGTATATTTGAGTGGATACGAGGTCGAGATAGGTGGGATCAGTCAATGTCGATCCGCGAGTCATCCTATATACCCAAGTGTACGATCACGGACAAAGAGACCGATGGTAAATGATCTGGGGTTGTGGAGGCCACGGTGTGGAGTCGGACAATCCCCGTAAACGAAAAAAGTCCATCCGGAGGGATAGCAGCAGGGTTCGCATAGAGATCAGCGGGCGCGTCTCCGTTAATCTCTCCGGTATCTTGCTGGAAAGTCACAAACTTTGTTCAAGGCGGGGAAGACGCCATCAAGGGATGGCTCCTTAGCGCGCAAAGATGAAGTTGCCGGAGAATGGCCGGTACTTGGCCCGCGAAGCCCTATGATCATACCAACCCGATGAAACAGATGGATACTGAGAACAGAAGTCGGCATGCTCTCCGTGTCGTGGGGGATTTGGCTGGATCGATGTTGCATTCTGGTTTACGTATTCCGGTCTTACATGGCTTTTCATGAAGATGGCTCTACGAAAGTACACTCTGGAGAAAGATTGAAAACGCAGGAGATTTTCCGATCCGCATTACTTTATACTTCAAACCAGGAAACTTCCAGTAAGTATACCGGTTCTAACATTGGAAGCTCCAGGAAAGTTGCCCGACAACATGAATGTATGCTTCTCTCCGTTCCAGTTTGCAATGGTGAAACACGTTGATTGTACTGACTTCTCTACAAGGAACCTGCACGGAAGAGGCTCAGGAGCGAATCGAAAGACCAGACAAATGGAACAATTGCGGAGACCAGTGCTATCCCGCCATATGTGCTTGAGGCACTGTACTCTGAATCGGTGGCAGCAAAACTGTGGGATGTGGCCAGCAGAGCTCTAGGAAAGGTGTTTACAGACATCAAGAGAGAAAGAGAGAGAGACTATGCTGACGCCGTCTAGATTGAACCTCCCACCTTCTTTCCCGAGTACACAGGAAAAGATGGAGCCACATACGTCTATCGACACCTGAGCTTCTGGACGTCTGGCTTCTTTCCCGGATCCTTATACCTGCTGCTCGAGCGCCAGACCAAGTACAACAGCAGTACAGAGCCACGAACTCCTCATCCTCTCCTTCTCCAACACCTCTGCCAGTGGTGGACCATTAACCTGCATCAGAACGCCACCCTGAACACGACACATGATCTTGGCTTCATGATTGCGCCCTGGGCCGTCAAAGCGTGGGAGCTACACCGAGATGCAAGGGCGTTTAGCAGCCTGGTGACGGCAGCAAATACTCTTGCCAGTCGATTCTGTCCCAAGATCCAGTCTATCCGCAGCTGGGACACCTGCGTGACGAAGCGGTATTCGTACACAGACCCTTCCAAGGACTTTCTTGTCATCATCGACAACATGCTCAATCTCGATATGCTGTTCTGGGTCGCCAAAGAAACCGGCAATCGCCACCTGTATGACGTTGCAGTGGCACACGCTCACACAACGCAAAATCACCATATTCGCCCAAACCACTCCACATACCACGTGGTGAACTTCGATCAAGAGACATGCATGCCCAAGGAGAAGTTGACGAACCAGGGATACAGCGACGAGAGTTGCTGGGCCAGGGGTCAGGCGTGGGGCATCCTCGGGTTCGCGCAGACGTTCCAGTGGACCGGCGATCCATCGTTCCTGCAGACGTCGCGACAGCTGGCCGATTTCTTCATTGAGAACCTGCCCGCCGATGGGGTGCCGTACTGGGACTTTGATGCACCCGTTACGAGCGACTCGCCGAGAGATACATCCGCCGCAATGATCGCATCGTGTGGAATGCTCTTGATCTACAAAGCGCTCAGGGCGCAGGGCAAGTACGACGAATCAGAGCATTATCTCTTTGCTGTCAGGCGCATTGTCGAAGGGACGTTGACCAAGTTTCTGAACCCTCCCACCTTCAGATTCACAGTCCGGCCCTCCGATCGGGGTATCGAGACATACGAGGATGGCTTGCCCTGCGATCACGAGGAGAAGCCGGAACCTGGATTCTTGGCTGTGGACAAGTCCGTTGCGACGAATGGGATAAATGGCAGAGGGGTAAATGGCACTGAGAGCAAGAAGCCAGTAGCAGAGACGATCCTCACCGGTGCCACGATCAACAACTATGAGTTTGCTCCCAGAAGATGGGCCAACCATGGCCTGGTCTATGCGGATTATTATTTCATGCTTCTAGGGAACATGTTACTCGAGTTAGGTTTGGTGCCATCGTTGGCATAGACGATATCTCAGGTCGATTGGCTCTACTTACTGTAGCCGATCGTGTCAGGTCTCTAGAGGCAAACTTGATTCAAATTCCATTACCATTGCCGGAACCAGAAGTAGATTTCTTGCACCTGAACCCTAGTAGGCCGAGGCAAACTGCAAAGTTGAAATTCATCGGATGTTGCCCGGCACTTCGGCGTTGGAAGGGATGTTTTCACCGGTCATTGAAGGATTCCCGTAGCGACTTATTCGATGCCCTGGACTGGATGGTAAGTCCACGAAACGACTCGCATAATCAGGATTCGGGTTATTATTACAATCGTTATAAGACTGGGCCACCGGGTCCCACAGCGGCTGTGCATGTAAGGTTTCTACAGGCGGAGCGGGATACAGTGATGGAACATGTTCCTTGGCCAGAAGAGCCGGGTCGAGCATATGTGCTTCCGACATTGATGCATACTGTGGCTGCAGTGAGAGAGGAAGTGGCGGAAAGGCGAGACTGAGAGCGTTGTAGAGGGAGCCGTTTGGTGAGGGCCCATTCTGCATAGGGTCACGGTTGCTCCATTCGCCTGCATAAGTCGGAAGGTTTGGGCTTGCTGAGTGACCTGACCCATCGAACGAACCACGTTGGAGATTTGTCCGAGATTGGGGATTGACAGGCCCCTCGTTGCCGTCCGAGTCTTGCTCCGGCACTGGGTCCGCTCGTTCTGTGGAGTCCGAGTATACAGTTCGCCGGATATCCAGGCTGGCCCGACCGGACGCATGCTTACGTGCGTTGAGTAGTCTTTTTGCGAACACGGATGCCAGATTTTCCAGGCCTGGTGTGTTCGGGCCCGCCCATCGTCGGGAAATCTCCCAGAGACTGGCGATAATGCTGTCCAGTTGATCGGGAATTGGGGTTTTGGTGTAAGTTGAATGTGTCAAAAGCATGCGACCGGCGATAAAAAGGCAGAACGAGAATTGCGGATTGGTGAGTATAGGCGAGTGATGAAGGAATTGTTGGCCGATGGTGGCAATCTCCGCAGCAGCCTCGATGCAGGTCTCCGCAGAGGCCACGGATGGGAGTCTCACAGGACACTGTTTCCAGTGCGAGGGCGGATATGCGATGCTCTGATGAAGGAGAATGACCGCGGTGTTGTGGGTCATGTGTGCCAGAGTGAGGTTCGGATCCATCACTCCATCCTCATTTAAGACCGATGCGGTGCGCCATTTGGGTGGCAGGAAAAGCTTCCATTGCACGAGACGCAGATCGAGCTCCTTGAACTTCATCAGCCATAGCTGTGCCTTTTGCGCGTTCTGGAGGTTCAAGGCGTGCTGCAGAAAGAAGTTAATGACCAGTGTAAGCGACTCGGTCGCCTCGATGCAATATGCGAATCCCCCGATCGCATCCTGCTCCGGGTTGCCCTTGGCAGGGTCATTGTCGACGAGATTCGGACTACTGCTGCTCAAAGTGCTTTTGTCGGAGATGCCAAAGAATGGTGCGCGCACCTCGTATTCCTTTTGCCAGAGAGCACCTTCGCAGGGCAGTCGGCGCTTCACATCGGCACTCGTGAGACTGAGGTTCCACCCCGTCGACACACTGCAAAATCGGTCCATCAGAAAGACAGTCCAAAATACCCTCCGCCGCTCCTCAGCCTGCCACCAGAACTTGGATGGTTTGAGGAAGACCATGCGCTGGATGAGGAACTCGCCCTCCTCGGATCCCTGATCACCCTGCGACTCTTCTACACTAAGCTGAAGTTGTTCAACTGTGCGCGTCATACTACCGACAATCGACCATGCTGATGGCCCGCGGCCACTGCCGATCTATTTCCGTCAGTGAATCTTGTTGTGAAAGCTGGCGATATGACCTACAGTATCAAAAGCAATAATAACCAGGGCTTGCAAATTCTCGACCGAGAAGGACTCCATACTGTTAAGAATGACCTTTTGTCGACTGGCAACCGCCATTTCCCTGCGAACCTCGTCGGTGCCGGCGCCAGGGTGATGGCTGAAGCGGATGCAGGTCGCCACGATAGCATGCAAAATATGGATCGCTTTGTCCCAACCTTCAGTGGTCTGTATCTGCTCCCGGAATTTTCTCACGTGCAGAATGGGTATCCAATGGTGGACATTTGCAAAGTAGAACTCGACCAGATCGTTCATCACTTCTCGAGATGGCAGGCCATGCGCGCTGAGATGAGCCGACGAAGAATGGCCCGGCGGAGTAAGTCGCTCGGTCGCGCTTGATTGAGACTCGATCTTTCTGCGTTTGGCCGGAGGGACATCTCGCTCAATGCTGTCCTCGTGGGCGTCGTCAACTACCGAACGAAGGCATCCTTCATTGTCCTCTGCCAGCTGCAGTAGAGTGTCCTTGACGCGATCGCGGACTTGATCTATGCTAATCCTCTCGAGGTCTCTGCCGTTCTGCGGAACATCGTCTGCTGAGTTGCTGACCGTATCCCAGATCTTTTGCCACAGAATCCCCTGACCGATGAACATGTGCTCCAGCGCCTCCACCCGACGTTGCAGCTGTTCGACTGCCCCGGCTCGCAGGCCCGGTTTCAGGCGGCCGTTGTCGTAGAGACAGATTACATTGAAGCGGACGCATTGTGAGCAAGGCTGTTCTCGGTCGCATTTGGCTTTTTTGCGCCGACAGGATTGACATGCAGGGACCTTGTCCTTGTTACTGTCCAGCTGGTCCAGATCCGGCGGGGCTGCTGTTGACCTTGGGGACATTGTGGCAGAAGGATGGAGTCTCAATGTAAACTCATGATGCTTGTCATGAATTGCGAGAAAGAGACTGTAAATTCGCTCGGGATCATCAAATATTTTTTTCGCGTTTTCCTGGCACCCGTCACGTTGTGCAGGGACCAGCTGCCACACCCCGTGGGGTAATCGAAGCTCAGTCAAGCGGTCACCAAACTAGTCGACGAGCCTCGTATCCTTGCGCATGATGATGGCATACCAAGGTTTTCCCCGCACTTTGATAAAGTAGTCACTCGACCAGTCTCCATATGCCGGCAAGGCAGTAGGAAGACCAGGGGTTCGATCGTTGATGGATAGTTCGACATTGAGACGCGTGTGCGTATGGAGTACTGGTTCGATGTATCCACTCAGCCTGGCAAAAGGTCTGTAAGGGCTGTGATGCGCCACCACACTGGCGGATAAATTGTCGGAGGATTCTCCGCGACGATCGACACTCCACCGGAGTTATCTTGACCTTGGTTGAAGTCGTTCTAAAAGGTTACTTGTTCGAGTACTTTGATGGAGCGAGAGATTATCACCAGCACTGTGCAATGATAGACAGGTTCCTGATGATTTCGTAATGGATCAAGATACTCCTCGTGGTTCAATTAGAGCGTAGAGAGAAATTACAAGAGTAACAAGCTGTCTGTATCATGGATCACGTGGTAATTGTTTGTTTTGATCACGTGATATGTCACCATCCACTCCGCAGGATTTCCATCATCTCCACCAACTCGTACAAACTGAGCCTTATGCAGACCACCGATCATAATCAGGAATATCCTCGTCATAGTATGTCTCTGTGACCTGTGAAAATCCTACTTCGGGCGCATGGGGCGGCCACGGCTGTCCAGTGCCGGTCGCAAACAAAGCAAAACTCGCTCCTTCGAACACAAACCACCCCGATGGAGCGAATGCCAACCAAGACGATGACAGCGATGCCAGCCAGGTGATAGTCTCATCTGACCCAAGGCTGTATCCAAATGTGTAGGAGAGGGGCTCCGCGCGGATATGCAGTGTCAAGTCGGATGGAATCGTGGACGAGTTCAGCTTGACCTGATTATACTGTTTTGCGTCAGCAGCATTTCCTATCTGTCATCGCGGAGTCAAGGTCAATTACCTCCGTGGTCCCGTTCTTCATCAACTGAGTGAAAATACACATGCCGGTGCCATTAACACAGCCAGACACTCCGATGTCCTGATGTTGGAGCTCACCCAAATAGGCACTAATCCCCACAGTCTCACCGTAGCCCAGCCCGGACGTTGTGGGAAGCAACTGCGCGCTAAAGGTCATATTCAGCGACTTTTGCTTCCGCAGAATGGCTGCTGGGGTGTCCCGATCGCTTAGACCGAAAACGTTCGGTCGGAAGACAATTCCATGAGACTTTCGACCACTGTCCTTCTTCAGGTCGTAGATGGGCGCGTACGGAGTCCGCAATGTGTACCATGAGGGATCAAGCGTCTTCTGGTTAAACGTGTCGATGAAACGCGACGGTGGTAGTTTCTGATCGGGCGCAGGACCGAAGGATTCACTGAGCAGGACTGGATTACCGCCATTGATCATCGGCCATCCATCCTTCCAGGTGACTGGTGACATGAACGTCTCCCGTCCCAGGGGCGACGAACCGTTGATCTTACGTCGAGCGAGGTAGACCGCGTAACTATCGCTGTTGGCCGCTTCGAAGATGGTCGCATGGCCAGTGGATTGCACGGTGAGGTTATCGTACCCGTACGCTCCATTAAAGAGAATCGGATTATGCGGCGCAGGCTCCCAGGGCCCTTCTGGAGACAAGGAGCGTGCAATACTGGCACGGTGAAGGTCGTCCGTGCCGCCTGCCCGATTGTCAGTCGTCTGGCGCTTCAGGCACAGGGAGATACTTACCCTCTGCAATGAGAAGATAGTACCATTGATCCCGCTTGAACATCTTTGGGCCTTCGGGACGAGCACTGGCATTATGCGGGAGTGTACCATTCCACATGGAGCGATACTCCCCGATACAACGGCCACTGTCGACGTCCACCTCACACTGGTAAATTCCCCAGATACGGTCCTTGTTGTTGTTGGGAGCCATCAGGTTCAAGTACACTTTTTGCGAGACGGGATCCTGAAATAATGCGGGATCAATGCCCCAAGGGTCTCCCCAGATGGGATCTGACCAGGTCTTGAGGTCGTGCGACGACACCCACATCACTCGGGGCCAAACCCGGGCAACCGGGTCGTAAGTCCATCGCGTCATTGCAGCGAGGTAGTATTTTCCATTGACATAGGAGAGCGTTGGAGCCCAGGCACCTACCCATACACCATATTAGACGATCAGATATAAGGACATGCTTGTACTAACCTGCGCCTGTTGGGGTTCCATATAACTGTAGCTGCTCCGGTCTGGTAAATGCATGAGAGAAGAGCTCCCAGTTTGCCAGGTCTTTCGACTTGTAGATCGGTGTGCCCGGCCAGTATTCGAATGACGAGGTCGCGAGGAAGTACTCGTTCCCTACACGGAGAATCGAAGGATCAGGGTTCCATCCCGAGATAATGGGATTCCGGATCGCTAGGGTGGTGAGCACCCAGCTCTGGATGGCCAGCAGGGAGAGAGGGAACCGTCTCATTGCTGTTCGCTATTTCGATCAACTTTAGCATGTCTAAAGAACCCCTGCATGTGGGACTCCGTATATATAGCATCTTTATTTACTGGGAAGTACACTCTAGTTGCAAATCCTTATGGTCGGACTCCACAATTGGCTCCTTTCTCCTGCCCGTAATGGTAGATGCTATCCGGGATATCATCCGGGGGAAGAGCCGGCCACTCATAGCACAGTGCATGTCAAGTCTTGGCTGGAGCATTCTTTGACTTTCGTAAATCCATTCACAAGTCAGTACTAGTCTGTTATGTCTCTTCCCTCTGTTGATGATTAATGGCATATCGTGCTTTCGTCGAGTATCCGTCCTCCTTTGGCGGCGAAAGATCTACATATCTACCTGTGGAATGGTACAGGCAAGTTTCATTTACGAAGCAAAGAACCTCAGAATGTTTAATAACTTAACTCATATTTCAGCGGCTTTAATATTCTAAATGGCAGTATCCACAATCCTGCGAGACTTTCAGAAACTAGTATGCCCAGATCAAATCGCCCCAGCTGGGATGATCGTTGGACGAAACAGCACCCTCGAAGCCTTCGAATTCCTTGGCCTTGGTAGTCCACGGGGCTTTTTCCTTTCTTTTGACCACATACTGGTAGTACAAAATGTCCCACATAGGGTTCTGGTTCGTCACGCCGCGCTGCTGCTCAGAGATAGTTGCCCAGGGCCCATTGACTAGGACCGCTTCGCACCGGGACCACTTGGGATCGTACTCGACGGTTTCGTTCAGATTGTACTTGGCTGCGTACTCGGCCGCTTTGAGCAAAAGATTGTGGCCCAGGCTGTATAGATCGACGCCCTGGCTCTGTCCGACTCGAGCGCCGTACGCAGCCCAGCCAATACCGGACATGGTGTGGCCTTTGCATATGTCAGTGGATAGTCAGATAAATAGAAGGAGATTACCTACTTTGATCACGTCCGGCTTCCGCAGATTGACCCGTCTCCGGATGATACTGCGCAAAGAGACCCGCGCAGTTGTCCTGGATAAAAGCGTTTATCGCATAGTTGTACAATTCGACGTCATTCAGGTAGACCGCAAAGCTGAGTATCGCCTTGATACTAGCCATTCCGTAGTTGGCCTGCCCTATAACGACCGATTGCCGCGAGAACAGCCAGTACAGCTGGTTGCTGAACCCCGAACCACCCTGCCACTTAGCCCCGGCTTCGGTCCAATTGCCCTCCCAGCGCATGATCTCCGCTGCATTGACGAACAAGTCTCCGTCGAGACCGATCATCAACGAGCGGTCCGTCCCGATGATGTCGGTCAGGTTGCTCCCCCAAGCATCGAGAATGGTGGTGCTCCGATCCCAGTGCGACTGGTTGCGGGTGATATACCACATCAGCGCATTCTGCCATGCTGCGCGGGCGTCGTGCGCGAACGAGGTGTAGTTGCTAATCTTCCCGCGGGAGAGAACTGCGTACGGCCCCTGCATCTGGTAGCTGGCTTGGGAGTATCCATCGGCGCTGAACTTCTCGTAGGCCGAGGCCCAGGGGTCCTTCTTGGACATGACATTGGTCCGAATGCGCTCCAGGTCCTCGTGCGTGTGCCAGATACCGGGATGAACAAAGTCCCCGGGGCGTCTCTTGAGGTATTTGGTTGAGTCAACGCCGGAGAAGTCGCCGACGTGAGGAATGGGGCCGTAGACGCTGGGGACGTCCATCACTATGGAGTGACAGACGCCTGCCAGAGCGAGGATGTTTAGGAATACCTTCAACATGTCGCAGGATATGGTTCATGAGCCGATAGCTTCGAGGCCTGTCAACATCATGACTTCGACAAGGGTTGTTAGAATACTTATACTTTTTTTAAAAAAAAAAAAGGTTTTCGCATGACTTGAACTCATAGAGCAATGCAATATTCTCGCTGGTATCGGAAGAATTGCGGGACATAATGATTTCACTTTTCCTTGCCCCGCATTCTCCGATAAACTGTCTGCTCAGTCTAGAGTTTAGTCTAGTTGAGCTTGTTCTCTGTTTGTTATTCATGACTGCCGGGGCAAGGCCGGCGTCTCCGCCGAGAGCTTTGTGACTCCATTCCCCAGATGCCCGCATAGATGCCCCGCATTATCGAGTACTGGCCCCTGGCATTACAATACTGGCGAAGATCGTGTTAGTCAGGAATCTGCGTATGTTTCTATCTGACAACTATATAGTCATTCACCTTCTCTACGGTGACTGGTTATCTCCTGCAACCTGACCAACATGAAGCTAATATCTACCCTCCTGGTGATCTGCTTGACGGCATGCAGCAGTGTCCTCGCTGAGACTCAAGATCCCCTTAATTACCGGAATATCAATCCCTCCTACGTCGCTCCAAAATTCTCCAACACGACAACACTGCTGGAATTCATCAAATCCCGCTCAGATTTGAGCAGGCTCTCAGAAGCCCTAGACAAAGTCGGCGGCTTCTCGGAAGCATTCGGCACGGATCCCACCTGGAAATTTACCTTCTTTGCCCCGAATAACGACGCCTTTGAGAAGAATGTGGGCAGATATTTCAACACGTTCGAGTCTACTCCGTATGGCCTCCGCCACAAGTCAATCTGCTGGTCACTGACTGTTCACAGGAAAGGGAAATGGTGGCTGGGGAATAGCATCCTGCATCACTACGTTCCCAACACAAACTTGAAGTCCTCCAATTTCAATGAGACTTATCAACAATTCCAGGTGATTCAGCATCAAGGACTCAAGGGACATATGAGTTGGCTGACAGAATGGCAGACTGCGACTTTTCTATATGTCGGAGCTGAGGTTCAAAATGGCAATCTTCTCCTGAACAAGGTCGCTACTGTAGTAGAAAAGGATATTGCAATTACACAGGTATGCCAGACGTCTGCTCAGAAGGATGGTTGCTAATGCTCTCCAGGGCGTCGTACACATTATCGATCGTATCCTTGACCCCTCGGCTCAGATATTCGAGGGTGATCTGCCTCGAATCTCGCAGGCCTTTATTCCTGGTAGTTGCTCGAACCCGAATCTTCCATACTGTTGATAGAGATGTGAACTAGAGTACAGAAATTGCCTGCTGAATTGCCTGCTATTATATAGTCTAGTCAGAACTGCCAGAATAAATTCATATCGGAGTGACTACCGTCGGTCAATCTGTCTCTTATATAGTCGCGTATTCCTCATGTCAATAGGACAAGAACACTCAAATTGAATTATTCAGCAGATTAAGATTGTAGTCTAAACACCAGCGTCTGATAAGGCTGCAAGACGCCCTTGTAACCATCCACCTTTCCGAAGGATTTGTGTGACCACAGTTCAGTGGTCTTGACCGGACCCTTAATGTCCAATTCCAGGTCAACGAATGAGACAGACAGATCCTGAGGATAGCTCTTCTCATTCAACAGAAGAACCACATATCCACCTTTCACCTGGCCAGCCCACACCTGCCATGATCCCTCATTACTGGCAGACTCAATATAATGCACCGCCTGGCCCATTGAGTCCTGGTTAAGAGCGATAATATCCTTATTCCTGAGAACAGCCACGCTCTCATTCGACAGCTTCGACAAATCCGCCCCAATAATCAGCGGAGACTTGAGGGCCGCCCAAAACGCAAAATGCGTCTGCTGCTGGTACACCGTCATATCGCCGTTACCGATCTCCAGCATGTCCATGTCCAGCCAGTGCCCCGGGGTCTGGTACTGGCTGATCCCGCGCATCTTGCGGATGATGCTCAGTACCGAGCAGCCCGCATAGCCGGTGTTAAGGCAGTAGGCCGTCTTGCAAGCACAGCCCGTCTCGTTGGTGAATTTGGCGGTGATGTCGCCCGACATGCGATAGGAGTGGCCGACCTCTGCGATTCATTAGCCTCTTTTCAGAAGTTGCAGATGGTTTGGACATACTCCCTCCCCAATGCCACGGAAACTGATACCCCCACTCACAAACCGAGTAAAAGATCTCCCGACCAGACAATTCCAGCGCCTTTTGCATGACGCCAAAGCGCATCTGTGGCGGCTCCGTCATGGCCTGGAATCCACCGCAGTTGTCATACTTCCAGTAATCCACGCCCCAGCCCGCGAGCGTCTGTGCATCCCGTTCCTCGTAGCCCCAGCTTCCTGGCCGAAAGCCGCAGGTTAAGATCCCACTGTCGCCATACAAGCCGATCTTCAGGCCCTTGGCGTGGATATCGTCTATAAGCGGCTTGATGCCGTTGGGGAATGATGTGAGGTTGGGCTGGAGGTATCCGTCCCCGGTGCGCGAGTAATCGGACCATCCCTCGTCCAGGAGGATATACTCGTAGCCCGCGTCTTTGAGGCCGAGGTCCTCGAACAGTTGGACGGTGGTCTCGACTACTGAGGCGTTGATGTTGGACTTGAAGGTGTTCCATGAATTCCAGCCCATTTGGGGGGTTTGGCCTAAAGTCGGCTTGCCAACGACTGGGTTGAGCAATGAAAGGCTGGCCAGAATGAGGCCGAATGCATTGGGGTGGTACATTGTGATGATTGCTGCAGGAATGAGAATTACGCTAGGAGTGTAAAATGCACTGATCTTTGTTTATAGCTACTATTCTTCAAACCCGCGACCCCGGATCCCCTCCGGAAAACATACAAGGCCCAGGTGCTGCAGAGGCGTGGGGTGACTGTTCCTGGAGGATATGGCCATGGCCGTGGAATGATTACCGGAGTTTGCCCGGCGGGCATCCCTGACGATGATTGTGGCTCATTAACCACTCCATTGAGGCTTAGCCATGACTAATTGACCGATCTTGACTGCTGAGGCCGGGTTTTAGCTGATGGATGGCATAAGATGGGTGTTTGCGATGTTTCGTCGGGTGTGCTCCAGATATAGTGCCGAAGCTCCCATCCCTGCAGATATATCGACTGAAATATGTAAGCCACATGCAGCGATCAACATCCGACTGGTTAACCGACTCATGTTTGAGTTATTCAAATTTTATCTTGAAAGAATGTATCCATGCACATATTCCTCATTAATTTACAATTATACCAAGCCAGGCATAAGTCTATATCTCCTGGAATATATATACAAGAAGGCTCTAATCACATGAAGACCGTTTACGAGCATGGCAAGCAGAAGAGGTAGAAGAGCAAAACGCTAATCAAGGATGATCCCGACTTAACTGATCATTCGAAATGACCGAAATCTCCACCTGTTTCGTAATGCCGTGGTCGAGATGCGGCGGCGAATCCCGCCGACCACTGACCGTCGTATTCGTATTGCTGACGGGATCCAGGATTCGCTCAATGCTGCCGGTATCCAGGGGACCATTCTTGGTGAAGCGACGCGTGCGCCGGGACTGCGCCGTCTCGTCATGACCCGTGCGCCGCTGGCCGGTCGCGGGCCCGGTGAGCTCGTAGGATCGCGAGTAGCCGCGGCTGGAGAACTTGCGGACGGACGAGATGATCAAGGGCCGGATACAAGGAACAGAAGAGGTGATGATGATGATTGCGTTCTCGACGTAGCCCCAGCGGATGAGCTCGACGCCTCCGCTGGCGCCGAGATTGGTGACACTGGGGACCTCGTCCAGTTTGGTGGTTTTGATGATGGAGGCGACCATGGCACTGCACGGGTCAGTATCGTGATGGTAAATGAGGATATAGGGACATACACAAGGCCCAGACTGAGGAGAATGATCAAACTGATCTTGATGCGCATCTTCAAGTTGAGATTCCAGAAGATGAGGGTGGGAAACACGGCCAGAAATAGGTCACAGGCGGAGTTTGCGGCTGTTACAAGTCAGCATAGGTTCATAGAGTCAGAAATGGAGACATACTGTTAGAGTAGTAGGCAAACTTGATAACGGCGTGCACATCACCACAGGTGGTCTTCGTCGTGGGGTCCCAGAGGATGCGCATATTGCGACAGATGCTCAGCGGCAGCACAGCCGAGACAACATTGCCGGCGAACTGCAGCAGCATCACGGTCCATAACGCGATCTGGTACTTTTTATTGTTTCCGAGAATGGCCAGGAGGTAGAGGATGAAGGAGCATCGGGCGATTGTGGTGCTGATGGTCACAATCGGTACTTGGATGGCGATGTACTTCAGGACAAGTTCGACTTCGTGCGGTTGTTCCGCTTCGAGGAGGAGGAGATTTTTGCCAAAGCCATGTTGCACGCATTGGGTCAGGAAAACAGTGGAAATGACGACCAGGATCTAATGCGACCAAAAAGTCAGTAACGCGATAGGGTCCGCGATGGCTCGCACATACCAGTGACACAATCATCAACACATCGTCGACACGAAACTGGCGAATTTTGATCTTTGCAAAGACTCGCAGGAAAACGATAATCACTGCGATGATCACTGCGGCCCAGATGCCCCTTACGAGGGCCGGGCCGAGATCAGCTGTGGTCTGTGAGTCCTGGGCCATCGCGGATGTCGACCGACCCTTTGCACTCTGTGGGGGTATATGTCGACTGTCTGACTCTGGTGAGGACGAGATCAAGAAGAGGGCTACACAGTCGATCAGATCATGGTCTGTGAGGCATTATTAGAGCGCGACAACTGAAGAGATTGCGACACTGGGAAGCATCGCTTAATAATAATAATAATAATAATGGCAGCGAATATTCTTCAGCTCTCAGGCACAGGAAATAATCATCACTGCTGCCAAGTGTGTCTCAGGCACCGGAAGCTCAAGGGCTCCGGCGATTTAGACTTTGCTGCATGGCCACAGGTCAAAACGATTCATGGACGGAGCAAAAAATCCATTTGTCAGGTCAATGGGGATCTAGCTAGACAAAAAGGGGATCCGCAGAAGGTTTCCAAGGTTATGGCTGGCAATAGATCGAAACCCGAGCCGTGGATAGAGTTCTGAACAAGCTATATTGTGCAGTCGGGCGGACTTAAGGGCCGTTGTGTGAGGGGCCCGAGTGCACAATTGAGTTCCTCTGGTATTTTCATCGGTCATAGATTGGTCAAGACTCTGATTTGGTCGGTCAGAAGGCAAGAGAAGAGGACATGGCCGTGGAGTGGAGTACGACCAGACTATCCATTCATAATTTCCTCTGACTCTCGACCTGAACTTTGTCTTTGCCGGGCTGTAATCAACCCTAGAGAGCAGATGCCGAGATATGCAAGCGAGGAAGAGATGAGGGTACTGGACTCGGAGCAAGAGACACTGGTCAAACTCTAACGGGCAGCAGAGACACCGATTGGCGAGAACAGAATGAAGTGAGACATAGTGGCGGCATATCTCTCTTCCATTGGTGGATCTACTCTTCTAGAATTTGAGACTAGTGGGCCATTTCGTCCATTCTCCACTGTCCTGGCGCGAGTCATTCCAGATTCCATTTTTGCTCCCAGTCCTATCTACCCAGTAACCACTGCGATTGTCCGCTCGCTTCCACTGAAATGCGTGCAGATCTCATTTATGAGATACAGTCGATTCCAAAACTTCATAAATGATATCCCAGGGAGTATTTTTCCTAGATGATCTTCGCCACGAGTAATATAATAAGGACATATCCCCGTGCCCCTTCATTCCATAGACAGTCTCGCTGGCAGCTTGGCGGTGGCTGATCCGGTGAGCGTGAGACATGCGCCTTTATACGAAAGTCTCTTTCAATGCGACTACTAGCACCATTGGAGAAGTTGACAGAGACACTTCAGCGCCATTATTTGCACCCGGCATAGCTGTACGTGACTGGAGATACTCATTTTTCGACGTCCTCTCAAGCAGGCTCCGTAAGACAGTGGGACCGAACCGAAGAATAGCCGATTCTATTATTAAGGACGCATCAAGTGTGGCCAGCCTTGAGCATACCATTTGTAGCTGTCTGCGAAGATGATCAAATGATTGTGGTTGGCTGCAATAATAATGTCTTTGTCTCTGCCGAATAAGCTTGCCCAGGGACCTCACATAAAACCCCGTTAATCAAAAAAATAAATTAAGGACGACGCATAATCAAGGGTTCAACCTACCTAACATTGCCAGCTGCACCATGTTTCTCTAATTATATAAGTTGAGCGTCTCAACCTCGTTCAACCAGCAGAACTTTCCAATGTTGTTCTTTGTAGCATGGCCATATTGTAGGCCGGAATAGCTGGCGCCGAGAAGAAATACGAAGACCATGTCCCATTCTGACTGATAATGCCTTTCTTGCCTTGTGTTCTGCTTCTAGCCCTCATGAGAGCCTTCCGATATCTCCGACGCCGCCGTTAGTGCCGGTGCAAAGCCAAGTTGCCGGATCCTTGCACCGTTAAGGGCTGACAGGGAAGACGTATGCAGAATGCTCGTCAGGGGCATATCTAGCGAAAGCCCGCTTCTAGATGCATGAAATCTGTCTAGTGCAGAAGAATACACACGTGGGACTCCATAGCTTGTCACTGCCATGTGGTCAACAAAAGCCACTTCGGCGGACCACCGAGCATATCAACTGTCGAGGAGACACGAGATCCATAATACACGGCTGTTCTTCATGATTCTTTTCCAGATTCTGTAGACACATTTTTAAGCCATGAACCAACTTGACATGGGCATATCTAAAAGTGTATCGGAGTCCGACGACTATCGATCTTGCCCCCCACCGGTGCCCGTGGTGGACTCGGCTGTATTACCAAATCGGGCCATCCAGGGCTTCTCTGGGAAACATCGCCGCGCATGCACCACCACAAGCATGGATGTTTGCCAGGTTTCCAGACCTCTCATCTCGGTGCAGGTACCGGATAGCAACGATCCAGAAATAATGATGGAGACTCCGACGGATACGTCCGATCAAATAGTTCACGCCATCGTCCCATAAACATCAACCTTTCTTTGCGGAAGGATGCCGAGGTAGCCTGGCAATAATAATCTCCCTATCATCTCTTTCTCCTCCATCTCTCCACCATATGGTATAAATATCTAGGACGCTCAGGATCGGCATGATCAACCGACGATCGTGAGATTCTTCCCATCCGCCTAACCTATATACTCCTCTCGGTCCCCCTCCTTTCCTCCTCCCTTCCCCACACTCCCGTCGCGACACCATGAAGACCTCATGGGCTTTGGCCGCTTTGGTTGCGCTCGCCTCCGCGAAGGGCTCCAAGTGCGCCGAGTGCCGTTGCTTGCCCAGTGATAGCTGCTGGCCCTCTCCTGCCTCTTGGGCCGCGCTCAACTCTACTGTTGGTGGTCGTCTGGTCGCTACCGTGCCCATCGGATCGCCCTGCCATGATCCCACCTATGATGCGATCGCCTGTGCGGCTTTGCAGGATGCCTGGAATCTTCCCCAGACTCAGTATGTAGAACTGCGCTCACTTTATCATGTGTGGTTATCGCAAGAGGCGAAGCTGACCTCAATGTGTACAGCATTGAATCCTCCTCGTCCATCATGCAGACCTACTTTGCCAACCAGAGCTGTGACCCCTTCACCGCAGAGTCCAAGCCGTGTACCCTGGGCAACTACGTCAACTACGCCGTCGATGTCTCCTCTAGCAACGATGTGATTGCTGCCGTCAACTTCGCCCGGAAGAACAACATCCGCTTTGTCATTCGCAACACTGGTCATGAGTGAGTGATGATGGAAATGGGTAGCCGACGGAATGCTAATGGGAGGTGCAGTTACTTTGCTCGCTCGACTGGTGCTGGTGCTCTGTCCGTTTGGATGCACCACTTCAACGACATCCAATACCGGGATTGGTCCGACGCTCACTACAAGGGTCCTGCTTTCAAGGTCGGCGCTGGTGTGATGGGCTTCCAGGTGATGGAGGCAGCTCACGCCAAGGGCCTGGTGGTGGTCGGAGGTGAATGTCCTACCGTCGGTCTGGCTGGTGGATATATCCAGGGAGGTGGACACTCCGCCCTCAGCACCTCCTACGGACTGGGAGCCGATAACGCCTTGGAGTTCCAAGTCGTTACGGCCGCTGGAAAGCTGGTCACTGCCAACCGGACCACGAACCCCGACCTCTTCTGGGCTCTCAGCGGTGGTGGTGCCGGTAACTATGGTGTGGTCGTCTCGGCGACCATCAAGGCGCACCCCGACGCCACTGTTGCTGGCGCTAGTGTGCAGTTCCTCTCCAGCAGGACTACCGCCGACAACTTCTACGAGGCTATCTCCGAGTTCCACGGTCTGTTGCCCGAAATGATTGATGCCGGCGCCACCGTCATCTACCAGGTCGCCTCCTCCTTCTTCGCCATCAACCCTATCACCGCGTACAACAAGACGACCGATGATGTCAAGGCTCTCTTGACGCCCTTCCTCAACGTCCTGGATTCCCTGAGCATCCCGTACGCTGTTGCCTACACCGAGTACGCCTCGTACTATGACCACTACAACAAGTACATGGGCCCCCTGCCCTACGGTAACCTCGGCGTGGGTGAGTACCAGTACGGTGGTCGTCTGATCCCCCGTGATGTGCTCGACAACAACGCTGCTGGTTTCGCCTCGGTCATCCGCAACATCACCGAACACGGTGTCATCGCCGTCGGCGTCGGTATGAATGTCTCTCAGCCCGGTGATGTCTCCAACGCCATCTTCCCCGCCATGCGCAATGCCGCTGTCACCATGCAGATCGGTACCCACTGGAACGAGACCGCTCCTTGGTCCGACATGGTGGCCGATCAGTGCAAGATGACCAACGAGTACGTGCCCCAGCTGGAGGCGGTCACCCCCGGCAGCGGCTGCTACCAGAACGAGGCCAATTTCCGCCAGCCCAACTGGAAGGACACCTTCTTCGGCGTCAACTACTCTCCCCTGCTCAAGATCAAGCAGAAGTGGGACCCCAACTACTTCTTCTATGCTCTCAAGGCCGTTGGCAGCGACTACTGGACTGTTGACGACTCGGGTCGTATGTGCCACGCTTGAACTTGATCATGTAATATAGACTTTTACCGGGGTGACGATTATGGAGATATAATTGTGTATAGACTTCCTATTTAATACCTTACGCACAATTGTACATAGACAATACCAGAAGTGCAATAATTTGGTACGAGTTCTGTTCTGCTTATCAACCAGTAGCCCATGGCTTCGAAGCCATTCGCCTCAACTTTGCATGGCTCGACCAGAGTCTGACTTCCAAATGCTTGGCTCGCGTATGGCAGTACCGTTCCTCGAGATGATGGACATAGTCGAGGCCATAACACTCTATATGAATAGCTGTTGGAACTGACAGATTGGTCACCATATTCCGTTTACCTTCGTCACCATCACCACATACAAAAAAGCAAGTCTCAATCACGAAATACAAGTATACAATATTATTAGAGATTGTTAAGTCTTGGTTTATGTGGCAGATATATGCAACCACGGAGCATCCATTGGTGGTTCATCTTCCTTGGATGATGTCACCACTCTCATGTCATACATAATCACGACGCACGTCCAGGTTCTAAACCATCGCAATCATTCCATACAAGGGCCCTGATAAGAAAATAAGCTACAGGATGAAGTAATGCACACTGCTCTAATCAGGTTCGCTTCGTAATACTCCCAATGAGCGCTGTGTTCCGTAGATGCAATTTCTCCGCACCAGCGTATCGGAAGCGAAGCCAGACATAGAGAGAACATAGATACTCTAGTGCCATCCCAACCCAACTGACATATCCTTAATGCCCTGCTTTTATAGGATTGAGAAGTGGCCAGACCGTGGACCCCACCCCCGCAAACCAACGAGGTCTCAACGATACGCTCCACCGACATATGTGCAGCCGTCATCCGTCCTTGTATATGCGTACACATTGCGTCCGCATATTGTAGGTAGCTGGTACAAAACTCGTAGAGGCCCTCAGTCGCAAAATAATCCAGATCTATCTCACGAATCGTTTTCAACTACTATGTGTCCATCTCCAGCCATGTCTTCTGTCGCAGTCAACAGGCAAGAATCCATACCCAGTAGCACCGAACTGATCTAAACATGCATAGTCTGAGCGAATATCACGCCATCCTTCACCGAGACAAATACGCCATCCTCTACTTCTGCGATTCCCCCAAGCAATGCGCCTCCCTCGATCCCACATACAACGACATGGCATCCGCTGTCGCCGACGCGGACGACATGATCGACTTCTACAAGATCAACATCTCACAACACCATGACATCTCCGACGCAGCGATGGTGGAAAACCCAACCCTCCTACTCGTAAAAGATGGCCGGGAGCTCGAGCGCTTCTGTAAGCCTGTCCCGCAGCAGTTGGAGTACATGGTCTCGCAGGCCCTGTGTGGGATGACCAAGATATCCATGATCCCGTATACGGAGAGGGAGGGCCATGGGAATCTGATGTATTGTATTCCGACGCAGAAATAGTCGTTAATGAGGTTATGTTGTACGTTATGCTCAAGTATTTGTGGCTGACTCGCTGTAATCAGGGTTACCCTGTTGTACTAAAAGTGTACATGATTCATGAAAAGTTCTCGTAAATAGTGGCATTGTTTGATATCTGAGGGAAACAAGTATATTTGGTTCTTCTCATATGATTGTATATCAAGGTTGCTACCCAGATAGTGGCAATACTACTGGAACCAGAGTCATAATATTGGTATGGCATGCACGCGGCAATAAACACAGGTGCTATCCACATCTAGCTAGAAGCAGGCCTAGTACGCCTGAAACCATACAAATCAACCAATCCACTTCAGTTAACAGACAATGAGAGGATAGTTGATTAATTATTCATAAAACCTAATGTATCCATGTTTCTGTATCATCAAATTGATGGAGGTATGTCTGCAAGGTCCTCCTGGCTAACTTGCACATTGTCAGATCATACCCATTGACCCCGGGCAATCCTACAGCCACCCAAAGGCCTTGGATTACTCTCCAATGGCTTCTCCCAACTATATTCCATCGTGATGCTTTCGACATTTAACATGCTTTCCAGTCGCCGCAAAGCGTTATCCGTCAGAGTCGTACCGGTCATAGCATATTTCTCATCGTCCCACAGCGGAACACAATACCCCACTGGTGTTGCCGACATGGAGGTCAACGGACCTGTCCATCCCTCCCCACAATACAGGTCCACAAGGGAAGAAGTGAACCAAGATCCATACAGGTTCGGCCACTGAGGTGAGAACCGCAGATGCACCTCGATAATCTTGCCCCCCGATTGTTTCGACATTCATCATGCCGGTATATCCCGCGAGATGCGTTTCCATGAAATCAGCAATATATTTCTCTAGCGAAGCTCGACAGCCGTGTTGATCTCCCAGTACTCCGATGTCTGGTCCGGGCCAGCCACTCCCCTCGTATGACCGAACCAAACCGCTCTCCCGGCGTCCACCGCTGTCTCGGTGCTGATATGCTCCCGGTCAGCAAGGCAGACCACATATAGCCGGGACAAAGCCACGCCAGTATTCATCGAGACTATGTATCATGCGGGCCCCGGCGCAAGCCTCGCCAAGGTTGTAGATCGGCTTGCTGAAGATGGGGAAAAGTGCAGCATCAGTTTGGTTCTGTGCGGACCGCACTCGATTCCCTAGAATTCGGCTACCGTGAGTTTATTGTAGACCCAGCGGAACTTGGGATACAGCTCGTAAGCCTGACTATCGCAGGCTGGGATCTTGCAATGGGTGGACAATGTGCGGAGCCAAAGTGTCGCTTGCTAGAAGGGGAGTGGAGGATTGACATATTGTGATGTATGTCAATCGTACACTAGGATTATACCAAGGGCCTTGTCAATATCTGTCATTTTGATGCGTTCAATATATAGTTCAAATTGACCTTCGACAATCGCGCTAGTCTATTACTGAAATCTAGTCTTGATACAGAGTCAGTTGCGTAAACAATCATTCCTCTTAGTCATTCTTTCCAAATAACATCACTATGTTAGATGTCAGTTAGATGGTCCGGAGTACATAAGTAACATAATGCTCATGGTGCACTCATTACTATGCACATCCGCCTCCGCACATTCTACAGTCTGAGCAAAAGCGGCGCTAGCCTAGTCCTATTCAGGGAAAAGAATGTCCCAATATCCGCAGGAGTGGTGTTTGGTAGAAAGTATATAGGCTTTTAGCTATAAGTTAAGGTGGTTCCTGTATAAATTTACTTTAGAGACATGACTAGGAAATAGGCCTAAAATATCCAATGTTCCAATGGCTACTGGAATTGCTTGACACGCACGACGTCAATGCCAAAGTGAATACTATTCACTGGCTGATGGCATTACCTAACTAGGACTAGCCTGACTGCTCTTAAGTCTTTGTTATCATCGTCAAAACATCAACTTCCACCACATCAATATCCACAGAGGAGACATGTCAAGCCTATTACAGTCCCGCTGGGCTCCTAATCCCAACGAGCACAAAACACAAGGCCAAGCTGGCCAACCACCGCCTGCGGCCCCGTCCCCAGGACGCCGAATGCTGCTCTCTCCCGCCGGAGAACTGTCGCGCTTCATGAAGATCGTCGCTCGCTTAAAATGGAAACTGCCTTTCTTGGCCGAGGGCTACCGTCTGGCGACTCTCTGCACAGATTTGCCTGAGGCTGTCGCTCACGCCGAAGTCATGTTCAAGATTGATTTTCACGAGTACTATGCGCTTCTAGAACGGGCGCTGGTGCACTTGCTTGGCGTCTTTGGTATCACTGTATCGGCCGTAGGGAAGGGATCTGGCTCAAACTCCGTCTGGAGCACGCATCGCTATCATGCCAATGTGCTGGAAGCACTTGAGGATGAGAACTGTCCTCTGCGTTCGGTGTTTCGCAAGGGAAATGTCTTTGAGCAACTGAAGAAAGCAAAGGAACTGCGGAACCGCTGGAAGACGGCAGATTTGACCGAGCAAGAAAGAGAGCGAGAGTCCATGTGGTCGCCCAGAAAAGAAGCGACGATGCCGCTGCAGAACTACGACTTTGACAGAATGTTAGCGGATATCTTTGACGGCCTGGAGGATGGATGTCGTCTGGCGCAGGAACACGTGGCCAACATCGACAAGAGCAACCATACTCAGGCACCAACTGACACTTCGAATGCTGATTGGGATTTTATTGTCGATGCGATGGATTGGGAAGCTGTATGATCATTCACCTGAGTGGTCTCTCACATTGTAAATATCATGTACATACATTCACCATTTTCTTCATGGTAGTAGATTCTAGCATATGCATTGCATATCTTCTCATATCAGAGTGATGATCAAGGCGCACCACTATATACACTCCATGTGCTATGCAGAAACCTCCACGAGGATTGACCGACTGTATCTACATATCGACAAATGAATACTGACAAACTGTTAGGGAAGCGTGTCACACTGCCACTCTGGAATCTGGATTATACTGCAATGACTGACCACAGGTCTGCGAGTGCTTGCTTCAATGCTGCGGGGAGTGCATTGGGAGCACAAGGCTTTGACACCTGCTGCATATCATTGCAAGCAGCTGGAGAAGTCAATGCCATGTCACGAAATTCATTCCGCATGTCCATCAACAAGGACCGAGGGTGGTAGCATATCAAGTTCCGCGAGATCAACTGTAAAGCTGCCCATCTGCTTCCCCAGAGCAGATAGCACCCTGACGTGAGGTATTTGCCACTGTGGATGACTTCTCACATACTCCTCAAAAGCATCTTGAATCACCTCAACAATATCACGCCGGTGGTACGAAGCCACCGGTGTCTGCGACACGATCAAGTCCACCTCTTTTAACCTCTGCATGTACCCTAGACTCTCCAACCCATACGTCTCAAACATTAAATAATCATGAACCTCGATGATCATGCGCTGAAGAGCGTCGCGCTCGGCCTCACCAAGATAAGCTAGCACCGCTTCCCCCAGATGCACCGTGTCCCGCTCGGGCGCAAGGTAAATGCAGGCATGCGGCGACTCTTCCGTACGGAAGTAGGGGACAAACTCCCGTAGGGCTTCCTCGCGGGCTTCCCGGTTGACCTGGAGCTGTACGGGATTGGGATGGTTGGCGCGGAAGCCGCGGGCGTAGCGTCGGGAATTCGGTTTAATGCCCCGATCACAGATGATGCGAATGACACGACTGGCGGGAAGAGAGAGATTCCAGATATAGACGCGAATCTCGGCTGGCAGCATGGGGAAGAAGTGGAAATTGGACATTTTGTTACAGCTGACACGTGGTTGAAGTTCCATTCAATCGAACAGCAGTGGGAAAATCATCCAGTTGACACGTGATAATAACAGTATTATTGCAAGTAAGGCCTAATTGATAATAGAGGATTCGAACGAGCGTTGGATAAATGACATGTCCAGCTACGTGGTTGTTTCGAGCTTCTCATCCAACACAAACTAAATCAGAGCCAAGCCAAAACAACATTAGCGCTATGTAGTCAAGCGTTTAGGTCAGGTCTGACAGTACTTTTGCGGTCAGACTCCTTCTCCATCCCCTGACATGCCTGGGTAAGACGCAAGAAATACTGTGCCTCGCTTGTCGGTAGCCATATACATCTGTCCATATTCCGATCAGGCTTGGCAAATGATCATACCTTACTCTACCAACACATATGGATACTATAGACCTAGCAAAACTTCAAATACTGAATACTTTCTGAGGTCTAAATATCTCCATACTCGGAATGTGCTCATCGGTGGGTGCCGTCGCATGTCTTAGGGAGACGCTGTGTCTTCTGACTTTAGCTTGTCCTGTATTTCATTCGTCAATGTGCTATCCTAGGGTTGGAAGCTTCCAGCTTCTGATATAGCTTGCCTGTCTTACTGCACGTGGGCTTTTGCTTGTTTACCTGCATGTGAGTCACTGGGTATCCTTTTGACTCGTTAGGTGAGTTGGATGCATGGTACTACAGCACAGCTTTGCATTCCAGATGAGGTTGAATGAGGAAAGCTATTCCAGTTATTAGTCTTACTATCGATGTCTCCAATTGTACCTGTCCTCGAGGATCCTGCCATCAAGGTACACATGGAACCACGCCAGGATACGGTCATAGCACAAAATGAAGATTTATTTATCCGCCAGTGTCGGCACAAGGATAGTCTGACATCGAGTGGGGGAAGAGAAAGATTCACCTGGCATCGAATGGGGAAACCAGGCTGGTCGATAGTGGGAGCCATTCAAATGCCGAAGTGTTAAAGCATCCCCGTTTCAGCCAAGTCCTTGGCGGTCATTCCGGTCATATTCTCCGGTGACAGCGTGACCCGCAAGGTGTGCTCATTCTGTGATTTGTGCGAGCAGATATGAGTAGAAGCAAAGATTACTCCGGACGCCGTGCTTGGCAACATGAACTACAGCGTTCATCACTCCATATCCGCCTATCTAGAGCCAAGCCAGGGCACCTTCATTTGACAACACTTGCTTCAAAGGAGGGCTGCCGTTGCGATTGGAGGGTATGATAGGGAAATAGTTGGAATGGCCTCGCAGCTATCCCTACAATTCCTCTGTTTGCTCCAGTAGCATAAACTGCACCTAAATTGCACGAAATTTCGAGGTGCAGTATGGTCCACCAATGACTGTTCCATCTCGGTAGTGTCACTGTGTATACATGGTTATAAAAACCTCGTAATCTACTGTCGACATTCGCCTTAAAGACCAGACAAGTCGATCCCTATTACCAGTCTCTCACTATGTGGTCAAGCATTGCGGCGCTCCCCGTTCTCGTTCCTGTCGTTTTAGCATGTCTGGGCTACGAGGGAGGAGTTCCTACTCCCACCGCTCATTATTCCAATAGCGCCGTGATTGAGGTTGCGGCGGGACAGGTTTTCGACGCCGGCTGGGCCAAGTACGACCGTGGCTCTGGCGCCTGTAACGGCGACTCCGAGGGCGATTGGAAGGATGCCGTATTCTACCTCCACTCCGGTGCTACTCTGAAGAACGTCATCATCGGTGCCAACCAGGCTGAGGGGGTGCACTGTGACGGTCCATGCACTTTGCAGTTCGTCTGGTTTGAGGATGTTTGCGAAGATGCCATCACCATTGTGAGTATTAAGGCACATATACATATCCTTGATCAGGTCTGATAATAGGGTAGAAAAACGACAAGGCGGGCCAGGAGACTTGGATCATCGGCGGTGGTGCCTATCACGCCTCGGACAAGATTGTCCAGCACAACGGTTGTGGTACTGTTAATGTGAGTGTTGATTCTTTGCCCCTGCCGAGACCAATGCTCAAGGAAGTAGATCATCAACTTCTATGCCGAAGACTACGGCAAAGTCTATCGCTCCTGCGGCAACTGTGACAGCCAATGCAAGCGGAATGTCTATGTTGAGGGCACTACTGCGCGTGACGGCGGCGAAGTCGTGGGCATCAACCTCAACTACGGTGATACGGCCACTCTGAAGAATGTGTGCGCCGACGCTGACCATCCTTGTGTCTTTTATGATGGTTGTGCGGGTGACTGCGAGCCCAAGAAGGTGGGATACTGCTCTGGTTAAGGCTCAACCATCGACCGTGCGCCCGATGAAGCAATCATCGAATCAGGAAGTTATGTGTTCCTTTGGCTAAATTCAATCCTCATGCTGTGAAGACATCTCTCCGTAGTGGTGCTGGCTAGATTAACCCTGCAACAGACCCCAAATGGTCTCTAGCTTATGATCAAAAACGGCATCAGACCAGATAAGCCCTTTCAACCTTTGCTTCCAGCATAGGACTGAAAGTATTTCGAATGCTTGAAACAGTCGAAGAAGGCCACTGTGGAAGAATTCCCGGTCTGAGGTAGCTGTAGCCTCTAGGGCACCCACAGTGAGTAGCCACAACATTAATTCTGGGCGGGTTGACGTTGGACTAAGGCCCTCTACCGAAAGCCGTAACTGCCGCACATGGACTTCTGTCACTACAGGACTGATACCAGACATCCGCCGAAACTCGGCGAGATATAGCAAAGCTCCTGAGCGAAGGCTGGAGCATGGGCCAAAAGTGTATGCATCATAGCGAAGTGACAAGAACTGATGAGTAAGTGGGTGAATTAGCCTATCGACCTCTACTGGATTTGACCAGATGGAGTCGTGCGCAACTATCTGCGCGTTGGTCCATTGTAAGGATCGAAAAGCTGAGAGCAATGGCGCCGGAAGGTCCAAAGACTCTAAGCAGGGTGCAATGGACTTGCAGGGCGGTTGTATATAATCAGGTCCCTTATTCATGTCGCCTAGAGCAGGGACGATGTCAAGTGCGTAAGAACCAATTAGATCCACCCTGTACTTGTTAGCACATTGCGTCAAGTGAGAGTAATTAGGCCCTCGTGAGTACGAACCATTTAACGACGGTCACCAACTTCTCATCCAAAGACCCCAGTGATAAGCCCGACTCCTGAATAAGTGTTGCCACAGCTGACATGTGCGACCTCCATGAAATCATATCTCCTTGCAGATGTGAATAGCATGCCAAGGCAGTAATCGCGCTCAATGTACCCTCGAAGACCTGCTTACTGCCCAGCGACATAGCACCGATATCATTCCGAACCCGCACAAGCGCTTTGGTATGATTCGAGAGTATGAAATGCTTCAAGTCGAGTTGCACGTGGTATTGTGAGATATGGGTAGCATATGTAGCCAGCATCTGGTCGAACGCGGCGGAATTCGTGATGCATATTGGATACCAACGGTTTTTGTATATTTGAAATTGGCTCGGGATCGCATCTGAGAACACTGGGCGGAGAAATCAGTTAGTACGACCAGATAGGATCATAGAGCTATGGAAAGCGACATACTGTGGTGAAGGAGGCGCTGCGACTCCCTATCCCACGGACAGGTCAGGAACGACGGGATATGGGCCGACGAGGGTGGACAGTCTGAACCTTGAGGCCTTCCAGATTGAGGATCAACAGGAAAAGTGCTGGAGGATGAAGCAGATGCTGTCGTATCGCTCAATATGCATGATGATGTCGAAGGGCTCTGAAGTAATGCTGTGTTGCGGCGGGTGTAACCAATCTCGCGCATGACGCGCCGTCGCACCTGAGATCGCTGCGCCTTAGTCGGACGCGGCCGCGTGGGAGTGGTGGTGACGAAGACCCATTTATCTGGTTGGTATTGGGAAATAGGTGACATGATGCATCATGTTACCTCTAATGTGTACATTTTGCCCACTGCTTTCATGGTCACAAGAGGGAGAGGGTGAGCAAGTGAGCTTATCTCCACAACAAAGAGCCTAGACTACATCATCCCGCCGCTATAGCGTCATGTGATCTCTACCGGTTACAGAAGTACAGTCGCTTTCAGCACTCAATTTGGGAGTCGACATTTCGATTTTTATCGATTACATATGCCTGTTGGGCAAAGAGGCAGCATTGGAAATATAACGGAGATATTAAAGCCCATATTCCACAGAATGTTGCTCCATGAAAAGCGCCTCGGCACTGATAGCCTGAGGTTATGCAAATATATATCGGTCTCCGTATTACACACTGTCAATTTTCGCACAACCTAACTGTCCATTGCGGTTATCAATTTCTTTGGACAGGCTACGGATCATGTTTACATGCAGTATCCGATGAAATGTCGACAATATGCATTTCTGGCCCCTAATTTGTCAAGTGGATTGACTTCGCATCGCCTATCAGATGCGAAGCAGGAGTCTACCGTCCTTATAGCTTCCCTCTCTACCTACGATCAGAACTAGATCAAAATCTCTATACAACCCCTCTGTCGCGCTCCTGGCTGTTCTTCCTGGGGGATGTGCAGACGGCATATACCGAAGCGATACCAAACGCAAGTGCAGATAGTCCCACGGACGTCCACAGGGCCGCGCGATATCCTCGTAACAGGTCAACGCCGTGATAACTTACTTCCGCCTCCACCGTCCCAGCTATACCTAGACCGATAGCGATGGAGTAATTGATGACGGTGTTGACTAGTGATGCCGAGGCTCCCTGGTGCTTGACAGGCACGGCATCACTCAAAATAGTAGTGGATGCAGGGAAGGAGATATCCATCCTGTGGGAATAGGTTAGCTTCGCCCATATTGAGCGCTCAGCGCGATAGGGAACTTACCCCCAGGCCATAATGACAAAGGACCAGAATGTATTCAACCAGTAGGACTCCTCTACTGGTGCCGTACTCTGCAGGATACATCCACCAAGAAACGCAGCACAAGCGATTGCCATCAGCCAGCCGCTAGAGACAACTGCCATTAGATAGGGTGTGGCAAGGGCAGCAAGGATCCCTGAGATGGCCCCTGACGCAAACTGTACTGCTGAATCTAGAGGCGATACAAGTCGGAAATGCTGGATAAACTGGAACAGATAATAGAACCAAACACCAAAGCTGCTCCATCCTAAGCCGGTCGTCACCAGGACTGCTACAACGCGTCGACTAAATATGGATACGTCCAGAATAGGATCCATGGCGCGCTGTTCCTGGAGAACAAAGAGCCCCAGAATGAGAAACCCAACAATCAACAAGACGTACACATAAGGCGTGGACCAGCCGTCGATTGGTGCTTGGTTCCATGAGATATTGAGCAAGAGTAAGCCAGCAACGCCCAGAGCAGATCCGATATAGTCAAACTGGACGGACTTCTGGTAGGATGGATAGTCTGCTGGAATCACCCAAAACCCAAGTGCCGCAATAATGAAGCATCCGATGCTGTACGTCCACATCACCCAGGGCCACCAGACATACTCCGCAAAGGCTGAACCGATGACTCCAGCGGTAAAGCATCCCAGTGGTGCGGCTACAGCAAATGCGGAGAAGATCATGTTCTTCTTCTTGCCCGGTGGATAGGTTCTGCCAGCAATAGCGAGTGCATTCGGGAGAAGTAATGCCGGCCCAATGCCCTGGAGTGCTCGAGCAGTATCAAAGAACACAGGTGAATGGGTGAATGCACTGCAGCCGCCGATGACAGACCAGACGCCAAACCATACCCATCCGACGACAAGGATACGTTTGGAACCATACAGATCGCCGAGCTTCCCTGCTATCAAAATAAAGGTGCCCACTGTCAAGCTATAACCGCCCACATGCCAGGTCATCTGCGTGGCCTCGGATGGTCCCTGACCGAAAGTTTGCCCGACCATAGGCAATGGGATGAGGATGTATCCGAAGGAAGCTTGAACGAAAAGTTGGGTGGAGCACAAGACGACAATGAAGAGCCATTCCTTCGGCCCATGAGGTGGTGTCTGGTAAACATCGGACTGTCCAGCCTCTTGTGATGCATCAGTTGGCGACATCACGGAACAGGGATTGGCCACTGCAATTGAGAGTAATAAAGAAAGTCTTCAGAATATTTCCGAAGCAGAAGTAGAGGCACTGGGATGGTCATGGTTTTAAGAAGAGACATGGAAGCCTGCAGAATAGGTGAGTATCAAGTTTACTGGTATTGACGTAGATAATCTATGGTCTCCCGGAATTCCAGAAACGGAAATGTCGGGCCATCTACTCAGGCTAAAAGTGGAGCATGACAGGGGACCAAGCTCTCGATCTGGCCTAGCGTTTTGACTAATCCATGGATTTTAGTGGGACTGACAGGGGACCAGGCACCAAGTTGGGACTAGCGCTATTTCCTTCCAATATTAAATGTCAACTGGTTATCTAGTTCTATATAAAGCATATACTGCATTCTTACAATACAACCAAGAAGAAAATAGACGGTCTCGAATAGACACATTAAGTAACTTAAGAAGGTTGGATAACCAACAAGTGATTTATTCATGTCTTATATATAGAGTATATGCCGCATATGCTCCTCCGAAATTTCTCCAGCAGTGGAACTATCTGATATGATATAGTAACTTATAAATCATTATAAATGAAAGATCACCATGAGTTAAAACTAGTAGTTAAGTTTCCCTCTGTTATACCTATTTAAGAGTCAGGCCTATTGCCACAACGACAGTCTTGCCCCTTTCCAGAGTACAGGAACTCCCGTAGGTTAGGCTGCAGGGTCTGCATCAGGAGGCAAGTTACAAAGTTGATAGGAACGAGACGCATATAGCGCAAGGAATATGGAAACCGAGGACTACCCAACAAAGTTAAATCGAGCATGATAAGAAGGACACTAAAAGTGCCCTCGTTCGAAGCCATCAAGGACATATAGTTATAAAGTCGAGTCTACCGCGCCAACTTGCCCAGAAGCGTCTCGCACAACGCCGTCAGAGTCCTAGCACCCACAATCTCCAATGCACTAACTTCGATCTCCAACTGCTGACGGACCCAATTCCTCAACTCCACTGCGACCAGCGAGTCAACTCCGTAATTGCTCAGCGGGCGCGTAGGGTCCAACGGCTCCCCAACACCCAAACTGCGCATTAAGACAGGATTCACGAGCTCCACGGCGGCAGCGAGTAGAATGGCTTGGTCCGTGTCGCCCGATGAGCCCTTCTTCAGGAGAATCAGCTTGGATTTCGATTCGGCGTCGACGCCACCGCTGGTCTTGGCTGTATTATGGCCGGCTAGGGCGCTGAACCGGTGAACGGGCTCGAAGGGAGTCTCGCCGGGCATAATAGCTGTGACGAGTTGACCGGTGTGGGAGGGGTTGAGACGGTGCTTCTGCTGGAGGATACTGATGCGCAGGATTTGATGGAGCAGGGCCTCGTGGATCGGGGTCCAGCCGCGAGTTTCGAAGACGCGATTGAGCATCGTTCCCTGCTCATCGTTGGCGAGGTAGCCGACATCGTCGATGGGACCGAGGTTGATCGAGCAGGCTGGAAGGCCCTGCTGCAGCCGGTATGCGGCGAAGGAGTCGAGGAAAGTGTTGCCTGCGGCGTAGTTGGCCTGGCCGAGCTGTCCGACTAAACCGCTCACGCTGGAGAGGAGGGTGAAAAAATCCAGGGATCTCGATTGCTCGAGCGATGCCTGATGCAGGTTCCAAGTTCCGGCAACTTTGGGTGCGATGGGCTGTCGGAACTCGTCGGGCGTCATGGTCGAGAACATGCGGTCGCGCAGGACCATTGTGCCTTGAATCACCCCGATGACGGGCAACGAGGCGGTGGTAAAGGCACGGCGGACGTCGTCCAGGGACGTGATATCCCCTGTTACCTGATCGACATGGCACCCCAAGCATTGGCAGTCGTAGATGATCTTCTGCGATCGCGCGTCCTCGTACCCACTGCGACAGATGACAACCAAGTTTCTTGCTCCATGCCGCGCCAGGTAGACCGCGATGCTTCCACAGAGACCCTTTAGTAGTCCACCGGCAATGAGGTATGAGCCGTCTGGGCGCAGGTGGAAGGCAGGTCCTGCTGGCCGGAAGGGTAGGGGTACGGTCTTGCTCTGCTCGAAGGAGAGAACTACCTTGCCAATGTGCTTCCCTCGCTGCATGTACCTGAACGCGTCCACAGTCTCGGTAAAGGGGAAAGTCGCGCCGATGTGCAGTGGTTTAATATGGCGTTGTCTCACCAGATCCATGATGTAGACTCCTGTTTGGTAGGTGGTCTCATCGCTGATGCTCTTTCGCGAGAGATCCAGGGCACGGTAGGAGCAGTTGCGGCCAAACGGCTCCATGGAGAGGCTGTTTCGGTCGAGCATGTCCTTCTTTCCGATTTCGACGAGCATGCCGTTCTCGGCGATACATCTCCAGCTCTCGTGCAGCATGTCTCCGGTCAGGGAGTTGAGACAGACATCGACCCCGCGGCCGTTGGTCGCCCGCATCAGTTCTTTCGCAAAGGCCGTGCTGCGAGAAGAGAACATGCGGTCTCGCCGTACTCCGTACTGCTCGGCCAAAAAGTCCCGTTTCGCATCCGTGCCCACCGTCACGAAGATCTCTGCCCCGAGATACTGGCACAGCTCGATGGCAGCCAGGCCGACTCCACCCGACGCGGAATGGAGTATTTTGACTGTAGAAATGATATAAATTGCATTATTTATGTAGGATTGAATTATTTATGGATCGATATTGGATTGCTCTCATTGTAAACAAGGCCAGGTCAGGTGACAGGACCGGGGGGTATTCCCTCTTTAAAGACGTCCTCTCCTCCATCCGCTTTCTCCTCTCTCCTTGAACCCTCCATCTAGATATAAACTATCCGCTCTACTTCGTCCTGACAATGGCTAAGTCTCTAGGACTTGATAGAGTTTCCTCAACGTCTAATTTCCGCACCGACCCCCCAGGCAGCACTGTTGACAATGCCACTCCCGCGCCCGCACCGTCTTCATCCACGGAGTCTCCCCGTCTCTCCACTGCCACCATTGCCTGGACCATGATGTCGCTTTGTCTGTCGGTGCTCCTCTCTGCACTTGACTTAACCATCGTTACTCCTGCAATTCCCGCCATAGTCGGCACGTTCAAGACCGCCGCCGGTTATATTTGGGTTGGAAGCGCTTATACCCTGGCCTATGCAGCCATTACTCCAGTATGGGGCTCGGTCTCCGACATCTGGGGCCGGAAACCCATTATGCTCATTGCGGTCGCGGTCTTTCTTGTCGGCAGTCTTGTCTGCGCCCTTGCGCCGCATATGGATGCTCTGATCGCGGGACGGGCGATTCAGGGATTGGGCGGCTCCGGAATGGGGATCATGGTCAACATTGTTGTCAGCGATATGTTTTCGCTGCGAGATCGGGGTTTGTATCTGGCAATCACTTCGCTTGTTTGGGCGGTTGGCAGTGCCATAGGGCCCGTCCTGGGTGGCGTTTTTACGACAAGGCTTAGCTGGAGATGGTGTTTTTGGATTAACTGTGAGGCATTCCATCTAACCCGATGGTCCTAAGCTTACTCCCTCGACCGTATAGTACCGGTCGGAGCGGTCTCCTTTCTTGTCTTGCTCTTCTTCATGAGAGTCCCGAGTCCTCGAACACCTATCGCCGCCGGTCTAAAAGTCATCGACTGGACAGGCAGCCTTTTGATTGTAGGAGGCTCTCTGATGGTCCTCCTGGCCCTTGACTTTGGTGACGTCGTCTACTCCTGGTCCTCCGCAACGGTCATCTGTCTGTTGGTTTTCGGAACAGCAGTGATGGCGCTGTTTGTACTGAACGAATGGAAGATTGCCAAGAACCCCATTATTCCGGTTTGGCTGTTCACCTCGCCGACAAAGATAGCGCCGTACGTTGTCTTCGCGTGCAATTCATACGTGTTTATTGGACAGGCATATTACCTGCCCTTATATGCGCAGTCCGTCCTGGCCGCAAGTGCACTAACATCAGGCCTCTACCTCCTCCCGCTCATCGTCTCATGTTCCCTGGCCGCGGCCGCAGCGGGCATCTTCATGCAGCAAACCGGGAAATACCTCCCGGTGATGTACATTGCCCAGGGCTTTTTGGTACTCGGGTCCGGCCTGCTAATTAGTCTCGAGTTTGAAGCCAACATCACCAAACTCATCATCTTCCAGATCCTGGTCGGCATCGGTGTGGGCATGAACATCGAAGCGCCGATTCTTGCTGCTCAGGCTGCGACTAGTGTTCGGGATACGGCGGCTGTCACTGCGACAATGGGATTTGTTCGGTCTCTCTCTACGGCTATTTCGGTTGTTGTCGGGGGTGTGGTTTTTCAGAACGAGATGAACGCGAAGAACGAGGGGTTAGCAAGACAGCTGGGCTCAAACTCGACTCTCGCCCGCGAATTCAATGGCGACCTAGCCGCTTCGAGTGTGGAGGAGATTAGCACCCTTGGACTAAATGCAGATCAAGAGGCCTTGGTTAGGAAGACGTACTTTGAGGCGTTGAGGATGGTGTGGATCATGGTAAGTCACCGCAACATAGCAACACGTTGTGGCATTGCCGTCTTTCAAACCCGTTGTTGCATCTATGCTAATGGTAGCTATTAGTATGTGGCGTTTGCCGGACTAGCTACCGTCCTGAATCTGTTTGTGCGAGCCTATAAGCTCCGCAGTGAGAATGAGGGCGCCGTGCTGGGGGCCGACCGGTCACGGCAACAGGGGAGCACCGCTGATGGGATCGCGGAATTCGAGCTGCGGCATGAGCGAGGCGATTGACGTTGGTTGTGGATGCTCACCTAAAGGCGATTCCTTCCAGTATCCCAAGGGTAACTGGGTTGAAGTCCTCAGTCGCAGCTGCGCAAACATCTACATAGCGTAACCTGGGATTGGTTAGGTACACTCCATGCAGATGCAGCCAGTACAATATCCTAATCTTCAGAAAAGCTGATGAGAATTGATTAGCTACAATCTCATTCCAATCCCGTTTGCTACCATAGTGCTATTAGAAAATCGTTCACAGAATAGAAGACGGTATTTGCAGAGAATCATCGCACCACTACCATAGGTGTTGTCAATGGCGAAAAGAGCTCCATGTCTCACGAAACCGTACTACACTACTTGGGTAGAAACGACCAGGTGCGTGGTTACAGTTCCTCCAGTCTGGACAAGGAATCGCGGTTATCTCATGGACAGCCAAGGAGCTGTCTTGGTCAGACAACCTGGCTATTTCTTTTCTTGAGCGAGGGTTGTTGGCTAAGCGAGCTGCTACATAGGTAGCTGCATACTGTAAGAAATCTACTCCACTGCGGTACTATAGGACCTTTATCCTCCGGTTGCTAGGCATCTGGCAGTAATGTTGGCCTTTTGGTGCTGTGGCTACATTAGAATCCGGCTACCTTCGTAAACATAGAGGGAGTAATAACTGTATAACACCCGAGTAAGGGGAGCTAATCAGCACTATCCAGAGTTCCCAGACGATGACAGGCACATTTCAAGCTATGGCAATATCTGTACCAGATACCCCCAAAAGTAGGATGCAATAAGGTGAGCAATAGAATACTGGCGGTCTAGCAAGCCATGACAATGATTTTAGGTAATACTGAGGATAAACATAATTTGGGAGATAAAAAATGTACTATCAGCGTCTAGTCCTGTCCCTGTTCAATGCTTGCCATTTCTTGGACCATCTCCTTGGCTATCCTGCGTGTCTTTCGATCCAAGGCAGTGATCAAGCTAATCCATTCAAATCTTTCCCTCCAGAACGCCCACCGTTTCTTTGACCAACCTTCGGATCCTGTCCACTTCGTTGGAAACTCTCTTCCCAGGGATCCTTCCATTGCATATATTTCCTTGCCACAATGTCGGATCCACTGTGCTGCTGCAGGTACCCAGCCATTGAGGGTTCTGATATCAATCTCTTCCAGCAGGTGGTCACGGAGCTCACAATACTCCTCGTCATCGTCGTCATTGTCGAGGTCCTCCAGCTCTTGTTCGATATCTTCATGATGGAATTTCTCCCATGGGGCTTTCTCCAGCGTCTTTCTCAAGACCCAGCCACCGTGACGGAGATGACCGACGTTATTAGCACGGATGCCCCGAGCATAGAGCTTGGATGCGAACTCATTGACATTAACCCAAGCTTGCCGCTTTTCATCGCGTTGGGAGTTATGAAATGGATGATCGACGTCTGTTTTGTTAGTTTGAGGTTGTAGCTGATCTGTGAGAAGACATACAGTCAAAGACAAACTCAGTCATATATTCACTGAGCCCATCCAGCCGACTAAAGGCTCCGTTGCACTCAGTCAGACTCTGCAGCTCTGCAACAAAGTCCACCAGGCGGTCGTTCTGGTCCGTGAATTTCCCGACTGCTGCAAAAAGGAGGGGCCATAGTGATGTGTAGTCTGGGTCTGGGTTAGACTCTTGGATATAGCACGACACTGCTTCTCTGGCTGCCACGGATGGCTGAGTGGAAGGATCCGCCAAAAGTGATTTGATTGCTGAGAGCATGTTTGTAGGTGCGGGGTATTTTTTCTGGCTCTGCGCCGTGATGAAAGCCTCATATTCAGAATCCATAATGTTTGGATGTGGAAATGCTGGACGGTTATGGTTGATTGTTGTTACTAAAAGGATTCGAAGGGTGGTTCGTTTTAAAAGCTTAGTATTTGGGCTGTGATGGATTCTAGTGTAATGCTACTGTGTTCTGTGTCAGACAAGGCTGAATTTGCCAAATGTTCCTTCAAGGCTTAGCTTTTAGCAAGAATAATAATAGTAGTTTCCGCTTAGTGAACAAGAAATGGCCCCCACATTGTCCCTCCCCAAAGACACTTAACACACTTAAGACATGGCGGTGCAGTAATGTGGGTCACTCCATGATGATGATCATCAACTCTAACAAACAACGCAGTGCAGGATCATCCATATTCCAGAGAAATTACTGGTTAATCTGACAGAAAGCTTTTAATGGGCTTGAATTGAGGTGGGGGCTAGTCGAGTGACGCGCAAACTGAATCTGGGGCAATAGTTGACCACAAAACGTTTCTCTACATCCAAAACGAATCCGGTGGGCAACTGGGGAAAACCAGCTTAAGGCCTCATTCTATGTTTTCATGTATCTAAACAACTTGTATACAAGGCAAGGGCTTCTAGGTACCTTTGCTGTTTGCTAGAGACGAATGCTTGGCTTAAGAACCGTAGTCTTTGCGTGCTCATTCTCCTGCTGCAGGCCCTTGCTTCCCGACCTTGTATGCATCCGAATAAGGCTATTGCTTGAAATTGGGTCTGCTTTCTTTCCCTCAGCCCCCAGGGCTGAAGTGGTGAAAATGGGCCGCTGCATATTTGGCCCCTTTTGCCTGAACGCCTTGGATCTTCACACCAAAAGCATCGAGATGATGGCTTTCGACAGATATAAAGGAGTCTCGAAAGCCTACCAAATCTTGTGTTCATCAACCTACTACTACACGACTCTCCAGCAAGATCCAGTGTTTGGAATCGTTCTCAACTATATTTTCCTATAGCTCCAAGATGCCGTCGTTCTTCCGTTCTCTGGCTCTCCACGCTCTCTTGGCCGGTGCTCTGGTGGCCCAGGTCACCAATGCCTACCCCCAACCTGCTCTCGTTCGCTCGGAAGATGCAGCCTTTGCTCCTCATGACGCTATCACCACCGAACCAGTCTCATTGGTGCGTTCCGTTGAGGACGATGGTGAGCTGGACAAGCGTTCGAACCCTTTGAAAATCGCCCAAGAACCGAGTAAAAGCTACAGCTGTCCTGCGACCAATAACTATGGAGGGACCACATACACCTCTGGACAGCTCAAAGTTGCTTTTATCAAGGCAGCCCAATACGCCAACGATGGCCAACAGATTGGAGACAGTGAGTTTGCAACCAATCCTGGAAGACAACCTTACTCACTGCTACTTTAGGAAACTACCCGCATACCTTTGGCAATGGCGAAAATCTTCCCTTCCCCTGCGGCAGGAGCACCATGGAATTCCCCCTGGATCGAGACGATCCGGGCTCTGTATACAGCGGACAGAGTGTGAGGACCTTGCCAGACCGTATTGTCTTTGAATTCAAGGATGGCAAAAAGGAGGGAAAGGCAAAGTTCTGTGGGGTGATGCGCCATGGAAACAATGGTGATTTTATCGACTGCCCCTAAATCTTACCTGGAGGAGACATTTATCTGTATTGAATTGATTGATTTCATTGCTTCTATCACACTATATCTCAGCCTTGTTTAAAGCTTCAAGCAAACAAAACAGTTTCAATTTATGTTTGGCCAGTAAAATCCAGCGCAATGTCAGTATGAAAGCATAATAAGTGTAAAGCTGAAGGAGCAAGTCCTCCTAAGTCCTGACTCTAAAGACGAACAAAAGGCTGCCTTAGGTCTCAGCATTAAGCCTTATTACTACGAGGCGGGAAGTATCGGCATCGCTTTCTACTTTTATCCGATATTTTCCGATGATGACTCCCGTGACAAAAAAAGCAACACTCCTTGGTGAGCACACCGTAACAAGTCCGACCAGGGAATACACCATGTCTTCCAGAAACAAGACAAAAGTGGCTTGTAAGTTTTGTAATCTTCGCCGTGTCAAATGCGATCGAACCGAGGACAGGGCGTGCCTCAACTGTCGTGTGGCTGGACAGGAATGCGAGCCGATCATCTCGCGACGTGGAAAGTATTGATGCCGTTGCCACGCTGGTTATGATTTGAGATACTAAGTCTGTCCAGATACGAGCGTTCCAATATTAAAAATCATCGAAGTGGATCAGCTCGTCGAGCTGTTCACTCTCAAGATAGGAGCCACTTTAGCCCGGGGACTCAACCTCCACTAGCTCTCGAGAGTGCCGGTCCGCATCCCATACAGTATGGGACGGCTGGGGAAGAAGCCGGTGAATCTGATCAAGGGCGCAGCCCGGGGTTTATCAACAGGGCCAATAACCCAGGTCGCGGCAAGGAGGTGGTGTACTACGGAGACTCGTTCAATCTCAACTACGTCCTACGTGAGATGGGTAATCCGTTCCAGGGCGACTTTGACAGCTCCTCCTTTAAATTTAGCATCGAGGAGTTGTATTTGAACCACTTGGGTCAGCCGACGAAGGATCAGCTCGATGCTCATGAATGCAGCGAGCGCATCCGGTTACAAGAAATGGACGGATTCCAGCGTCTCGACAAGGAGATAAGCGACGCCCTTATCCAGACTTTTTTCGCTGTAGTGTATCCTCTCTGTCCTATCTTCGATCTTCCAGAGTTCCACACCAAATACAAGGCGGAACAGATCTCCCCGCTTGTGTTGCAGGCACTGTATTTCGTCGCCGCGGCTCATTGTGAATTCTCATTGATCGAAAAGGCGGGGTTTGCGACTCGGTATATGGCTACTTTTACATTCTATCAAAGAGCAAAGGCATTGTACGATGCAAACTATGAATCAGATGCTATTGCTACAGTCCAGGCCTTGTACCTTCTGTCCTATTGGTGGGGTAGTCCTTTGGAACAAAAGGATATGTGGCACTGGACGGGGCTTGCTGTGGGCCTTGCACAAACGCTCAGTTTGCACCAGAGGTCAGTTGATATTGCTATTTTGTCTGGCTTCGCGGAGACTAATTGTTTAATTCAGTAAGGCATATGCGGGCTTGCCGGAAAGGCAACAGAAGTTGTGGAGACGTATTTGGTGGACCATCTATGTATGTGTGAACATGACGAACAGAACCCAGCTGACCGGATGATAGAGTCATGATATCCTTATGGCCCTTACATTGGGTAATACTCCACATGTCAATGAGGCATATTGTAGTGTGCCTTTGTTGTCTGAGGCAGATATTGAGGACGACGAGGAGGTCTTAGATGATACGCATCTGTTTAGAAGTTGGACTCAGGAAAGTCGTCTGTGCATTGTTCATCTTGTGGACTTGGCCAAGCGAAGTATATATCCCACGGTCTTCCGCAAACATAGCTAACTTTTTTCAGCCAGTCAGTGTCTCCAGGCCCTCTTCGGTGCCTCCCCGGATGAGTCCAGAATACAAACCAGTCTTGACAGAGTCTCGTCATGGCAAACAACCCTCCCCAAAGCCCTACAGCGGAACCACTCCGCGATTTCTTTGCAGAATGGCTATTGGTCGTCTTTGATCCACCTGACCTACCAGTACGTACTGTCAATCCGGAATTGGATGAATGATAACTAACACAGACTGTCAGCACATGCCAAATCCTCCTTCATCGGAACGGCTTCCATTCCCCAAATAGGCTGAGGATCGGATCACTGCCGTCTGATGCTGCTGTTGATATTGTGCGGATACTCGAGGACATGATGTCCTCTGGCGTTCTCACCGTGTCGTGCCTACGAATGTATGCTGTTCATCTCTGCAGATCGAATGAACAAGAGGCTGACAGACAACAGACTACCGGCTGTATTTGCCTCCCTAACTGTCCAAATTGCGAACATTAGTGGAAGTTCACCCGATGCAACCGAAATTGCAAAGCATAGAGCGCGCTTCTGCATGCTTGTCCTGAAAACATTGCAAGATCGTTGGACTCCGCTTCTATGGTACTATTCTATGTTCTCGAGAATACTTCACAAAATGGGCTGCGAAGTTCCAGATGACGGGGGCCACAGCACTAATTCATCCCATGGTCACTCCTCGGGGGTCTCGAGCGCGGCTGAGCCTCTTCCTGGTAATCTGTGGATCCAACCGCAACGCAACCCGGTTTCGGACGTTTCCAGCGGGTCATTCATGGCGCAAGTCCTGACAGAGGAGACTGATTATGGTGCAATGATGGAGTGTTTCCCATTCTCCAGCTTCTTGACTGACAGCATTTCTGGACAATCCGAAAGCCCGTTTGACCACGCGGGCCCTTAACCATATGCTTATTTCCGGTACCACATCCTCGTCACCTTTGTACCTCTGATCTTCCTCTTCAACTGGAGAATACCATATAGAAGCGCCTCCGCCGTCGGCGGACAACCAGGTACATAGATATCCACCGGGACCAACCGATCCACACCCCGGACAACACTATACGAGTGATGATAATACCCGCCTCCATTCGCACAACTTCCCATACTAATCACCCACTTTGGATCCGGCATTTGATCGTACAGCTGTCGCAGCGCCGGTGCCATCTTGTTGGTCACTGTTCCCGAGACGATCATGAGGTCGGCTTGGCGGGGCGAGGCGCGGAAGATGATTCCCTGTCGGTCTTGGTCATATCGTGGCATTGAGGCAGCCATCATCTCGACGCCGCAGCAGGCGAGGCCGAAGGCGAGGGGCCAGAAGGAGCCTTGGCGGGCCCAATTGATGACGGAGTCAGTTGTTGTTCTGAGTAGGTTAGTATGTTGGAGGCGTATGGGGGATGGCAACTGACAGTATATGGTGTAGCTTGCCGGCATTTTCTTCTTTGCTTTGGTTGAACTGAGTTGGAAGCGAGTGGTTGGTTACTGTGTGCTTTTGCCAGCTTGAGGATGCTCGTAACTGGAATTGTAGCGCATTTGGTCTCGGACGGGTGTCGATCGCAGAAGTATTTCCATATCGCCCAGACAGATCAGGCTTGGAGCACACTGATCGCAGAGATGTATATAATCGACCTCGCATTATATCATGAACAGATGTACCGAGTTGAATTAATTAATAAATTTCTCTCTAAGAACAATGCTCACGAAATATGGACCAGCTACGGAGAGGAGCAACGGTATATAAATCAGAAGTATAATATCGCCGATATGGCTGCTATTCAGCTATATTCCAAGTCGGCGATATGAGTTCTTGGCGGAAGCATATCGCCGACTTGAGACTCCCATCGTAAATCAGATAAACAACCAGCCTCAAATTAGAGTCAATAACCGCAATAGATGTCAGGATAATACCTTCTTGAGGACGAGCCATATTTTACAAGAAGAAGTCAATCGAATAGGTGTTACATTTGCAATCAAACAGTACATGAGCAGAGTAGTTCGTTCGAGCCACTTTTCATTTTGGTAACAGTACTTAGGCATGGTATGCAAAAGAGATTTCACCACCAGCTCACTACCTACTATTTCTCCTGGTAGAGAAGGCCTTAATGTGTCCGGTAGATCCTTATTAATCACTGCATAGAACACAGCCGAAATGGGTCATAGTAGGAAAGGATTGGTCCCTAAAATTATGCTCACGAAATTGGCAAATTAAACGGCCGCAGATGAAATATCCAGGATTAAGTCTAAGAACACTGAGGTATCTTTTTTAGTAGTGAAAAGTAATGGTTTGCATAATAAAAACAAGTTTAAATCAACCTTGAGACAGCCATTGAGGGCATATGGCTGGTATAAATGAAATGAACCAATTAGGTAGAGGGGATTTGGGGCGGTAATGGTAGGTGCTTGAATAGTACTTTTGCATCCCACGGTCCCGCCTACTCCACTATATCTGTTTCTTATCTTCCCCGCATCTTGCTACAGCCTGGCAGTCAGTCAGTCATTCTTCAAGAGGCTTGCATGCCTCAGCTTCGAAACGCACATCTATGTCTTGAAATGGATACATCACCTAGGCAGTCAGGTTTTAGGAGGAGGTCAACGAATGCGTCTGTCCATCATAACACATATTCGGTCCTTTTACTGACCTGTTTTGTGTTGGGCAGATGCCAACGATGCCGCAAGCAAAAGATCAAATGTTCCGGATGCCACCCATGTAACACATGCCAGAAGCGGAGATTGACGTGTACATTTGATGATCGTGACCAGAAAATTCTTGTTACTCGAGGGTAAGCCTGAAGGAGTACCCTCTCTGCCAATGGAACTGACACGACCGGCTAGGTTTATAGAAGACCTCCAGAGAAGGGTTGCAAACTTAGAACGCGAAGATGAATCATCTAGCTCGCATAGCTATGCGGAACAGGATAGGGACAGACCTGATGATGGTATAGCACCCTTGATATTTCTCGACATGCATCTAACGATCACAGACGGAGAAAATGCTCCCGTGGCTGAAGCCGGATTGAGCCCAAGTCTTGAAGACGACACGGACCTGACGAATCCGCTTTCTACAGGCCCATCGGCCTTTATGGCTGCGGCAACTGGCCGTACTTGTGAGTCATTCTCATTCTAATCCGGTTTCTTGATCGAAGAAGCAAGCTCATCACGATGGGCAGTCTACTTGGGAACGTCATCCAACTGGTCTTTTGCTCGAAGGATTCTGAGCATGACCCATGAACATCTCTTTGACTCCCCTCTTCCAACGGACAGTCTCCTTTTTGAAGGTTCGACGTATGATTTGGGGTGGGACGGGTCGAGAACTTCGGTCGGCCAAGAAGCTCCCGTCATTCCGACCCCCGACTACTCCATCTACCTAATCAACGCTGTCAAGTTCCATGCGGGTCAGTTATTCCATCTCTTCGACGAAGGGGCTTTCATGGGCGGCTTGTATGCCTTTTATGAGGAACCCCAGCAACAGATGGCAACTCCTAGCTTATGGTACATTCATTACCTGGTTATTATTGCCCTTGGCAAAGCACTGGTCGTCCACCGGAATCGGGGTAACCCGACCTCCTGGATGTGAATTTTTCACCAAGGCGCTCCAACTTCTTCCAGATACTACAGCCCTTTCCAGAGACGCTGTTAACTCCACTGAGATATTGTGTTGTTTAGCGCTGTACCTTCAGTCACTGGATTTTCGAAGTTCGGCCCATAACTTCGTAAGGCAAACCTCGTAAACGTGGGTGCATCTGACTGACAGTATAGATCGGTCAAGCCCTACGACTCGCCCTCGCAGACGGTATGCATACTGACATGCCGGTCCAACACCTTGGGGATGCTCTCACCCAGAGATACCGCAAGATCTGGTGGACTATCTACATCCTAGACCGATTAACGACCTCGTTGATGGGATTGCCCCAGTCCATTGATGACAGTCAAATCCATCATCAGCTCCCTTCTTTCCCAGGCTCACCTGAAAAGGGTATTGCGTTGAGCATGCAAATCCGCATGTGCCAGATCGTCGCGGAAATCAATAGCTGTGAGTGCTCTTTTATATAATTGTCTGCCCTCTGCTCAATGATCCAGCTGTGTATGGGCCGAACGGGCGACTGAATCGAAATTTCCTTGTCCGAACGAAAGCTGCACTGGCTAGTGCGACCAACCTGGCGAACGACCTTCAGAGTTCCTTCCACTTGCAGTTGGACAGATCCGCAAAAAGTGGTATTTCTCGACTGTCAGCGCATCTGCATCTACTCTATCATCAAGTGCTTTCCCGGAATCCTTCGTCGTTGTGTAATAGTGTCCTAACATTGTCTAGTGTATTGTTCTAGCAACGCGGCCTTTATTTCTATGCTTCTTGAAGATCAGATTCCAATCCGCCGATACCTGTCTCAAGGCTATTCATTCGTCACCAAACATTCTTCGATTGCTTCAGGTGTGCATTGACTCCGCACAACAACAACTTCACATTCTCTACTGCTTATATGAGCAAAGTCTGCTAGGTAAGCCCCCTGCGTCACGTCCAGCACATATGCGACTGAAAAGTCTATAGACAGCTTTCTCCCATTCGATCTCGAAGCTACCTTCGTCTCTAGCGTAATCGTCTTGATGGCCCCGATAATAGATTATTCCTTACTGGAAAGTCTCACACCGTGGCTACAAAAGAGCTATGTCGTACTGGAAGACATGATAGCTCGTGGGAATATTATTGCACGATTTCGAAAATCAGAGCTTGAGCAGCTGAACGGGTTATTGAGTCAGCTCCCACCGGACCGACCACTTCAGCCTGATGATCCCATAGGGAGGGGACAGCAGGCTGGAATTTCCACCCAGATATCATCACCAATGCCTCCTCCGTATCCAGTTGCGGAGCTACTAAGCTTAAACGACGGTCTGACGACGGCTGAAATTATGGCTGTGGCCGAATCGATCGATACCGGGGATGTGGATTGGGTTGCACGCGCAGTCACTGAGAATCATATCTGGTAGCTACGCTTTTAGATATAGGGAGTCACTCTTTTCTATTATCTCACAGTGTATCCTCTATAGCTATGATTTCGGCCATCAAGTTCCTAACGCTCTCCTTAGTTGCTCCTTCCGCCTCTTCGTACGGCGTCCTAGGTTTGAACTTATCCTCTGCATCCTTAATCCCCGCCCTAGGGGCCGAGGAAATTGCAACGGCAAACTTGGTGGCTGCGATCCCACTCTTACATGGGCTCTCTGCCAACGCCGCCTTCCGATGCAAGGCCAATGCTTCTTCCACTTTCCCTTCTTTATGAAGCCGATAGATCCTCATTATCGTCTTTGGCGCAATGTTCGCAAATGCGGCAATACACCCCGCCGATCCTACCGACAATCCGCCGATCAAGAAATCAGCCTGACCCCCGAACACAGAAAACTCATCGGATCCAAACAGCGCGGTTAGCCGAGTAATCTTTCCAACCTGCGCACACGTGAGTTTTACACCCACGACGTTGCTCCTGGCGTTGGGAGACACTGCCGCAGACGCTCGCACAATCTCTGTGATGGTATCTGAGTCGATATCCACTCCGTTGCAGACTCCGGGGAAGTTATAAATGACCACGGGCAGGGGTGCTTTATTGGCGACGTCGGCGAAGAAGCGCTTAACGGTTGATGGAGTTGTAGCCTTTCCGAAATATGCTGGGGGTAGAACAAGAAGGTAGTTTGCTCCTGCTTTTGCAGCATCGTCGGCGAGTTCCAGGACTTGTTTTGTCGAGTGTGCGCCCACGCCGGCCATGATCGGGTATGTTGGGCCTACGGCCTCGCGAGCAGCGCGGATGGCTCGGGCACGCTCATCTCGTGTGAGCAGGAATGCCTCTGCATTGGTTCCAAGAATAACTAGGCCGGTTACGCAGCGCGATAAGTAGGCGCAGAACTTCTTGTGTGCTTCTATGTCGATGGTGTCGGATGCGTGGTTGAATGCTGTGACGGCGGGAACCCAGACGCCTGCTGGGGGGACATGGGGAGGAGAGGACATGGCTGAATGTGCCATGTTCACTGTTATTCAGATATTTTAATTTACATGAATCATTTCAAGGCGTACTGGTAGCTATTATACAAGATAACATCGGCAGGCTAGCCGGTGCTCGAGATAGCTTGTCACGGAAGCCAGCCGGCTCCCCGTCGTATCTTAGACACATCGGGCCCGCCCCGAGGTGTTGATAGGTGTCCACCAATTTCTCTTTGCTGTACTGTAAGTCAAACCGTCAGATAAAGCATAGCAAAATGATGGTAACTACAATAGAATTGCATAATCACTACAAATCGCAAGGTGTTCACATTGGAATAGGTCACTGTCCTTCGTCGGGAGGGAACCAAAAGCCCCTTCTAGATGATAGCGAAGACTCCGCGTATTGGTTGGGGAAGACTGAAACAATTGGGGCCACGAGCCTTTCCGACCTCGTTGTGCAGCGAGACATAATATTCATCATGGAATATACGCAATACTTCCGTGGGATTTAAGGCTAGGACTACAATGAAACAGGTATCCAACCACCGGATCCAGTGACTAATAGAACTTTTGCCCACTGTTCAACCATCCGCCCAGAAACGGCAGACAGGTATCCAAGATCCTCTTCAGCTGTGGGGCAATATTCGCCGGTATTCGGGGGTTCCTTGCCAAGCGCAGCTTCCATGGATTTGTGGCGGTAAATTGAAGGCATAGATGGGAGAAGGTTATTGATTGTGGGGAAGAGGCGCGGAGTGCGTCGTGAAAATTGCGGGGTAAATGATGAAGCTGAACAGTAGCGATCGATAATTGTTGAAGGAGTTGGCTTTTTCAAAAGTATAATTCAGTCTTGGGATATTTCCCGCACCGGTACTGCCCCGATCCTGAAATAATGGCGCACGGCTAGCTTCCCGAGAATGATAAGCGCATGCATGACCTCAACTTACAGTGGTGTTTCAACTCGTTATCTCAGATTGGGGGCTACTACGATAGGGATGGCTGGTGATTTAAAAAGCTACAGCGTCCCAGGCATCAGGTCCTCTCAATGCAAATACGTACAAAATAATCACTCCATGAACTCGTCAACATGTCTGAGAAAAAGCCCCAGAAGGAAGACCGCCCGGACGAACTCGTTCAGGTGCCTTCAATGGTTGGCGAAATCCACAACCACCTGGCCCTCACCCAAGACGACGTATTCGGGGTCATTTCCGAAAATGGACCCAACTATCGTAATGTGACAAATGTCCAACCTGTACCGTTGAATGGCACACTAACCATCACTAGGTAGGATGGCTTGGGACTGTCGCCCTCATGATGAAGACCCAGATTGGCCTTGGCGTTCTCTCAATTCCGTCTGCGTTTGACACTCTGGGCCTCGTCCCGGGAGTTATATGTCTGTGTACGATTGCCGTCATCACCACATGGTCTGATTACATGGTTGGTGTCTTCAAGCTTCATCATCGTGAGGTGTACTCTATTTCCGACGCTGGCGGGTTGATGTTCGGCCGGTTGGGGCGTGTTTTTCTAGGGGCTGCGTTTTGCCTTTGTATGTATATGAATTGCCTTGAAGACGTCTGCTAACTATCATAGATTGGGTCTTCGTTGCTGGCTCCGGTATGCTTAGTATCTCCATTGGTTTGAACGCCATCTCAACTCACGGTACTTGTACTGCTGTCTTTGTCATGGTCGCTGCCATCGTCGGATTCCTTTTAGGTAGCATTCGGACCCTGGGTAGGATCACCTGGCTCGCATGGATAGGGTTGATCTGTATCCTCACTGCCAGTAAGTTTTGGGTCCGGTTTTGTGTTGATACGCTGTGGATCTAACTCTTCAGTCCTTACTGTCACCATCGCCGTCGGCATTCAAGATAGGCCTGCCGCTGCTCCACAAGAAGGCGCTTGGAACACCGACTATAAAATCGTTAACAACCCATCTTTCAGCGAAGCTATCACTGCCATATCCTCGCTCGTCTTTGCATACGCCGGCACACCAGCATTCTTCTCCATTGTATCCGAAATGCGGGACCCGAGATACTATGCGCGTTCTCTGCTCATTTGTCAGGGTGGTGTAACCGCCATCTACATCACAATCGGTACCGTAGTCTACTACTACTGCGGATCATATGTTGCTTCGCCTGCCCTTGGTTCTGCTGGTGTAGTTGTTAAGAAGGTCAGCTACGGATTTGCGATGCCAGGATTAATAGTCACCACGACGCTTGTTATCCACGTATGCCCTTTACAATTACCACACGAGCATTGTGCCGAAGACTAATGGATATAGATTGCCGCGAAATATGTCTTCATTCGCATCCTCCGCGGCTCCAAACACCTAGCATCCAACTCGCTCATCCACTGGGGAACCTGGCTGTCGTGCACCTTTGGCATAACCGTGAGTGCGTATATTATCGCCAGTGCAATCCCCGTCTTCGGCGGTCTCGTATCCTTAGTCGGTGCCCTTCTCGGTACCCTGATGGCCTTTCAGCCGATGGGGTGCATGTGGCTCTATGACAACTGGAGCAGTGGTAAGGCTGAGAAGCGGCCGATGTGGATTTTCATGGTCTGTTGGTGTGTCTTTGTTGTCGTCTCGGGAACGTTCTTGATGGTTTCTGGGACATATGGGTCTGTCCTCAGTATTATTGATACTTATAAGGAGTCTGGGGGCTCAGCTGCTTGGTCGTGTGCCGATAACTCGAATTCTGTGTAGTCGACGAGGTCTGATCTGTATCTAGACTCGATTTTACTCTCCAGCTTGAAGGACATGTACTGGTTTGGCGTCGTTATAAGACTAGCAGGTCACTTAAGGGTATCTAGTTACCAATGTCAATCAAATTACTAGGAAAACTGCATCATCTAAAATGTATCTAGGTTCTGTGTATCAAAACGAAGGCTATACATGTAGTTGATAGCCTGACTTATTCTATGATGCACAAACTGAACAGACAATGTAGATGCACGTAATCAGTGGCATATGCGGATAGGTTATCCGAGTTGCATATTCCGTAAAGGGCCTTGAACCAGCAAGGATAGACCATCATATGAGCCAGTTATAGCACTTTCCGGGCAGATTCGACCCTGCTATCGTTAGTACACCCTCTCTACCGCTACCAAAGTGAGGTAAGGACTAACCCAACAAACGTTCCCGCAGAAACTGGCACAGCCCTCACCAATGTCGGAACCAGCCCCCGAGAGAAACCACGGAGCCCCTCAATCCGCCAAGTCTGTCGAACGGCATCGCGCATATTGCGATACCTTCCCTTCTCTCCAAATCCGTCAGCTTGCATCTTACTCTTTACCACATCGAACGGGTAAACCGCTGTCCAGAGGACCACTCCTGTGATAACACCACACCCCGCAATCTTCCACCCTGGTATCTCCTCCCTTGGCTTACATTCCTGTTTAATAACCCGGGAGAGGAGGAGTTCGTATGTAGAGAACCAGATCCCGTAGCTGTGAAAGTCGCGGAGCATGGTGGGTGTTTGGCCGCGATAGAGAGCACGTAATCCTCCCTGGGAGATGATTTTTCGAACACAGTCATATACACCTGAGTATGTACGGTTGCTGCGGGAGGTGGAAGACTGTGTCTGTAAACGGATCCGAATGTGTTCCATTGGTCCGGAAATGAAGCTGTTTGCGAGACCGGAAGCGCCACCGGCAAAATAAGTTTGTGGTGTTGATAAGGACGGGTCGGTGTGGTGGTTTAGCGATTGGATTTGCTGGGAGACGGTGAGGAATGTGGAATATACTATACTGATCTAACAATGAAGTCTTGTCAATTGAATGTCTGATGCAGGACATTGATGACTTACACAGGCTCCGACTCCAAGCAGTGGTGGGAGGCTACCCTGCGCCAGTGTCAGCTGCACCGCCAACGTGTTAACTGGATGAGCTATCTACCTTGTAGAAAGCCAGTGCTCCCTCCTGTTTCCAAATATTCCGTGCGACTCCAATACCATTATGGTTTGCTTGAACTTGCATCCGGACTTTAACGATGTCGAAAGGTTGTCCTAGAGCTATCAACATTGTACTCTCTATTTCTCTTCACAGTAAACTTACATACCGATAATTACCTGGATTATCCCTCCTATTGCTCCTACCACAAACTCTTTTCCTATTCCAGGAGCATTTGCCTCTTCCGATATTGTAGGAGACCTGGTTCCATATTCTTGTTCCATGTTTCTGATCAGGAGCGCAGACTAAGTGACGATACCACGGCGCGCTGTCCCGAGGTCGCTGGATGATGCTAATGAACGATCACTACTAACGAAGACGCAGGGTAATCGTTCTTATCATTAGCTCCAATATTGTTACTGAGATATTTGCTCCAACATCATTCCTGCTACCGGGCTGCCTTTCCGGTCAAGAAGGACTGTCCGCTAGCCCCTGTAATGCCCAGCGATTCACCCACAGCCATGTTCTTGTGACCTGAACAAATTGTCTACTGCTCGGTATGACCGCCGACCCGTAGAAATCTGGGACATCCACCGGTTCAGATAGCAGTGATAATAGATATGCACTGTAATCATGATATGGTGCTACCCCGCAGGGATGTGAGCAGTATCACCGGGCAGTTCAACCGACGTAGGCCAGAACCAAGTAATGGTCCAAATAGTCGTATCTAGGTATTAATTGCTCCCACTGTCTCATCAATTCCGCGCAGTATACAACAAAGACACAATGGTTCTCTTGAATGCTAGGAAACCGGCATTCCCTGCCAAGCTTGCCATCTACACTGCACGATGCGGAGGCCAACTTTTCAACAACACATCCAGCTTCAGCGTACGCCTCAATTCAACTTCAGTGTTGACTGAAACGAAAGATAAACCTGGAGCCAAAGCCACTCTTGCCCCTCTATCAGCTCTACCCGTGAGCGTGCTCTGTAGATCGCTCCTCGTTGCCGCAATCTCGTCAAAGCCATACCTACTTCACCCTTCTCTTTCAATCTTATCCTTCCTCTGCAAACCCCGTAGAGGCATCCTTCTCAATGTGGACCGGAACCCGGTACTACATGGGATTCTGAAATCGACATTCTACAAGCAATTCTGTGCTGGGGAGAACAAAGATGAGGTGAAATCTACTATCCGTCACTTCAAGGATATGGGATTTCAAGGTACAATCATGACATACGCCAAGGAGACGGTATTTGATCATCAGACGAAGGCTCAGCATGGTCTAGGCATCTCGCAGAGCGTGAAACAGGATGCTGCTGTGAATGCATTCTGTCCACATATCGAAGCCTGGCGAAAGGGGACGCTGGAGACAGTCGAGCTACTCGGTGGAACGGATTATCTAGCTGTGAAGTGAGCCTCCTTCTGTTCTCTGAAAACCCCACTGCTAACCCATCAGGTTGACTGGAGCTGGTCCGAAGGTCACCGAGGCCTTTGCCGCAAAAGAACTGCCACCAGTACAGATGCTGGATGCGCTTGATGAAATCTGTGCAAGATGCAAAGAGCGAGGTATTCACATCTTAGTGGACGCCGAGTCCCAGCATTTCCAATGGGGTATTCTCCGCCTTACGCTTGATTTAATGCGGAAATACAATCGCAATGGGTATGCTTCGATTTACAACACATACCAGGCCTATCTGAAGAGTACGCCGGCCACATTATCCAAACACCTAGCTGCGGCTGGCGAGGAAGGGTTTACCCTGGGTCTCAAATTAGTACGCGGAGCATACATCGCCACAGACCAGAGGTCCCTAATCCACGACACGAAGCAAGATACTGATGATGCATACAATAGAATTTCCCAGGGTGTCCTAAGACAAGAGCTCGGGGATTTTGGACGAAAAGGTGGCCGCGCCTTTCCCAGTGTCAATTTATTCTTGGCGAGCCATAATAAGGCCAGCGTGCTCGCTGCTCATCGACTACATCAGCAGCGCCTGCAGGCCAAGTTGCCTACGGTTCCGGTGGGTTACGCGCAGTTACACGGGATGTCCGATGAAGTTAGTTTTAGTTTACTGCAGTTGAAGAGTCCGGATGGGGATCCGAAGGTATATAAGTGCTCGACGTGGGGAGAACTGGGGGAATGTTTAGCCTATCTGCTTCGTCGGGCGATTGAAAATCGGGATGCGGTGTCCAGGACCGGGGAGGAGTATCAGGCATTGAAGTCGGAAACTAGGAGAAGGCTCAGATCTCTAATTTCTTTTTCACTTTGAACAGCGAATGACATATGACAATAGCCCATCTTGATCGCACTGTAGCATTACGTAGCGCTCTTGTACATACAATGACTTTTTATGTCAGCTGCACGTTTTCCCTACACAGACAATTTTCACAAGACGCACAAGAGTGCAAAGCCACGAAGATTTTAGGGAATACCTCACCCTCTCTTCGGATCCGTTGCCGACTTGGACTCCTGCCCCAGATCTGCGTTGCGGGGTATGCATCCTGTCCACAGCCTGAGACAGATCAATGTACGTACTGTTTTGTCCTCCTCCACCTTTGTTTCGTACCTAAAATCTTGCGCCGCCTTTTCCACCTTCCGAGGGGCAAATGCCTGATCGGATACCTTCCCGACTCTACAGATAAAGCAGGAGAATCCTGCGGACCGCCCGAAGTTTGAGAGTCGCCTTGGTCATCATTGACATTGATTGTTGTCAATAATCAACTGGAAAAAATTTACCAGAATCGGTCGTGCCATCATGTCGGAACGGAAAAGCCACACTCTCTGCATCCTAGGCTGCGGTTTGTCCCTATTCTTGATACATGCTGAACACCAACTGACACCCGAAGGTAACATGGGAACCGCAATTCTCAAAGGCCTGCTCACTAGGCCAAAAGACAAGGCCGATGCCATCCCATTTACCGCATACATTGCGTGCGTCCAGAGCAAAGCCTCGCAGCAGAGACTCGCCACGCAACTCTCTAAATACTCGCAAAACCTCCGCATCTCCATTGGCGAGAACAACGCAACGGCTGTTAATGCAGCCGACGTGGTAATTCTTGCGCTCGACCCCAGCGTTATTGGGGCCACATTGACGCAGCCTGATCTTCGCGACGCTTTAGCGAATAAACTCGTCATCAGTGTCGCTGCGGGCTGGACGCGTCAGGCGATCGAGGCAACGCTTAACGGCGGCGTTGAAAATAGAGACACCGATGGACGGGCGTTTATCATGCGCACTTTGCCCAACATAGCCGCGCTGGTATCGCAGTCTCTCACGGCGATTGAGATTGAGCCAGGACGCACAATACCGGAAGATTATTTACACCTTACGGATGCCATTTTCTCTTGCGTAGGCAAGACAGTCCACGTGCCTCCAAGTTTGATGGACGCTACTACAGCCGTGGCTGGATCGACGCCCGCCATGTTTTCTGTCATTGTAGACGCGCTTACTGATGCAGCGGTGGCCGTTGGGGTGCCTAGGAACCTAGCACATACAATGATTTTCCAGGCCATGCAGGGGACAGCTACGATGCTTCAGAGTGGGATACACCCGGCTCTGTTGAAGGACCAGGGGACGTCTCCTGAGGGGTGTACGATTGGTGGGCTGATGACGATGGAGGAGGCAGGAGTAAGGGGCCATGTTGGGAAGGCATTACGGGAGGCTGTAACCATTGCGAGACTCATGGATGGGACACGACATGTCAACGATACGAGGGAGTAATAGGAACGCATACCAAATTAGCGAATTATTTAATATTCATGGATGCTTAACGTAGTCATCTCTAAATACCACTATGGAAAAGGGACCGCAGTCCCACATTTGTAAGACATCCGAATCCGAAGGCCGGAATAATCCTCACACACCGCATAGCCGTCGCTGAGGGTAGATCTCTCCAGACAACGGTGAACCTGCTTGCCAAGGGAACCCCATACGGCCGGTTATGGAGATCCAGGCCGAGAAGATGCAGCGGTGTCGCAGCCAGCTGGGTTAGAACTGGTACTACCATCTGCGTAACTACAGTCTTGGAATACGGATGACTAGCTAAACTGTCAGGAATAACGTTCGAGCAACGCCCAGCAAGCTGAAAAGATCCGTAGATTGTTATTGCGTCCCGCACTAGAAGTGTTGTTGTTACTGCTGCTGATCCCGTTCTCCTGGGTACGGGAAGAATCTCTTTGGCTGGATCAGTACGACTCGAGACGCCGAAGAGTTGTGCTAATCGGATATCCTTCCAAACACCAAGGGGGACATTGATGAAGAATGTGCATAGGAAGGTCACGGCTTCGGAAATGGAAGGGTGCGTTTGTTTGGTTATCGTCTCGGTTCCGTTGGCGACGGAGTACGTGGCGGCGTATAAGATAAAGACGTGGCCATGGGCTGGCGAGAAGATGAATCGTCTCGGATGTTTGAGAGCGGTTTGGGTGTGAAAGCACAGACTTTGGAGGACAGGTTTGTGGTAGGAGGCTTTTTCGACAAGTGCTCTGCAAGGGTTTTAGAGGAGCTCATCCCCAAATTCGAATCCGTTTACCACACACCTGTCGATAATTGAGACCGTGGGAGACACTAATATGGCAGACAGGGCCGCTGCAGTTAAGTCACCCACCAGTTTCTGCCAGAGACCATTGCTGTGGTAGTCATGTTGCTGGTCTTCTGGATAGTTCATGGCCAGCCTTACCGAAAGAGGATGCTGCCAGATTTAGAGTAAAGATAGCGCAAGACTGATTTATAACCATAACGGTTGATGCGGGAAGGGGTTATACAATCCTACATCGGGTTCCTTCCCGCCCCCCTTAGATAAGCCATAATGCGGGGAGATTTGTTCGGATGCGCTCCCGACTGATGTAGAAGATAAAGTGCTGGCCCGCAGCTTGAAATAGTCATACAGTCTTGTATGTCTTTTTCACTTTATCACAATAATCATGGGCTCACGGACATTCCTTGCATCTAGATTGACCGCCCCAGGGCGCTTACGTCCTGTCTATCTCACCCAAAAACGGCTCAAAGCAACTGCGCCGTTCAAGCTTCCGGATCCTAGAAACGAGCCTAACGTGAGTGTTTGTGGCGTATGGTAGAATTCCAAAGGGCTAACTGATTGGGGAACAGCATCTCTACACAAGAGGTTCACAAGAGCGTCTTGGCTTAGAGGAAGCGCTGACCAAACTCCATGCTCAACTGCCCGTCCAGAGCGACATTTACATTAACGGCAAGACGCAGCCAGCATCGAAGTCATGGGACCAGCCACTTCCAGCCGAGCATTCTACTTCCTTCACAAATTACCCTGTTGCCACGAAGGAGCAGGTTTTGACCGCCATTGAAGCGTCCCTGAAGGCCAAGCAGGATTGGGAGAACACGCCCTTCGTCGACCGAGCGGCCATATTCCTCAAGGCAGCGGACCTGGTCAGTACCAAGTACCGGTATGAACTCATCGCAGCGACGATGCTGGGCCAGGGCAAGAATATCTGGCAAGCTGAGATTGATGCTGCGGCTGAACTGGCTGATTTCTTCCGCCTTAATTGCAATTTTGCGGCCGAATTGTTGGAGAAACAACCTGCCAGGGGAAGTGATGGCATGTGGAGGTATGATATTTCTCTTTAGGTTCAATCGGGACAATAGATGCTGACTTAGTAGCCGAACGGATTACCGACCTTTGGAAGGATTCGTCTACGCAATTTCACCATTCAACTTCACTGCGCTGGGAGGCAGCCTGGTCTCAGGTCCCGCGTTGATGGGCAACGTCGTCCTGTGGAAGCCATCGCCATCAAATATCTACTCCAGCACTCTCGTTTACAAGGCTCTACTGGAGGCCGGTCTTCCACCGGACGTCGTCCAGTTCGTACCGGGTGATGCCGAGGAGATCACCGATGTGGTTCTCCGCCACCGTGACTTTGCGGGTCTCAATTTCATCGGTTCGTCAGATGTCTTCCGTTCCATCTATGCGAAGATCGGCGAGGGTATAGCGAAGAAGATCTACCGCGACTTTCCCCGAGTTGTTGGTGAGACCAGCGGCAAGAACTTCCATCTGATTCACAACTCCGCCGACATTCCCTCCGCCGTCAACCATACGATTCGCGGAGCATTCGAATACCAGGGCCAGAAATGCTCTGCCACCTCTCGCGTCTATCTGCCCGAGTCCCGGGCAGAGGAGTTTATCGCCCTACTAAAAGCTGGTGTTAAAGACATTACCATCGGAAATCCCGATAAGGACCTAGAGGCCTTCATGGGTCCAGTAATTCACCGCCAATCATTCAACAAGATCAAGTCCATCATCGATGCAAGCAATAACGATCCGTCTCTGAAGTTGATCGCTGGTGGTACCTATGACGACTCGGTCGGTTTCTTCGTGAACCCAACCGTATACCAGACGCAATCCCCGGACCACCGCTTGCTCAACGAAGAGATTTTCGGCCCGGTTCTAGGCATTTATGTCTATCCAGATGCAGAATGGAGTTCCATGTTGAAGAGTGTTGACCAGGCTGGTGGTGGATTTGCGCTGACAGGCGCTGTTTTCGCCAGGGACCGTGGGATTATTCGTGAAGCGGAGAATGTGTTACGCTACTCAGCTGGAAATTTCTACATCAGTAAGCCCCCGACCTCTTTATCGGTTCCAAGTCTAACTTTTGATGCAGACTGCAAGACGACTGCCGCGCTGATCGGCCAACAATCCTTTGGTGGTGCTCGTGCTAGCGGTACTAATGACAGAGCTGGTAGCTCTGATATTCTGCGGCGATTTACGAGCCCAAGGATGATAAAGGAGGAGTTCTTGCCTCTGGACAGATATAAATATCCAAGTAACCACTAAAGTTTGTTATGATTTGCAGTAAATAGCGAGATTAGGTTTTAAAAATTGAACAAGATCTATGTTATAATCCGCTCTATCCCAGGGACCTGGTCTCAATAACTCTCCAGAATAATGATATAAAAAAAACTGTTACCAACGCGGGTGTACCTATGCTATGTGTCATAGCTTGACTAATCTAAGTGAGCTCGATTTCCTTTCCCCCCTCTTCCCCCAAACATCGGGTCCTGCTTCCGATGCTGTCGCATAGCCTGATCATGTCTACAATCCCCGCATCGCTACCGGCAAGCTTCCCGTGTCTCTCCTTGCCTGATAACGCGGCGTATATATTCACTCCAGGGCTGCAGTCGATCATAACTCCAGAGTCAACTCATCATGGTTTGCAAGAATAGCCCCATCGTCATTGTTGGTGCCGGCGCATTCGGTCTCTCCACGGCCCTCCATCTCGTCCAGGACGGGTACGACAACATTACCGTTTTCGACCGGGGGGGCCAAATTCCGGCTGACCACTCAGCCGCCAATGATCTGAACAAGATCGTCCGTGCTGAATACGAAGATCCATTCTACACGGATTTAGCTATTGTTAGTTTTCATTCATGCAAGTCACAGCGCTTTGCTAATATACTAATATACGGTATAGAAAGCCGTTGATGCCTGGAAAACACCCCTCTTCGCCCCGCATTTCCATCAAACTGGGTTTCTGCATTGCGTCTCCGGGGATGCACCCGACAAAGCTATCCAGACACTAAAGAGATTCGAGACTGCTGCTACCAATCACCCTGTTCTGGGCCCACATGTCGCGCCATTGAGCGGAAAAGTGGATATCCGTCGTTGGTTCTGGCAAGCTGATGGCCATTTGCCGGGATGGAAGGGGTACATCAACAAGTTTGATGGGTATGCCCATTCAGCGAATGCGTTGGCAGCCGTATACAGGGAGACAAAGGCCTCTGGCGTGAATTATTTTCTGGGTAAGCATGGAGCCGTGTCGCAAATTGTGTATAAAGATGGCAAAAGTATCGGGATCAGGACGAAGGGGGGGCAGTTCCACGCAGCCGAGCTGGTGATCGTTGCCGTTGGCGCAGCAGCCGCCAAGCTCGTCCCTGAAATCGGAACTCAGCTTGTTGCGAAGTCATGGTCCGTTGCACATGTACGTCTCACGGACGAAGAGACCTCCGCATTGCGAGGTATCCCCGTCACCTACGCCCGGGATTTGGGATTCTACTTCGAGCCTGATCCCAAGACGAACTTGTTGAAACTGTGTCCCATGGGAGGGGGTTATATCAACACGGACCCGACAACTGGGGTATCCCATGCGCCCGAGTCTCTAGAAACGAGTGCGTTTATGCCGCATGAGGATGAATCCCGAGTCCGCCGGCTGCTGGCACAGACGCTGCCTAAGTTGGCGAAGAGGCCCCTGGTGCGCAAATCCCTATGCTGGTTTGCAGATACAAAGGACTCGGATTTCATCATCGATTATGTGCCGAATACTGCGTCGTCGGTTGTGGTGCTTTCCGGTGACTCTGGGCATGCGTTCAAGATGTTTCCGATTGTGGGGAGCTGGGTGAGAGATTTGCTTCAGGTACCGCATAACAAGCAACCTGTTGCTAGATGGCGATGGAAGGAACCGAAGGCAAACCATGCTGAGAACTGGGGTGGTGATGTGAGCTGGAGGCTGGGGGAGTCAAGGGAATTGAAGGACATTCTTCCAGGTAGGGTAAAGCTCTAAGTATTCCGCAGGATCAATTAGTTGAGTTTCGCACGCCTCTTTCTGTCATGTCAATAAACGCATTCCCTCGTATTAAGAATCTAAAATCCATCACCATGATATTGAAGCCCGTTACGGCAACCTTGGTCCTTGTTGCCTCTGCTCCGTAACCCAGGTACAATCCAAGTCCCGCACGATGTATCGGAATATGCCCCGATGTAGACGCGGGATCATTGCCGACCGAAACACAGCGACTTAAACCGTCACAGCTATAAATGCATCTTTACCTCTATCTATCGATTAAAGCCTCCCATCAACGTATACTACTTCTCTTTTGCTTTCCGCAATGACTAGCATTGGTTCTACAGTCGAAAAATCGTCTTCAATCTTCTACTCCGCGCCTCGCATCCCAGCTGATCCCATCTTCGCCCTAACAGCCGAATACCTAGCAGACACCCACCCCCAAAAGGTCAACCTCGGACAAGGTGCATACCGAGACGATAAAGGCCAGCCTTTTATTCTTCCTTCTGTTCGTGAGAGCCGAAGGATCATCAACGAACAGGGTCTGCAACATGAATACCTTCCCATCCTTGGTCTGAAGCGATTCCGCGAGAAGGCGGCTGAACTAGTTCTTGGATCAGATGCCCCTGCTGGAATATATAAGAGGGTAGGATGCCTGCACTTCAGCGAAATTGAATTGAAGCAATAGACTCATGAGCAAATCAAGCTTGCAACATGCCAAACGTTATCCGGAACAGGGTCGCTCCACTTAGCTGGTGGGCTCATCAGGTATTGTCAACAACCGGCATTGCCAAAGATTTACATCCCGAATCCAACATGGTCAAATCATCATCTTGTATTTTCGTCATTGGGTTTCGAATGCAAGTCGTTTCAGTACTATGATCACGCAAACAAGTGTCTAGATATCGATTCATACCTGTCGACACTCCGCGCCGCTGAACCAGGCTCGATCGTCATCCTACATGTCTGCGCACATAATCCTACGGGGCTTGACCCCAGTCCGGAGCAATGGAAAGAGATTGGAGCGATAATAAAAGACCGAAACTTGTTCCCCTTGTTTGACTCTGCGTACTTAGGGTTCAACTCGGGTGATTTAGACAAGGACGCGTTTCCAATTCGGTTTTTTGTCAATGAATTATGCTTGGAGGTGGCAGTGTGTCTGTCGTTTGCGAAGAACATGGGTCTTTATGGTTGTTCTCCCTCCACGGACTTTCTCTTGGGCACTAACTGTTTTAGGCGAACGAGTTGGTTGTCTCCTCCTGGCTACAGCAACACAAGAGGTAGCCGTTAACTGTCAATCCGTGTTGGAATCTCTTCAGCGCTCGGAGATCTCCAACCCGCCTGCATTTGGGGCGCGAATTGCGGAGACTATTTTGGCCGATGATACGCTGCGACAAGTATGGTTCGAGGATTTGAAAAGAATGAGCTCTCGGATACAATCAATGAGGAAATTGCTCTATAAGCATTTGACTGCTCGTTGTACGCTCCATACTCCGTATATCAACATTCGAAATCCCGGTACTGACTACGTCGGATGACTGATACAGCAACACCGACAACCTGGGATCATCTCCTTCGGCAATCCGGTATGTTTGGTTTTCTTGGACTTCCTGCGAACACTGTAAAGATACTAAAAGGTAAGTTTGTGTTGGTCACGGCGTGGAATGAGGTTTTGCTCACACAGTTGGGTTAGATGAGTATCATATCTACATGGCCGAGAACTCGAGAATATCAATCGCGGGCCTGAATTCAGGAAATGTCGAATACGTGGCGCGATCAGTTGCGGAAGTTTTGGCACGAGGACCATAATTTATCTAAAATGATCTGTTTAGAGCTTGGTTTAATACAGGCCGTTTATAACTTGACTATCCTGTCCACAGAAGTCATCGCGAGTGCCAACATAGCTTAGACAGTCTTGTGATATCATTATAATACCGAAGCAATCGCATCACAAGTGTTAACGCTTTTGAAGGTCTTCTCCTTCATCAATGATAGGTACTTTAGCATATCCCTAGCTATCAGCCACTGTGTAGGCTACACTAATGTGTATAACCCCTTTGGACTTATTTTGCTAATAGATTTTATTTTTGCATGTGTTTTCTGGTTATTAGCAGAACCCTGGTAACTATGCATTTCATAAGAACACTGGGCAAAAATCGAGAAATGTGTTGGTCTTTGATTAAAACCAGTGTGGATTGGCTGTCTCCTTCCTTTGGCACATTCTTCACACGATTAAGTAATGGCACTGCTGTCTCCAGTCTGATATTCCATCAACGGCAGCGCCTGGGCCATGCTCTCCGGCGCTGCTGGTGGGAAATGCGCTGGGATCCAGTTCACCCGGAAGTAGGCCTGGCAATTTCATTCTGTTGATGTTATATTCATGGATCACGTTCGAATTACAGTATATGCCCGCTCATACACCCTGGACATTCTTCACCGCAGATCGGCAGTGCACACTACGTCACATTTAGACCTGCGGCATACGAGGGAAGTATGTAGAATACCGCCTCAATAAAAATGATCATGAGTTTTCTCAACGAGAGGGATACAACCACAAACGAAAATACAGATCAAAACATCTGCCGAGAACGATCCGGGATTCTAGTGTTTGTTTCGCCAATTTGCATATCCGAGTGTGGGGACGGTCCGTGTACGGCCCGGTTCCTCAGCCCATTCAGCCAAGCAAACTGGTGTGTCCGGCTCACGGCCCGTGAAGCAGGACTTGATCACAGTGGTCTTCGATAGGGATATAAATGTCAAGATCTGCGGCCAATTTGAGCAATGGAACTCAAGATCAAAGATCCTTCAATTTGACTCTACTTCAATCAATGAGAAATATGAACAAGAACGACCGCTTCATCATCGTCGGCGCTGGTGCCTTCGGGCTCTCCACGGCCCTAAGGCTCGCTCAAGATGGATATACATCTGTCACAGTCCTAGATAGATGCATGCCTCCAGTTCCAGATGGGAGCAGCAATGACATCTCCCGCGTCATTCGATTCGACTACGGCGATCCGGTCTACGCTCAAATCGCCAAAGAGGCGTACGACCAGTGGAAGACACCCCAGTATTCCGAGGCGTTTCACCAGACTCCTTGTCTCTGGGTGTCGCAAGAAGGAACATTGGAGCAACCTGTGCAGCCCCGTGCGGCGGAGTACAGCCGCAAGACGCGGCAGGTATTGACAGAAATGGGGCAGGAGTGGCATGCCGTTTCCAGCGTCGAGGAGGCAAAGAGACGGTTCCCTGTTTTGAGTGGGAAGTTGGCAACCCCTGGCTTTGACGGCTTTTACAATACTAATGCTGGATGGGCGGACGCGGGACTAGCTATCCAAAGACTCGCCAGTCGCTGCGTGGCAGCGGGAGTCAGCTTTATTACCGGTCCGAATGGCCATGTCGTCGAGCTTGAGTATGGGCGGGATGGAGTGGTTGACGCCGTTCGGACTATCAACGGCAACCGCATCACCGGCGATAGGTTCATTGTTGCCACTGGCGCCTGGACGGCGAGTCTCATCCCGTCTTGGAACTCGATGATGGCTACTGGACAGGTTGTTGGATGGCTCCGTCTGACGCCCGAGGAGATGATTCGGCTTAAGGACCTCCCCATCTACTTCAACTTCTCGACCGGCTTCTTCTGTTTTCCCGTCCATGAAGCCACAGGATACCTTAAAGTCGCGGTCCACGGGTTCGGGTATACGTCGCCGCATCCAAAAGCTGTCTCTGCACCCCCGAGCTCGGCTGTTTCCGCACGAGCCAACTTCATCCCCGCAGATGGTATGCAACGACTGTTAGCCGGGCTGAGGGATATCTTGCCCGAACTTGCGGAACGGGGATTCGAAAAAGTGGGTTTGTGTTGGTACAATGACACCCCTACCGGGGACTTTATTTTCGATTATCACCCTGAGCACAAGAACTTGTTCATCGCCACAGGCGGCAGCGGGCAGTAAGTGGGCGCCGAGTATAGCCGTATGCAAAGGATCTGACTGAATCATAGTGCTTTCAAATTCCTCCCTGTCCTTGGGAAGTACATTGTCGGTAGTATCGAGCGGAAGCTTCCGACCGAACTGCTGGAGAAGTGGGCATTCCCATCACAGTTCCGTGAACGGTTTCGAGATGACGCATTTCAAGGCGATGGCAGCCGTGGAGGGCCCGAGAGACGAGAGATGACACCTCAGGAGCGCGAGGTGTACACTGCTGCAATGACTGCATCAGTCCGAAAATGTAAAATCTAGAAGGTCAGGAAGGAAATACATATGACCATCGATGCTCGTACATGACGCATGACGTTGATTAGCCTAATGTGAAATGCTTCTTTGCTTGAAATGAGCCCCGCATACCATGCTCCTTTCTTGCACAACGTATGACGTGGTCCAACGACAGTCATAACAATAATTTCGCACTTCATAAGCAAACACGCCGGACGAGAGATACTCACTCACTCTGATGGTACAGGGGGAGGATTACTCTCTGTGGGCCGAGATGTCGAATAGTCAAGGTAGCAGTTTAGAATCATAACTGCTCCGGCAAATAACCTCCAAAGAGCAACCACTCCGCAGCGTCAGGCATTGCCAATCCCAGCTCATCAGTATTTGATATCGGCCACTCCGAAGGAAGACAATGTTCAAGAGAGTCTGTAGCGGGTCGAGGCTCTTGAGTTCGTGGTCTTGGAAGATCAACCATTACCTCTCCTACTACATCGTGTCCTGTCGATGAAGAATCATCCAGAGGCCACGGCACAGATACTCCTCCCATCTGGTGGTCGGGTGAAGAACTCGACGCATCGAATATAGATGCCTTAGCAAAGCTACAGGACGTACCAAAATCAAGAATATCCCACATCAAACGCTCGTCCTCAGCAGACATGCGAGGTAGATCAGACGAGGCTGGCATGCAGGGAAGAATGCCGGAGAACTCTTCCTGATTATGATACAGTGAACCATAGTCCTTGCGTCGTTCAGCAATTTTTCTTAACCTATCGGCCTGAAGAAGCATCAGTACTGCTACAATTGCCAATTCAGGTTCACGCACCAAGACTCCCATATTTCCCCAGTACGCCGATAAGCCAGTCACGAATGCCACAAGCGTTTCGTAGTCATTCTTGGCCAGGCGGGCAACTTGCTGCTTTTTACTCCGCGAATGCTCTAACTGGATCGTGGCCGCAATCGCGCAGAGATACCCAATAAATGGGTCGTAGAGCTTGAAGTCCACCTCGTCCATCTCCCGCACAAAGTGGGCAATCCATCTGGAATGGATGACGGAGCTCTCGAATGATTTCTGCAGAAAGGTAGAAGGTATGTTTTGCCCGTACTGCCGAAGCTTACTCGTGATGACAAACGGGTGGTGCAGCAATGCCTGTACTGAATGGAAGAGAAATTGAACGCATAGCCAGGTGGACAAGTAAGCACGCGAGCCAGGTTCCTTGCGCGCCCGTCGGCAAAAATCAACATTCATGTAGCGGTGTGTATCCGCGAATTGCGTTTGAAATTGCATCCAGTCCGATTCTAGACCCGCCCATGTCGAGCCTGACTGCCATGGGGCGCATCTATCCTCATCAGAAGGCTCGAACACAACTCTGTGAGCTTACCCCAGATAGAGGAAAGCCGAATAAGACACGCCAGAATTCCATCATCTACCTTTTTCCCTAGTTTCCCAGGCCCGTCGGACAGTCTACCACATGAGCTTGAGCATCCACGGTCTGTGCCAGACGCATTCGGAGAAGGAAAGGGTAATGTGAAATGCTTGTCGCTCAGGCAGATTGAATAGGTCCGGGAGGCATTGTAATTGCGGTCAAGCATGAAAAACGCCCATGTAATGCGCTTCCAGTCTTCTTGATCAGCTGTAGTCTTAAGCGAGGTGTAGCCATCGCTTCTGTTCAGCCCGACCGACTGTAGCGCTCGAAGTGCAAGGGCGACACTATTGTAACCTCGATCTGACCGACCATCGGAGAGATCTAGTTGCGCCATCAGGAACGTGCCCTGCAGGAAAGGAAGAGACAGGTTGCCTGTTCTATACTGATTGACCAGAATGTTCCAAGCCATATTAGTACAATCAGCTGTATTTGGCGCACATGACCGTATGTCCTCAGAAACTTTACTGGCCAGACGAGAGGTAAGGGCGATGAGAGGAAATACCACCTCTGAAGGCAATTTTTCCGCGTCTTTTACCAGCTTGTCTCTGGAGAAGACGCAATATGGCTGGTCATGAAAGTGATCCAGGTAAATCTCTACCTGAGATCTGATATATTCCGGCTGAAATGGGACACTTAAAATTCATCATTCACGCAGTTCATTGCAATAGGAATGAAAACCGCCAATGACATACCATGGCATCCTTTCTCCTGAGCTATAATTGTCTCTCCTCTCAGATGCTCTATCCCCGGCACTGCTTGTCGGCAACCTCTCTCTGATCGGAATAACATCAGCATAATTGAAGCCAATGATGAGATGCGTCTGAGCTTGAGGCCAACGTACTGAAGAAGGGTCGTGATCGCATCCAGCCTCTGTTCGATACACCAGAACTGCTGAGCATTTGGCGCATTTCCTGGTAGCGCGTCATCTGGGGTGCGCGGTTGGTTGAGTCTTAAGGGAGCTCCTGATGCTGCACCACTGGCTGCCCGCCGCGCGTTGTATGAACAGCGCTGACCAAGTCTCTGACATAGTGAGCAAGTCGGCTTCTCGCCTGGACAACGAGCCTTTTTCCGACTTGACGCAGATATTGCAAGTTAGTTGCCTGCTTCATGAATTGATAGAATCACGTGCGTAGGTGATGATGGCCTAAATTGCCCCTCATTAGATATAGAGATACATACCGGCATGGTCCGCATGCTTGGCGTGTACGTTGTACTGATACTTTATGGATAGTAAGGTTGTCATCTGCGTCATTCATTACGAATGGAAGTTACAATAGAAGGTCAAATTATCGTCAATAGAGAGGAAATTTTAAGAGCCACCATGAAGCAAATCACATAGCTATGATTATCAGAGCACGTGATCATAAGCCTTGACCAATCAACATTCTCTATAATTAGTAAGCAAGCAGGCCACCTGAACGTGTTTCCACGCACTCAAGAGATCAAGGCAGTTCAAACCTTCACTATGCCACTAGACACATCTATAAATTTACAAAATTCAGTTGAGCAAGAAGGAGAATAATTCTTCCTATATCAAGCCTTAAAAACCAAGAGATGAGGTTTTCTGTCGTTTTACTGTCATCACCAATATCGAATCCGACCTTATATATACACAGATTAGGTAAGGAGACTAGAAGACTTAACTAACTAGACCTTCTTTTCTCACTATAAATTTGTTATACCAGGTTAGAAAGAATCAGCCATTCATTGCTTCATCATTTGTATGCAGAATAATGCAGAATACTATTGGTTTCCGAGCCTCAAACGGTTCCGCGGTTACCTACAATTACCGTTTCCGACAGCGATTAGCTTATGGCCGTCTCCTGAAACCGGCGATGGACTATCTCGAAAATCGGTTTGTGATACTCTATGACGCCTTGAGCTAAAAGGGAATATGCCAGCCAGCCTTTCACCACCACCATTGTCAAGCTGAAAGCCACCGAGCATCAGTCTCCATGCTATGCTCTGAGACCTTCATGATGCAATAAACGATTAAAATAGCGCTGGGTTGTAATGCGTCATCCAACCTTTTCACTGCTTTTTTATAGTATATAATAAAGGATCTCCCTTGATCCCAGACAGCAGCTACCATGATTGCCATGTATTTATTTCCACCCTCACTGAGATTGGTGCATCCAGCGCCAAAAAAGGGGATCCAACTTTTCTGGGTCAAATTCCACAGAGCAGAGACTGAGAGCTTGTTTTGAGAGTACCCGACTCAATGAAGGGAGAGGTCATTGTGAGAGGTGGCGCCACTCAAGTTGGGGGTCCTCCACAGGATCCAGCCATCGTTGTTGACACTGACCTGCCCTCACATATAACAATTCTCAGGGACCCATACCCTCATTTTTACAAATGCCTCGATGTCAGCCGGGTTTTGGAGTGGCAGCGAGATGCGAGCGCCCTAAACAATCGTAATGATGACTTTGGTCCTGACGGAGCTGGAGGCCGTGGCACACACTACATCAATGCCCAAACGCCGAGTTCAATGGCGCGCTCAAAGGGTATCGAGGGGCTCCTGCGTCTCATAACCCGTGAACTCGGTGTCACGAATGGCATAGTTCTTGACCTTCTTGGAGGTGATGGACTTGTCCATAAAGTGGCAAATCAGCTGCAGCTATCAAACCTTAACGTATTAACTTGCGACATCTCCGAGCATATGATCCAAGCCGCGTGTGATGCAAGGGTACCGGCCATCCACCAGCGGGCCGAGCGTCTGCTCTGCAAAGATGGTTCGGTCGATGGTGTGCTATTGGCATATGGTACGCACCATATTGACCCATCGGATCGTTCATTTGCCTTTCAAGAAGCACACCGTGTTCTACGTCCAGGTGGTGTGTTCGTGATTCACGACTTCGAGGTTGGTGGGCCGATGGATAAGTGGTTTGGCGAAGTTGTTGACATCCAATCACGCACTGGCCATCCTTTCAGACACTTTGCCAGGTCAGATATAGATGATTACTTCTCTGCTGCCGGATTCAAAGACTACCGAATCATTGACATGACCGATTCGTATTGCGCAGTAGGCGATACCCCGGAGGAGGCAAGGCTAGCAATGGGGGAGTACCTAACTGACATGTATGGCCTTGTGAAGGTCGAGGAGGCTAAAGGAAGGAACGGCGCTGCCTATTGGGCATTGGAGAAAGCAAGAGAAATATTCGGACATACAGAGGGGGCCGCCGATCCCACCTTTGATCCAGCCACGGGAATTTGGCGGATGGAGGTCCCGCGTTCTGCGCTTGTTGGGGTAGCGATTCGTCGTTCTTAGATGTATAGTCAGAATAAGATGCTCTGATGCGTAGGATGAAGCTTTGCTCAGTGGAAGCGCGAATCAGAGGCGGCTTCCGACTGCTCTTTCGGAGGAATTATTACCCCTGCTTTAAATAGTATATGATGGCACAGTTAGCAGGGCGCTGAAAATGGCCCTTACTAAATCATCTGTCTGCTGCTTTCCAGTTTCCAGACAGTTACTAAAGTTAGATGCTTATACCCTATGCGTCCACAGGACCTGGCACATAAGCCTAGATCTGGAGATGCTTAGATTAGTACAGCTATATATTAGCACTGCTTAGGCGCCTATTTAGACCATGTTCATAAGTTTATGGCTAGCTAATCTATAGGCCACCTTTTACATCTCAAGCATTTATCTAGGTTCTGTATATTTTAGGAAGTGTTCGCAAAGCTCCAGAAGCTGTGGAAGCTAAAGATCTTCTACTAAGCTATAATATATAATAGAGGCAGTGCTGTTTCTAAATGTTGGCTGCTTAAGGCTCACGGCTGGCAGGAGCTGAGTGACTAGGCCTAGAATAGCACTTTCACTAAGCCATGAAGGAAGCAACAGGTTTTATGAGCATGATATGAGTTAAGAACCCCTGAGTGGTAAAACTGGAGTAATTCAGACCTCATCTATGGTTGTATCTCCTACGCATACAGTGGACTGTAAGCTTTGAAATGGTAGTTATGCAGGCAGCAACCATTCTGGACACCAGTTGGTTGGCCACCGGCCCAGCTGGCTAACTCACAGTCTCATACCGAGAAGTATTTTATCACCTAGTGCTGGGTGCTCCCCCCGGCTAGTTCCGGCTGCAAACGTGCTTTGAGGACTTCGGTGCAAAAGTAGACTGCGTCGATTCTATAATGGGAGCTGAAAGCTTCTCGCCAAGTTATCTCTTTTAATTTGCCACTGGGTTGTGCAGACCAACCATACAGATGAAGCCATTTACCACCGTTGTTCACATAAACCATGCGAAGTCCATGCCAGTATATGCATGACTGATTGTCACAGCCAAACATATATTATCTAAGCATAAATATAATTTGTTAGGAATAGGAGTGAAGCGCACCAGATAATCACACAGTTATTCTAGTAGATCAGTGGCCTTCAGTAATTGCACATTAATATTTTCTGCTTCAGACAGTGCCCTGGAACATTCACTAGCTGCTATGCCCACTTATAAGCAGGCTTAGAACTAACACATCACCATCTCTAAATAGTGGCCGACTGATCTTTGGCCAGAGAGTAGGACCAATCAATATAGGTTCACCAAACCTGGCGCCTAAAGGGGACACAATGGATTGGTCACCCTCTTCGTAAAACTTAGGGAAGTATCAAGTAGGCGCTCATTTCTGTTTCAGCCTCGTGGATATGAGGCGTAAAGCATGCCACTCAGGATATCACTGCGGTTCGCTTTGACCATAAGCAATTAAACACAGCAGTTACTGGGTCTCTCAAGTAGTAGACTAGGCAGAATTCAAGCAAGCGATGCTGTTCTATGCTATTCAAGGGAGTCAGCCCCTTTCTAGGGATGATATATAAATTATAGCTCAACTTAAGAGGCTCGCATATACATAAGTTATAGCGCCATGAGTAAACTTTTCAGAATACCTACCATCAGAGAGGTATTTTTACATTGGTTTATAGAATACCTTAACCTTATTATGTGGTATGCCACATAAAGCCAGTCTGAATAAGCTGACTAGGCCTGTGGACAGCCAACTTAAGCCCTGAGCAGTTTGCTGCCTATATGGGCTACTGATCTGAAGCTTATGGACCATTACGGACATAGAACCTACAACAAAGGTCTTGATTGTTCTAATCCTCTACTCAAAGTTCAATATGCCGTGCAGTAGACGCCATTGTTTGTTTCTGATGTCGGGTCTGTGCCGTTTTCCTGCCATGTGTGGGTGTGGAGGCTGGACCAAAAATAGAGCCGTCCCGACTCCCACACTACAACTACTTCCCCGCCTAGACTGGTTGACCCAATCCGCAAATCCATATCCAACCCACCCAATCTGCAGTTTGGGTTGGATCTAGGTAGGCCTGACCCAACCAATGCGGATATGGGTTGAACCTGCCTATGGATATGGGTTAAACCATTGGGTGCATGTGACCTAAGGCCAGTAAGGACTGATAGGCTTATCTAACCATATCTAGGGCTAGATAGGGAAATATTTTTATATATATAGATAGAGAATAGTCATATCTATCTATATATGAAATTAAATATTAGATTTACTAAGGAAAACTAGAGTTATGGTTGATTTTAGATTTTAGATGAGGGCAATTAGGACGGTGGTTGTAAGATATATCTCTGCACTACTTTCTGTCCCAAGTTTAGGGGGCACCCCTATCCCCTTATATAAGGCTTTATCTTATTTAATAGGTAATATATAATATTCGTATAGTAAATTATTTTATTATAAAGTAAAATATATAGATATCCTAGTGGTGTGGCTAGAATACTAGAAAAGAAATGGAAATCTAAATACTACCTTAGTATTATGGATTTATCTATTATCCGCAGTCCAACCCGCATAAATAAGAGGGTGGATCAAACATCATGCGGATCAATCCATATCCAATCCACAACCAGTCTATCCCCGCCACACCAATGTCAATGTTTGAGCAGCCGCCGCCCCACCTGACCTGACCTCGGTCGCCTTGGAATCGTTCATCCATCGCAGAGCAACAATTGCGAGATGAACCTGGCGCTTACCACTTGACGCCAGTCGACGCTCTTTTTGAGATATAAATGCCCCCTCCAAACTCTGGATGAGCCCATTAAACTCATCATTGCCCAAACATAGTCATGGCTGAACCAATCTCGCTAGCCTCTGGAATCCTTGCTCTGGCGACGTTCGCATTTCAAAGCAGCGTCACACTTTATGAGACAGTGAACAGCTTCCGTTCGCATCCAAAGCGTGTGCGCGACCTTCTCGAAGAACTGGAAGCCTTAAGTGCCGTCCTGGCTCCCCTTATCGAGCTGATTAAATCGAACTCTGACGCTAACCTCTCGGCCCTGGATCTGCCGCTATTGCGATGCGGCAATGTCTGCAAAGAGTTCCAGCAGGAGGTACTCCGATGCATGTCGCGATCGGACGGTAACCGGACAAGCTTCCGTGACTGGGCGAGGTTGAAGTATATGGGTGACGATATTGACGATTTCCGCAACTTATTGGCAGGATATAAGGCCACGATCAATATTGCCTTGACCGATGCAACTCTGTAAGTCGCCCTTAGCTACCACAGAATCATCTTTCCCCTTAGCATTGTTCTTTGTGTTGGTTACTGATCATTCACAAGGCGCCAATCTGCGGTCGCAGTTGAAAGCATTAGGGACTACGAGGGTCTCATCCAAGATGCGAAGGAGGACCTGGGAGCTCGACTCGAAAGTATCGATAGGAAATTAGAACAACTGGCTGAGAAGGGTGTAGCTCAGTCCGGATCAGATGTGGCCGAGCTGCAGTCGCTCAGAGAGGAGCGCCTGAGTACAGAGAAGTGCCTTCAGATTTGCGCCCAGTTGTCGAGCCATATCGATCAGCTTCAGCTGATGTCCGACGAGGCGGGTCCATCTCGGGGATCAGTTGGAGCTGAGGCGTCGCCCGAAATGGTCACAAACGAAGGCCTACAAGAATGCAAAAAGAGCTTGGCTGTGACGGCTGCCAAGTTGGAAAAGCATATGCGAGACGTTATGGATCGGCTACTCTCGAAATCGGAGACTGCAATTTCTTCTAACGAAGATGCTCAAGATCTATCGAGGCTGCGTGATGAGTGGGAGACTGCTCGGCAGTGCTTGGAGATTTGCTCACGGGCGGATAGTCACTTAAAGGAGAATGTCAGCGTTATCGAAAATTATGGCACTGGCGACGCTCTGCAGTTTATGGTATCCACGAATGGGAAGGTTCTTCATGGAAAGAACCGGGGTTTGGGTTGGAGGAGCAGGCAAGTGGGAGGCTACGTAAGCAACGAGTCAGTCCAGCAACTATCGCGAGACCTCGCAGCTATGCACACCGGTCACTTGAGGAGTGAACAACCCATCTCAAAAGATAGCACCATGCCAGGCGCAAGCGACGTGGTGGAAGGTGAGGCGACAACCGGATTTAAGGAACGATACGGGCGAGGCTTCACTTTAAGAACAGTGCGCACGCCAGACACACAGACGTCCTCTCCTGGTGCGAGTAATGGATGGATGGAAGCCCGAGGTGAATCATCGCGGATGTAGGTTTGAGCAGAGAGGGGCTTGCTTTGGCAGATGAAGAATATTATCTGTCCATACATTTCTTGTCATTTCCACCCATTTGTTTTGTTGATTGTGCACAGTGTATTGTATACTGCCTGTACTTATTTGTTGAACAACAATCACACTCGCGGCGTACTAAGCTTTCTTTTTTCAATGGTCCTTTTCTTTGCTGCCATGATCTAGTTCCTCTATCTAACAGCAGAGGGTAAAACAAGAGAAGAGCACCTATGCTGAGTATGGCTGCCCATAGGCTCTTTAAGTGATGGGTTCATCACCATCTTGTTAGCATAGTGATGAGGGCTTATAACTAATGGTGGTATGATATGTGACAAATATAACCAGCTAGATATGAAATAATAGTCTATTATTAATCAACTCCTCCATTATTTCAGATTTGATTGGGATATTAACTGTGAGTTACTGAATTAGAAGGACTACCCCATGTTTAACTCTGCAGCTTTATTACCATTACCATTCATTACACTATAATAGCTGATTGCTGTGATCATGCACATGATGATATTTCGTGCGCAAGAAACGCATGCCTCTTTTCAAGACTCTCGAGTATCACCAGACGCTGTGTTTTCATCTACTTCTGTTCGCTCTGAAACTTCTTCTTGATGGAGAAGCGAGATGCTTAGGGATATTGGCGAATCAGCAGCAGGAAAACTGGGCCGCGATTCCGAGAGTGTCACACTGCAAACGAAAGATCTCATTGGACTTCTCTAAGGGCATGCTTGAAGAGACCAGAAAGGACAGTACAGGTGCGACAACATCCATCATGCTGATGCAAGAGGAACAGGAAATGATCAGTAAGCACTATTTTCAGGCACAGGGAGTGGTAAGCCATGAGCAATTTGCCAAGGCAAGAGAGATCATACCTAGGGTGAAGGAGTTCTTCATACCGAAGTACATGCGAAGCACTGAGGAAGTGCGTGAACTAGAACGCGCATGGCCGTTTGATTAGTCGCTTATTTCTGAGGAACCGGGGAAGTTCGTGTTCTAGTCACAGCTTCTCTTAAAAGGATCCTTCCTATATGCTCATCCCAAATGATTGATGCTTGGGTTTTCAGAAATATTGTATTTCATCCCATCTCCTTCTGGGTGATGCCAAATACAGGAAGTTCCTATATTATTGACACGGCACAGCTAACCGGAAGTAGATGTTTACTGGCTTCCTAAATCCCCTCGCTTATAGTAAACCGATTCCCTGAAAAATATACTGCTCGATCTTCAAGCCTCTTCTGGAGAAGTGGTTCATTCCTAGTATCGTCCAATGTCAGAGGCCAGACATAACCCTTGTGACGACAAAGAACTGAGCTGTAATGGCATAACAGCGAGCTTCCCAACTCTTCTCCTACTATGGAACTTGGCACTGTTTCTTGACATATATCGTCATGCACGTAAAGTTATCATCGTGATCCTCGGGGAACGGAAACTGATCATAGCACGTTCGGATCATCTCTCTGACGCGAGGGGAGTCTGGATCGGTGCTGTTGCCAATATTAACCAAACAAGACCATCATAGACGCGAAGGACACGTACAGGGCGTGTTCCGGATCTTCCTCTTTGACAGTACACCAGATAAGAATGGACGGTCGGGCAATGTCCGCAACAATCTCCTTGACACAAATGTTGGGGCTGCAGGAAAACACGAGGGAGGCATCGTCCATTTCGAGGAAGCCCCCCGGATCCTCGAGCACCTTGACTTCCGATTTCTCAAGAACCAGCCTATCTGTATTGGAATATCCTGGGTCCTGGACGTAGCACGCGACCTCACTGGTACCTAAATTGCTTTCCTGCAGAAAGCTCTTTATCGTTAAGAGGAGTGCATGTTGAACGGCTGATCTTCTAGATCCGCGGCATTCCAATGTCGGGGTAAAAGACCCGCATGCCATACCTATCACCTTGGCGATCTTGGTATTAAGATTCAACGACAAGAGGGTGGATTTGATGTCTCTCCATGGCTCGCTCCCTTCCCAGCCCCGCAAGGTAGTGTCCAGGAATTCCAGTCCTGAATTAAGGTCCCCTAGGGGTTCAGGCTCAGGCTCTTGGCCAACGCGAGTCATCCAGTGTTGTATTCCCACGCTGCAATACGCCTGGGACAGACCGTATGCCAGCAAATCTTTGAGCCCTGTAAATGAGCGATAGGAAATGTGCGGGGTGGTCCTTGGAACATATCGTGGAATTAGCCAAAATATTCCTTTCTCGCGTTGTCCAAAAAGGGACAGAAAAGAGATGGCTATTCTCACAGCACCCATTGTACCCGTTTCTCCTCTCCCGTGTCATCGTCGGGCTCCCAACCCGTTTTGATGTCGCCGGTTTTCACAGGCCATTCGTAGATCGACCCATCGAACGCTTTCACGTAGATGGAGTCCCCATTTTTGAGGGGCTTTCGCAGCTGGTCGCGCACATCCTGGAGGGAATCGCGGGGAAAGAGCGGTCGTCCTGCTTGATACCACTGGTCGATGTTGGCGATGGCTTCGGATTCAGTCGGTTCCCACTCATCCGCGTCTTTTCCATCGCGAAGGGGGGGATCGCTCCAGGCGTGCATGTTGAGTGTCGCAACGGGCTGGGTGGAAGAGTTGGACAGTTGAAGATGTTGGAGGAGCTACTCAAGTCGCGTATTACCCCGCATGCTGGCTTCATGCAGTACAAACAGACTGGCTGACCCAATCCGTACGTCCGTATCAACCCAGCCAATCTGCATGGATATCGATAACCCATCGAATGCATGTGAGCCGTGACTTCTGGGCTCTTAGAACTAATAAGCTTAACTAACCTTAATCTAGACCTAGGCCCTAGATCAGGATATATTCATATGTATATAGATATATCGATACGTATACATATATATCCATATACTTACTGTTGCACGCTCTCCGGAGGGTCTGTTGGTACACCGGGGCGCACGTCACACCCGCTGTAGTAGGAGCTGTCTCCCTCTTCGGAGGACGCGAATGGGAACTCATCGCAGCCGACGGTCATTGTTTCTGGGAGGATACCAAGAGCCGAAATGATTTTCTCGTTGCTAACCTTGAAGTAGCTGCTTCTCTTCCCTACTCGTGCCTTGGGAGGGAGGGGCAAGACTGGGTGTGGCGCTTGTTTCGCCTCCCTTGCTGGAGGATCCGGCGAGCACAAGACTCTCGTTTGGGAGAATATTGTTCACTGCTATGACCTACAAGAGTTCCTTAACTGAAAAATACAAATGTTGGATCACTTTATTCATTATCATCTGCACTCCCCTCACTGTCGGTTTCATCAGAGTCGTCCTGGTCATATGGCGGACCCAAGGGGGCTCCCTATTTGTAGTCCTTGCCTATCCTTCCATGGACCCAGCATGGATGTTCATCCAAGATGCAATCGTCCACACAGGTGATGTCTGACGCTTCAGCCACCTCCCCACGGTAAGAACGCACCACCCGGCCACACTCATCGTAGAAGACAATATGTACCTTGCCAGCATTCCGGCCTTCGGTTGCCAGCGTCGTCCCATCCACAATATGGATGCGTCCAACTACGAGAGCCCAATGGTACACGGTGTAGTCATGCTCATTCTCACTGTAGTCCTCCCCTTCTTCATCCGACTCGGTGGCTCCTCGCAGCGCCTCCTGCAGGTCTTCGTGGTATTCTTCTGCAGAGGCTTGAAACGCCAGAAGCTGTGGGATGCGCAGGAAGACTCTGTGCCAGTCGGCCCCAAAGTTGTATAATGCGCGATCATCCAGAATGATTACTTTACGCCCCAACTGGCGCTTCAACCTGCTAACTATATCAGAAAATGCAGCGTCCGTTGAGGGACCATAACACGTGCGGAGCCAGGGCACCCCCTCACGAAAACGCTCGGCTGCCGGCTGGCGCACACGGTCGAGTAACCCTCGTTCCTCCGGCGTCAAATTCGACCAACGGGAACCACGCTGTCTTAGTTGGTCTTTGTAACGCTAGACCCTCGGCGGTGATCCGTTAGTGTATGTTTTTCTGTGCAGGAGGTGTAAATAAGGGAGACAGAGAAGGGTGGATCAGTACCTGCTGACCGTTGACGCCGAGGGCTACAAATTCGGTAAAAATCTGCTCCCGCTGGGCCTCAGGAGAGAGGGGAGAATCTTCCTGCCATCGTTCCTAAGGGAAGTGAGTGCAGGCTTCAATAGGCAATTTCATTTGACTCAAACGCGTCGGCAGCTGAAATGAATGGATCCCCCATGTCCTGCATTTTACCCATGTAATCGGAGGGGAAAAGGGTAGGAGACTCGATGGTTGTCGATGTGGCATGTTGACACAGGGTCACCTATGGGAGTTAAATTGATTCAGGCACGACAAGGGTCTAATCGGTTCCTGGTGGGGCTGTCACTCTTGACCCTTGGTTGACAGTTGCTTAGCTCTGTTGAAGCTCCGTGGCTCATCTTGGCCCTCTTCTAATCAAGTCACTCTCAATTAAATGCTGGGTTTCGTAGTGAAGTATGCCTAGTAGATCTAAACATGTAGTGGATAGTTATGCCAAGACCTTGCTATATTATTTATGTTCTAAGGTTCCATGTAAGTAGCTACTGTAATACCCATCTTCAGCATGGGAGTATATTAGAGGCTTACCCTATCTATAGTGGGAGGAGATCATAACTATAACTGGTTTGCCTTTCATATCTGCTTGATGTATAGGAACTTGAAGGGCTATGAAGCCTAGACTACAAGGGGGACGGAAAGCTTGAAAGGTATAAGAAGGGTGGTTGACAGTTACTAGACCACGGCCCATTAGACGAGTCCCCATCCCCATACTGGAATTATGTAGCACTTAAGATAGTAAGTATATGTATATACATATATACACAGTTGGATATCACATATAATTTATCAATCCATGCAAGAGCCTGGCTTTCTTACGCATTAGCCTCTTTGAATTCCACTAGTGTGCTGCAATTCAGAAGGCATTCACACAGATATTACATTGTCACCAAAAACGATAGACCACGCCTAAACACAATAACCTGCCACTGCTGCTACCAAGCTTCATAATGTGGAGACTTTGCAACTCCAGTAAGCTAGGTGGCAACTGTATATTTGGTCCTCAAGTGCAGTAAACACTACATAGGGTGTAGTCTCAAAGGACTTTCAGAGGCCCCATTTCCCGTGCTCCGTGCCCCGTGATTATATATTCCAGATAACAGGAGAGAATCCAACAACAATACTGCAGAATATCATGTCACACGAAAATAGGTGATCAAATTGACTGTCAGACAGGAGTCCCCAGAAATATATTCTACACCCATTCCTTCTGTTTTCTCAAACTACATATTTCTGTATGCACTTAACACCCCTCAGTAGTGGTGCTGCAATCTCTACCCATAGTACCTGTATTATAACACCACAGAGACATTAGATCGGCCAATATGCTGACAGATGCAAGTACTACTGTGTAGATAATTTCGCTGTCCATTTAGTGTTAAACACCAGTTATTAAGCACTAATAGCACTAACCTAGGAAAAATTAGTGGTGAGTTGTCAGTCATAAATCTTGAATATGTAGTATGTGCTGTGTGACTTGGCATCATTATGGGTTGGCAAAATTCAGTGCAGAGAATCCATGTCCCATGTTACATCGTCCATGGCTGGTGCCTAATTTATCCGAAGAAGCGACTTTTAACAAAGTACCAAAATCTGACAAAGGAAAAGGGCGAGACTCCAGGCCCAACAAAACAAAAATGCCGGTCGGGGAAAACGCCGCGGGGAGCGAAACCGTGATTTGTGATCAGATACAAGTCTGAGTCTGACCTCGGCCTTTGACTCAACTCCCTCATGCTGATCTTACCTGCGATGTGCCACTCTCTACACATTTCGAATAATGAGCACACCTTTCCGGCGCCGAAACGGTCGCAAGGCCGCCTGTGAGGCCTGTCGAAGGCGCAAATTAGCCTGTGACCACAGTTACCCTACGTGCCAGCGATGTCGAAAACTCTCGATAAAATGCGTCTATTTTGAGCGTTCTGTGGCAGACACAAGAGTAGATAAGATTACCGAAGACGTGGGACAGACAGCCGGCCCGTCCAGGGACCGAGTCCATGCACCATATGCGTCGGAGAATCGGCGGGTTCCACAGCAGACCACAACCGTGATCGACAGCCCCACGGAGTATCTGGGTCCGACAAGCTTTACCTCAGTTTTCATGGAGCATGGTGATCGGTTTGAGTTGGAGAATGCAGTCAGCGCATTAGGGAGTCAGGCGGACCGTGTCACTGATCCTGATTTGCGTTCGATCCCGCAACCAAACTCCGCTGTGGACAGGCAGCGGCTGCAGCTCGGTGCCGAAGTTCTAAAACAGATACCCGGGGAGCGGGATTGTTCGACTCTTTTCTCGAAGCATGTCAACCCCAATGATGGCTGGATTCGACTAGCCGCCCATCACTCGTCGGAGAGGATGTGGAATGCATTCCGCCCAGCCCTAACACGACGGTCGACAGACGACTTGCTCACTCTCGCTGCTCATATTTCGGCAAATAGCAAGGCAACGTTGAGAGGGGAGCAAGATCCTCAAGCTTGGCTTGCGTCATTTACCGGAAGGCAGATGCGATGGGAAACCCTCGGCATCTTGTACACCTACTGGGCGTTCGGAGCGATATCCTCGTCCCCGGAGAGCGAGGCCGTTTCCCGATACTGTCAGGAGCATCCATCAGTCATGGGACCGAAACAGTTGATGGCGCACCTAAAGCATTATGCGTCCTTGTGCATTGATCTGTGCCGGCAGCTGGGCTCAGTCAACGTTCTGTTTGTGTATCTGCTCTACAAGCACAATATCTTAGAAGGTATCCTGAACGGTGACAAAAGTATGTAGCTCGATGTTATGCTAAAATAAATGGCAGGATACTAACTAAACAGGTCTCTCATGCTGGATGCAGCATGGCGAGCTCGTTGCGGTCACCACATCCATTGGATTACATCGAGAGCTGACAGCTGCGTCAAAACAGCCGACACTACAGCACGAGATGAAAAGGAGAGTTTTCGCTGCAGTCTTCAACATCGACAAGGTCATATCAACTTTCACCGGCAGACCGCCAATGCTGAGTCAGGCCTGTTCATCGACTTCTCTTCCACTGGATTTGAGCGATGAGGCGCTATTGTCGGGTGATCTTCTGGCTGCAGCCGCTGAGCTGGACTCACATGGATGGAACAAATACGGCCGAATTTACTCCACGACGATTCTGCGGTCCCGTACAATGTTCGCACGGATCCGACATGAGATACTGGAGCTGGTGCAAGCTTCGTTGGATGCCCCATCGGAACAGTTGGTAGAAAGAGCCATGTGCGTTTTCCTCGCTGAGCCCGTATAATACTAAACGTATACAGGAGACTAAAACAGAGGACACATGATACATACATGCAGCTGCCACAGTCGATCATATTCTCGTCGAGTAAGGTAGACAGTGCGGACATTCCAGGGTATGATCTCTACGCACAAATACTCACCAACCTTGAGTCTCTGCTCAATCTGTTCCTGCTGGAACGCCTCTTGACGCGCCAGAAGACAAACGCCACACAGGGCTTGATCACTGTAAGCCAGCGGATGCTGGAACTGACCTTGATATTCTGGAAGAAAAAGGACCGTTTTTTGGGTCTCTACAGTGACTTTGAGTGGCTGGCATGTTCCCATCTGCTCCTGACTACATGGCTAACCCGCTGACGAAGGCAGGCAATGTCGTACGCTGTTCCCCCTAGCGGGATTCTCTGTCTCGAACTGCTGCGATCAGAATATATCGTACATATTCCACGCTCGGACATCATCCAGAACCTCAGCTTGCTTGTTGCGTATCTCGACTGGATCCAGCCGTTGGCATCTTGCGGAGATACGGTTTCGTTTATTCGGAGGATCCTTGGTCGGTGTCTGGATCGTATTCTCAATGTGCCTCCTGTTCTGGGTTTCCAACAACCCATTCCTGATGCTCTCTTTGATCGACCATTCTCGGAGGAGGGTGCTGTTACTGATTTGCCACACCTTGAATTATTAAATACTTTCGACTGGATTGACTGGGATGGAGTCTAGGCGAGGCGGCGTGACGGTAGACTCAAATCTACGAGACTATGCGCTACGGCATAATGGATCTTGACGGCGCTGAGCTCTATTTTTTGCTGAGGTATCTAATTTTCTCATGATTCTCGGTGTTTCAATAACTGCACATATGGCGAGTATCAAGTCTGAGTAGGGGGGGAGATAATCTCTAGATCCAGGGTCCTGTTTCTTTCGCATCAGACAGAATTTGGAATGCCGGTACCAATGAGACATCAACGCCTCGATTTAAGCCTTGGACAGGCAACAGAAACCAGAGTCCTTTTCTGGCCACAGGGACGAGTCAGTCACTATTTAGTTCTTCCCTTAAGAAGACTGGCGAAAAAGAGGAGAACACCTGTCGTACCGATGGTGAGCCCTGAGTATAGCTGAACCCCTAGATACGATCGCGCATCGTCCAGGATGGCGCCTGCAACCGGCGCACCGCACAGAGATCCAAAACCACACAATAGAGAGCACATTCCCATTCGAGTTCCAAGTGTCTGGAGATTCGGTGTCAAGGCCGTCAAGGCAACCGCCGGGAGTGAGACGAAAGCGCCGGAGAAAATGCCGTACAAGACGGCCAACGCTATTAGGCCGCCAGCGTTAGAGATAGCTACCCAGCAGAGTGAAAGGATGCCGCTGATGATTGCGCTTCCTAGAAGAATATTTAACGGACCAAAGCGCAAACCAAGAAGGCCAGGGACAATCCGACCCGGAACTGAGGCGGCATTTAGGATGGAGACAAGATAGAATGCAAGCGTCTCTCCCATGGCATGCTTTTGGATTGCATACGCTTCAATGTAGAAGATTGGGTTGAAGAAGCCAATATAGCCAAAGAACATCGCCACACAGAACAGCGTATACGGGACGTCCTTGAACGCAGAGAATTCAGTTAAAACGCGCCTTTGCTTTGAAACTTCGCGAACTCGCATGACGCTGAGTGAGAATGATGTCGTTGCAAGGACAAGGAAACCTAGCACACGAGTGGCCCATCCAAATCCGATATGATGCTGCAGTTGACGAAAGACAATTGGGTATAGTACTCCTCCAAGGCTACTTCCGGATGCTGCAACGGCTGTGGCAATTGCTCTGCGAGATGAGAAGTATTGCGGAATAATCGCCACAGAGGGAATATACAAGCATCCATTACCAACGCCAACGCAGAAGGCTTGGGCAAGGAGCACCTGCCAGTACTCTGTGCACACGCTCAAGGCCATGAAGCCAACCACAATCAGGATAGATCCCGTGGCCACCAAGACGTAAAAGTATCCCGCATCGTAGAGAGGGCCCGTGACTACACCGACCACCAGTAAGAGAAATGCCTGTATGGCGCCAATCCAGGAGATATTCGAGCTGGACTGGTCCTTGAGCAGTCCGATTTCATAGTACGTTTGGAATACACCAAATGTGTTCACCGTTCCCCTAGTGTATGAAAGTTATCCGTTAGTGATGTAAACCTCGACGGTAAATCTCAGGACAGGTACCATGAATTGAAAAATAGGAAAAAGGATCCTGCCACCTGTAACCAGGCCTGCAGACCCCCATTTACCGGCGCACTGTACGCAGTTTCTTCCGTGGCATCAGACCTAGCCTGCTGCTTTTCAGAAGAGTCGTTTTGCTGGTGCGACATTTTGACTATTTAGTCAAAAGACAGAACGTCCGATTGAGATCAGTATATCAGTAAGGAGCAATACTCAGGGACTGCATAAAATGGTAGGTTGTGTACTATGCCCATTTCTTAAGATAAAGAACTCAGGTGCGGCTTCGGCTCTCGGCTTCGGATTAAACTTGGCAGGTCGGTGGAAGTATTCAGTAGCGCGTGTTGATGTATAGGATTACTGACTTCGATTAGTCTTCTTATTCTGCATTTGAGTGTATCTGCCAAACACACAACCCATTTGATGACGCTGCAGACAAGAAGGCTTTTGTTCTTTTTCCTTTTTACCGACAAGACTCCAGCAAGGGGCCTACATTCGGATTAGCCAGTATACAAAGATAACCGTATATATTCTTCTACCCTCACTGTTCCTGCAGGCAGATGATATTATGATTCTGCTCCAGACGGACGTGGCATGGATGCGATTTCTGCCGCCTACATCTACAAAAACCAGATATCACAGGATGTACCATACGCCCAAGTAATAAACATTGACACCCTCATTGATGTTACAGCTTGCATTGTAGAAAGTCCACCTACAACCTAATACATATTATAGATAACTAAGCCTGGGTGACCAAGGCTGACTTCCAAGTCTTCCAAAAGTTGCTGGACGAAGTGAAGATAAAGGATATTATTCCCTGGACCTCCTCGTCATCGTGATTGCAGTCGTGAGCCACTCCAGGATACCCAGACGCCAGAGCCTCCTCCTCTTCGTGGTACTTGTTGGACTCGTACGAAGAACCCGACGGAAGTTCCACTTTAATCATCTTAGCCTCACTGGGAGTGCCCACGCCATTCATGGCAAACAACATATACCACCCTGGAAGGATAATACCAGCGTCGTCAGGGAGCCGAGCGGCGTACTTATTCTGAGGCAACGGCTTGAGGTCGAGGGGAATACGACGCTGGTCGGTGTTGACGGTGTGGGTGGTAGTTCCGACACGGACCAAGGAGGCAGACTTGATTTCCGTGTCTGCCTGGAATCTCAATACCTGGCCGACGGCGACTCTCGCACCTCCGTTGATGACATTGGTGATCTCCGGACGGGTCGCTCTCTGGCCGTCGGCCGTGAAGAGGTATGGTGGAGTGAAGATCTCAGCGTCATAGTGGTTAGCCGAGCAGTTACCGCAGAGACCACCGCCACCGTTGAGAACGGTAGCATCTGGCAGCAACATGGAGATACTGTGGTAGACTCGCTTGATGTTGTTGCGGCTCAGCTTCACGAAAGTGTCTGTCTCGGGATCATAGATTTCCGGCGCGAAATTGATGTCTCCCTCGTGGAAGGGCTTGCCCCAGGTCTGACCACCAGCAATGAAGACCTTGCCATCTGGAAGCACGACGGAGGTGTGGAAAACACGCTGGAAGTTCATTCCGCCTTCGCCCGTCCCATCGGGGCCTTTGCCGGCCACCTCGACCTTGGGTGCTTGATAGGGGTCTCCCAGAGTGATGAGATGGGCATTCTTGGAACCGTAGGAGCCGTCGTAGTGGCGCTGGCCACCGAGCGTGAGGATCCTACCCTTGGTGGCATCGTACATGACGGCGCTCCCAGACATGGAGTCATGGTCATCTTTGCGTTTTCCGGCCTCTTTCACGGAACCCTTGATTCTACCCTTGTAATCTTTGGCGTCAACATTGAACCAATGCATCATCTTACTGGGACCAGCCTGGAAGACACTCGCATCCTTCCAGCCAAACAGCCAGCCGTGGTTATCGGCCCGCCATGCACCCAGACGGTCGTCGGTCATCATCGGCTCGACCTTGGCGCCGGGGCGTCTTTCCCACTTTGCATTCTCCCCAGGAATGTAGACCTCGGCGTTCTTTTCAATCTTGTCTCCGCCGCTCCAGGACCCTCCAATTGTAAAAATGCGGCCGTCAGAGAGGGTTGTCGAAGCGTGATAGCCACGAGGAATCGCCATGCTGGGGCCTTTCACCCACGCCGTGCCATTGTACACACTGGTGCGACCAGAGTCAGCACCACCACTGACGACAATGTTGCCGTCGATGTCCATGGAGGTACCCGGGCAGAACATGTCGTGCTTGGTTTCAAAGACCTCACTCTGCGTGATGATGCCGTCGCGGTTCATGGTGGTCGTCAGGGTCTTACCACCGGGGGAGGCGAAGAACTGGTCATCAGCCCAGGCTGACCACATGATAATGTCACCATGTTGTTCGACCGCAGCGGACACGGGAACAATCGGTAGATTGATTGTGGGACCCCAAACGCCCTTGCTGGGCTCGTCCTCAGGGAAAGTGCCTTCTTTGTAGGAGTAAACGGCAAGGTTGACGATAGAGATCGGCCCATTCTTGATCTGAGACCGGTCGGAACAGGATTCGGTGTCGGCAATGAGCTTGACGAAACGAGCAGGTTTGGGGATAAAGGCCGACATCTTGGGGCTTTTGTTTGATCCCCAGGTACCGTATGCGACTTCGGTCCAGTTTGCGCCGTCCTGAGAGAGTGAGATACGGTGTTCACCAATCTGGCCACGCTCAACACTCTTGTCCAGACGAGGCAGCATCGTCAGGCCGGAAACATAGTACTCTTTGCGCAGATCGACGACGATCCAGGGAGCCTCCCCTTCTTGCGCGGGGTCGCTAAGCCAGTATCTTTCGCTCCGGTCGTCAATGGCAAATTCGCACTCATTGCCTTCGTACTGGCTGGAGCACTGGACCTTCCAGTTCTCACTGGAGTTCTTTGTATTGGTTTTGGGGATAAGGTCCGAGTCGGGAGGAGGAGACTGGTATTTGATCTTGCCAGACACTGATTGGGCAATCTCAAAGCGCTGCGCTTCGGACGATTCATAGGAAAATTCAGCAGGCTTGAAGGCCTCGACAGCCACTGCCCCCAGGAGGAGACCATGTGTCCACTGGAACTTCATTTTGATGCAGATGAAAGTCCTGCGAGAGTAAATGGGAATGAAAGAGTGAAAAGGAAATTGCTTATAAATAACAGCTGGATGGGAAGTATCAACAACCGCGCGCCATACGTAATGTCGGTGGCTGCCATGGCAGTTGGGATGCAGCTCGCCACCAACACCTGTTCGCTTTGGGATCGTCGGTGGACTTGGGCTGAGATGTGATGAGATTGATCTTTCAGCTCCTATACCATTACTTGTGGCCCAGTATGAACTTTAGTGGTGCGGATCCTTCCTTGTTGGGATTGTATTGCATCTTTAGTCCCCTGTATCTCCACTTCTGCGTTGATCGCAAGCTGCATCTTCACAAACAGACCTGATATCCTGACTGGGTGTCGACGACATATGGTAGAGGGTATGTCTTACACTGGTACAGAATCAATTGAGTCAATTGAGTCAATTGACGTGGTGTATAGATATGGCGTAGTCCTGCACTGATTGGATGTTGGATCGGAACCAAGTATGTACCAGCAATCTGGTAAGAACTGCAGAAACCCTAAGGTACCGAGAGTGGATGTTCCGCTTGCCACGGGAACTCGGCAAACCTGCTTCCTCGGCGATTATCTGTTACGACTGAGATCGCCCTTCCCTAGTGGCTGACTGACTGACGATTATTGCTGATCATGGTTCTAGTTGACCCTTTGCAGGATTCTACCATACGCCACGAACTCCCAAGTGGATCTGCTCAGCTCCACCGTGCGGACGGCTCGGTCCTGCCATCCTTCCATTCCAGTTCCATGTATCTATCATATTGAGCCGAGAGTTTGGTTCACAAAGTGTCTGATATGTAATCCATCTGATTGGCTATTGTCGACAGTCATATCACCGGTGCGCATATCTCCGACTCATGCTATCTATGATATTGATATACAACAAGATCGTGTAATAGTGTCTGCATGCATGACGCTGGACTCCACTATCCCCACTGTTCAGCTGAGGAAATGCTGCAGTCTGTGCTGATGATGATCCGAATCACTATCAATCGGGATACTAATCTATGGGATGTGATTAGTATGATCTCAGACACCAGGGTCCACCAGACCAGCGTAAGAATCGTCCATCCTCCTCACCGTCACCACATGTGGATGACGGACTGATCACATTGGACGTCATTCTCACAGCGGCAGGAGGAGTGGATCAACACGCCGCACGTACGACAGATCCGCTTCAGTGTGTGGAGAAAGGAATTGCATCAAGAAGATCCTCACCTTGTCTGGGTCGAGGAATCCACAAATCATGGTCTGTTCATTATTGATTGCTTTAGGCCGTGATGTATGATACAGTTTCCATTTTAAATGGAGGGATAGTGGGAGGCCAAGGAGGGGGAGCTGAGCTGATCCTGGTGATGAAATCAAATACTCGCCCTCAGCCTGAATACAGACATAAAAGGGGCCACCACTACTCAGAGTGCGTAGCAGAACTCATTCCCTTTACACTCTCCAGAGTACGCATATATCAAAATGCCTGTCGACAAGCAAGAGCGAGTGGTCGACACTGACAACATCCAGGGCAGCATCTGGCCCCGTCTCCCCAAATACTATGAATCCTTCCTCTTTTTTAAGATCACCAATAAAGAGAGGTTCAGGATACACCTCAGAGATATCCTTGACAATGGGGAGATCACCACCGGCACTCAATGCGAGGACCACCTGAAGTCAACTGGTGAGCTGGAAGAAGCATGTGCAAGCTCCCGACGTGATATTCCCGAAGCAGACCGGAAGCCTTTTACCGCAGTGAACATCGCCTTCACCCACATGGGCTTGCTCAAGGTTCGCTGCTCTCTCTCCAATTACATGCTGGTTTGATAGCTGTGTATATTGATATTTTGACACTTTCTCAGGTGGAACCTCCTGAAGTTGAAGCGAAATTTGCCGCGACTCTGAAAAAGGATCCGGATGATTATTGCAGGGATAGGATCAACGAAGGTCTTTTTGAAAAAGGAATGTTCGATGACCTCGTCTATGAAGGTGCTGATAGCCCTGCTGCATTGCATCCGGACTTCAGGGCTCCCCACGGAAACGAAACCAAGCAAGGCCTTGAACGTTGGGAGTGGAGAGTCGACGGTGTTTTCATTGTCGCTGCCCACACTGCGAAAGTTGTGCGCAAGAAGATTTATGATCTGGAGGATGCCTTCAATGTTGGGGATGCGAATCGGGCCAGTATGAAGATTGCCTTCAGAAGAGATGGCCAACAGCGTCCTGGTGCAAACCGTGGCAAAGAGCAGTACGGTTCTTTCCTACTTTCATTTTATTGTCTATGAATGATGCTGATTCTGTAGCTTTGGTTATGAGGATCACATCTCTCAACCAAGGATTAAAGGCCTGGATGATCCCCCAGCCAAGGGTGAACCCCATGCCTGTCCTCCTGGGTGTGTCAGACCCTGTTAACAGCTTGAGTGTGGATTGCTCGTTAACAGGACTTAGGTACATCTTTCTGGGCCACAAAGGTGACCCAAATATGAAAAGAGGCCCTGAGTGGGCTAAGGAGGGCAGTTTCCTCGTCTTTCGTCAGCTCGACCAAAAGGTTCCCGAATTTGAAAGGTTCCTCGAGGAGTGGGCACCAAAAGTCCCAGGGACGAACTACAAGGGACCCAATGGTCCTGCGAAGCTGGGTGCTCATCTGATGGGACGATGGAAGAGCGGTAGGCCTACCATCCCCATATCATAGTTTGATCCGCCGACTAGCAAGAACTAATCGACAATCCAGGAGCCCCCGTCGCCAAAGCCCTTGATGAGGACAATCCAGACTTGGCATTCGACAACAAGTTCGATTTCAGACCCAAGAAGAGCATCAAAGGTTGTCCGTTTGCCGCTCACATCCGCAAGATGCGTCCTCGAGCCGATAAGAAACGTGATGTTGGGACCGAAGAAGACGGTGATACCACGGAGCTTCCAGAGCCAGACAGTGACGAGTCTGAGGCTGAAGGACAAGAGGAGGATGCTAGTGTCATCCTCCGCCGTGGTATCACCTTTGGTCCTGAACTCACCGAGCAGGAAAAGCAGGAGAGGAGAACAATTGAACAACGCGGGATCTACTTTACGTGCTACCAGAGTCTTATTCGGGACGGGTTCAACTTCCTCATGACACGTAAGTTTACCATTTATATCCAATCATCTGGGATCTGCGTACGATGCTAACAAATATAGGCTGGGCGAGTAACTCGTCCTTCCCTGAGTACAAGACCAAGACTTTCCCCGACGGACCTGGTATGGACCCCTTTGTCAACCAGAGACTCCGATCCGATCATCCCGAGGGTCACATCAGTTTATATGATGGAAGCAATCCAGACAAGACTGTTAAGCTTAATCTGGGTATCAGTCCATGGGTTGATCAGAAAGGCGGTGAATACTTCTTCACTCCTTCCATCAAGGCCTTAAGGGAGCAATTTTCAACTTCCGTTCCGGTCAAATAGGCCAATCTCAAGCTGCAAGATGCCGCTGGGAATTATTTACACGTGAAGATTGCTCAGTTAGAGAAGTGGAATAAATAGGTAGAAGAAATCAATCAGGAAAACCTCTTGAGACATTGACTCTTTCGAAATCTAGCGTCAGGTCACAATAATCATATTAGGATGTGGAGGAACCAACCAGCAGTACCAACGATCTTCAGATACACCAAGTTTCTATATTTAGAGTTATAAGCCAGTCAGGTAATCAATTGGCAATAGTTACAATGTCAGATAAGATGTCCTAGGAGAATTAACAGGAGGTATGGACGGAGAAAGAAACAGAATAAACTTGTGTCTAGAATAATGACCTTCAACTCCATCCAAGAGATGTGTCGATCTCGTATGCATCAGGTGCCAAGAATCGAACACGAGCGCCAAGAACGGAAGATGATTCTGCGTATCCTCAAATTGACAATCTAGAAGCCTAGATCATGTGGTCGGCTAGTCAGGGGCTTTTTACTTTGCGAGGAGCGACTGAGAATAAGCCAACAACAACACCTGACAGAAGTCGGGATCACACACAAGGGCCCAAGACCTGCAAAGAGCACCCGACTGTATATAGTTCTCTTTTGAACTTGAGATACACTCCACAAGATTCTCCCACCATGCCACGAAAAAGGAAGTCCACAGTTGATGCAGGCCAGCCTAGAAGAAGCGGCAGGTCAAAGCGAATAGCAGTCGATGATGGCTGCTCCAGTACCGGCACTCAAAGCAGTCCCAATCTGGATCCTTTCGCCTGTATGCCTAGGGACGTTGTGAATCTTATCTTACATTATCTCTCACTTCCAGATCTCACTTGTTGCGAGTGCGTGTGCAAAGGTTGGAGAGACACCATCCACTGGTGGGTAGCAGCATTTGGGTTCCGTGTCCATTTTCCGCATATTATCTGGGATCTCCAAGGAGGGTCAAACACCGCAATCTGGGAGGCGTTCAAAGTCCAAGGTGGGTATTTATTTAGTCTATTATACATTCTGATGCAATCCATACACAACTTAAGTCAAAGCATACTGATTTTGTGCACCTTTCCTCATTCACAGCCCGTCAACAACATTGCATTCGGTCAGGAAAACCATCATCAATGCAAGAATTCAACTTCCCGGATTACTATGATATGACCATCGTGGGAAACTTTGTAGCTGGTCGGAGTAGCACAAACGAACTAACTGTATCTTGGCATCAACTTGCTGTTCCCGGTGGCGCTGTTGTGCACACTAGAGAAGTTGCCCTCAAGAAGGTCTGGAGGGTTCATGTGGTCCTGATGTACCTTGAGATGAATCAGGAGGGTCTTTTACTCCTGCGGCTCAGGGAAACAGGGAAAGACCGCGCCAGGTGCGTATAATAAAGATCATATAGTACAATCTATATGCCACTGACCAGGTCCGCTAATTCTCACGATGTCGATTAGAAGTGCTGTCTATTCGCCCATTGATGGCAAAACTGTCTGGCGGCAAGACCACAGGAACAATGACGCAAGGTATGGAGTTCCAGGCGAGCTCACTCCGCTCTTAATAGGGAGGTCTGTCCTGCATTGCGCGAGACGGGGCTCAAACCGTGACACTTTTGATCTTGTTGGCATCGACTTCCGAGCTAGCAACCCCACTATTGTCTACGAGTCATCCGTCGTCGGGGCAAGATACTGGGCCCATAGCAAATCCTGCAGACGGCTTGTACTCATTGGTGAACAGCATGAGCTTGTGGTGCTAAGTGGTAACGAGCAGTGGGTGGGAACGGGGACGATTTCGATTCTTAATGGCGAAAATGGCCAGCTTCTCTTCCATTTCGACGGTGGGCCGGCCCGTTTCCATGGCCATAAAATAGTGGTGCAGCCGACTATCAACCAGTTTTCGATACAAACAGTGCCAGCACGTGTCCGGCTGGGCGATGCTGTACAGCCCTGGGAAGCCCATGCAAAAGCAGTGCGGGAGTTTATTATCATGGAGACGTTTTCATTCACTTTTTCTGGGTCTGACAGCAGCACCGTCAATATACTCAGATTGGGCACAGATGTGCTTCTCAGCCCATGCAGTATTCACCAGATCGCCATTCAGCCCTTTGCAAAAGTAGCTGTCGCGCTACAATCCGACGATAACACCATTCTGAGCGACCGGATTCTGAGCTACTCACTTGTCGAAGCAAACGAAATCCATCTCATTCAGATGGCGGAGGCGGTGCTGAAAGCATCATGTCCGCATTCAGCACCCCCGAACTTGCGTCACTGTTTCATTCTCCAGGAAGCAGGGACCAAAATCAATCTCGGACCATCATTAAGCCAACCCGGACCGCTGGCCCCTGCGCCAGATATTCGTATGCGTGCCCTCGAGGGTTTTGTTGATGGTGGACGCGTTTGGTTGGAAGCTTCTGAGACCCAAGTTTTGCTGCAGTTCTAGGTGGGTCTTTCATCCATAACTGCGCTTTAATCCCTGCATAATTCGCACAATGATGAATGTACGGTGAGTATCATAGAGCTGGTGTCCATGGAATCCCACAGGGATTCATTAGTTTTCATTGTGCCTGGCAGTGCTGCTGCAACAGATGTTTATATACAAGGAACTCATCCCTGTTTTACTGTAGTATTTGCTATCAGTGCTCTGCGTGCAACCATAGGGGGTGGGAGTGGTCAGATGTAATCATTGTAGAAAAACTAAAAGTCCACATTGTAGCTATAGTCTGGTGTAGGATTAGCCTGTCCATAGATGTAACTGTCACTCCTCAGTCCATCATTCAACTGTCATGGTCATGGTCTCAGCTGTGGTCGTCACCGTCATTTTCTCCTTCATCAACTTGACCAGCTCAGCCTTCTTCTGCTCTTCATCCGGCATCTGCTTTATCGCTGCAAGCTTTTCCTGGAATTTCTTGCGCTTTTCTTCCTCGAGACGAGCTGCCTGCTCGTCTGCTTCGTTGTCACTATCAGTCAACCCAATAGTACCAGCGGTCTCGACAACGATGTCTTCTTCAAGAGGGTTGTCTTCTTCAAGCAGTTTGGCCTCTTCTTCTTCTATTCTCTTCCTCTCCTCTTCCCGCTGTTTCTTCTCGGCTTCTTTGTCGATCTTCTCCTCTCCGATCTGCTTCCCGCTCTCGTCATAAACGGGTCTGAAGTACTCAACTCCGGTCCGGTTTCCATTCTCATCGTAAACGAATTTACAGTACTCGGTACCCTCCGATGCTTGCTTTTGGACCATCTTGAGTGGCTGGATCCATTACCAAGGTCAGTTCAGGGTCAAAAGAGTCCGAGCGAGACACTTACATTTCTATGGAGTATTTGAATACTGTGAAGCCTGTAGATAGGTCCGGAGTACGAGACGACGTATGCTATATCGTCCTTTATGAAGTCAGAACTTGAACCATAGCTCCAGGCTTCGGAGAACAAACCTCATCCGCTTTGTACGTCGACCAGCCCTCAATGTTGGCCTTTGCGAGGGACGATCCACTACCTCCAATCTTCCCCACACCGGTGGCTCCAAGGTCCAAACCCGCGCTGGTGTCCCGGCTATGGGCGCTTTCCATAGTAATGGCACACTCCTGGGTTGACCATGTCTTTTGGATAGCCCACAGTCCGTACTCTTTGATATCGGCACCATGAGGGGAGCTCACAAGAGCCTTTGCATTTTTCTTGACCCATTCCTCCATCGGCTGGGTGAAAGGGTTCTCAAAACCTTCATTAATCACCACCTGCTCGGTAATAAGTGCCGCTTTTCCGGTCTTGCCCCATTTATTCTTTGCAGTAGCTGATACATCCATAGGGGCAGCAGTCATGGCCCCCGAGAGTCCTCCAGTGAGCCCGAAGCTTGCTTCAGCTTCACTTCCCGAGGATCTGGTTTTCCACATGCTTTCATCGGGTTTTGTACGCCGCAGGGGCTGAACAAGCCCTGTGAATCCCTTGCTTTCAGGATCTCCAGGCACGGAAATATCGGTAATCAGGTTCCACTTTCCGTGACTGTCAAAGTACCCGATCGCGCCGGGGTGGAGCTTACTAAATGGTTGAGGTTTATATAGATAGTGACCATCACCATTAGGCTCCATGAGCTTGGCATACTCCTCGTAGATGCTGATAGTCATTGTGAGAGATGAAAATGAGTGCGCGTTGAGGTGACTGAATTGTTTTCTTCCCAGATTGCGGGGTAGCACACTTTAATAAGTTTGTGCTTTGTGTGTGGGAGGTAGTGCCTGAGTCGGATCATGATCCAAATTGGCAAAGAGATTCGTATATGACCTCATGATAGCTGCTCGGTTGGATGCTAATGCAATTAGGATCAACAACATGCAGGATGGTCACCAGCCCCTCTGGTTCATTATGCTTTCTTAGCGATCCTGTGGTCGTCACCTGTGTGCTGCGTTGGATCTCGTCGACGAGAGTGGAACCCTACTAAGCTATCAAGAGTATCCATTGAGCCACGTAGGTTCAGCGCTGAGGCATGAATGCGGGCTTCTACCAAGATACTATTTGCTTCCTCTTGCTGAGACACGACGATCAGTGGAGAGGTGGGTCATAGCTCAGCCCGCCACTTACGCGCAGCAGCCGATGATCCTACAAACATCAAAATGGTAATAGCCAATCATTCTGCCTTACAGAATATTATCCCACTAGGAGCTGTCCTGAATTAGAGAGGTTATCTCGTCATCTATCAGGTAGGTGACCTGGTGGCTAGGATCTATTATTTAGTGTTGAGAAATTACCTTTGTCATAGAAGTTTCCTTTTTGGATACAGAACCTTGTGATAGATCGGATACTAGATCCCTGGACGGAGCAGCTAGGGCACTGAACCAATGGGGCCATGCCGATCAGAAAGAGGGTCAAAGTGATTGCACAGCTTTCACGGAGTATTTCCAGAAGAAGTCCGGGTGGTGAACCGCCGGCGACCCCTCATCGCCAATCCATGCTCTCGCTTGGAACATATTCCGTAGTATCTCCAGATACTGAAGACACTCCGTAGAAATAGGAGAACTGGAACACCTTGGCACAGACAGTGGTTCATTCTGATCATCACATACATATGTTTTACTTAGCACACCTGTACCATCTGAAACCTTGTACAGTGCAGTCTGACTAACATCTCGCAACCTAGACAACGATCTGTCGCTTACCCGGAACCCCTTAAACAGATCACCTCCAGACTGTTTAACAAAAGGGGTTCCCCTCTGGTGGGTAGATGAGTCAGCAGGGGAGATGTCAGGTGACCCACACGACGCACCTTAGAATCTTAGATCCGTGACGACGGGTAGCAGCAGAATCGCCGTTCGAAGAATGAAACTCATAATCGTCCGAGGATTATATTGTAGTTGGTTATTGGTACCGCTCGAGTGTCCAGCCACTGGGTGAACAGATCCCCAAATTTGTCCCGGACGTTGGGGTCCGATGAAGGACAGTGCAAGAAAAGAGCGCCTTCGCTCTGGGTGATCGAGGTGAGTCTAGTATCTGGATGGACTTTCTGAAGACGCTCCGTGATGTCGGATACAACCGAGTCTGCGATAGGGACGGGCACAACAAGTTTGATATGGATCTCGTCTTTGTTCTCTGAATCCATTCTTTGTCGTTAACGGAGCGCGAAGGCTCGGTTTTATAGTGGTTCCCTCTTGATCTCTGATTTTCAAATAAGCCCAGACATCCATACTTATGGGATGGGTGACAACAGGTCCAGGTAATTTGGACAATGGCGTCGTACTTCTTTCTTGGAAGTTGTTGGTTCTTGTGGTGCCTATGCGCCTGCTGCCTGGCGAGGAGATGGCATTTACCTTTTTTGGGATATGAGGCGGTGCCCTATTACTTTGTTACAAAGAAAAAGTACTATTGCATGATAAAAGATGTATAGGCCTATTTCACCGCGCAAGTTTTACTCTGCTAGAAGCTGGGATCGTGTACTAAGCATCAAGATGGGGCATGACTAAGTGCTTTTCTCTTTTATGTGTAGCAACCAAAACAGCGTGATGGAAGTGACATTTAGTGATATTGTGATGGATCAGTATATGCAAGCGCTTGTTGAATAGTATTTAATACCTTTACATAGAGTGATTGGGCGGAAACATCTTTAGTAGACGGCGTAGATGCAGCCACAGTGTACTCTTTTCAGCCAGACATTCCAAGGTAGGGTAGAGCATCAGCACATTTGTGCAAACCAAGGCAAAATTACAAGATTGTTTCTTCTTGGAGGTAGGCATGCAGGGTTGACATTCTTTGACCTCAGTTAGCCTGTGAAATAACCTTGCTTTTGAGAAACAAACAGGCACACATCCTAGTCAGAAAGATTGCCCCTCAAATGCCGCCAGGTCAACAATTGGTGGGTCTTCCAAGCCACTAAAAATGCCTTTGGTTGATTGGTTATCTTTATTTAAGGCAGAAGTTTATGTATTTTCTTTTTTTTTTTTTTTTTTTTTTTTTTTTTTTTTTTTTTTTTTTTTTTTTTCCTGTATTCTTCTGTATTGATGTTCATCTAATCAGATTAGGGCATGCTTATGGGGCGCAGGAGACCCACCAATTATTCACCTTTGGCAGCATTTGGGAGGTAAGAGAGCCGGCGGATGTTGCCCGTCTTGGCTACTGTGGCTTGAGAGCCTCGACACCGTAATGACCTACTCATGTCAAGCGCATTGTGTGTGACTAGCAGCGCCCCTTCGCTATGCACAGACGTCAGGGCTGACGATGATGGGAAGGCGACGTCATCGTTTATCACCGTCTGATCGACCTCCTGTGCACAGTCAGTTTCCCTGGCTTGGCTATCCTCTGTATAACAAGATGGGCTGTCAAATGATTAGAAAAACGCTACTTCAGAAGGATCGATGAAATTAACCTCTGTTCCGCTTAAGGGGCGCCTACATGTCTGTAAGTGGTAGAAATATGCATGATACGTCGTACCCACTCATTGAGTAGATTCAGCTGAAGAGGCTTGAATCCTCATTCTGGAAGCCAGGATTCGCAGAAGCGAGTAAGCGCTTCCAGATCTCCTGCAGAGCCCCCGGATCTTTCTTCCCCAAGCATCACACGATTGTCACCGCCTCCAATATCAACTATCCATGCTTTATTTGTGGCTTCTTCGATTATGATATTGCCCTGGTTGATGTCTCCCCATAAGATTCCAGCCTGGTACAACAGGTTCATGGTGCAGAAAAGCTCGTTTCTCCACTGTTGGGATTGGCGTCGGCGACACTCTTGGGAAATAGCGGTGATGGCGCAACCTTCAATCCACTGTGCTAGCATCCCGAAAACTTTGCCTTCAGAGGTCATCGCCAGACCCTCGATGGTAGGAACGCTGATTTCTATGCCCTCGGTGCGGAGCTTGATGAGGCTTTGAACCTCGTCAACGAAATGTTCTTCCATGCCAAACAAACAGGGTTTAAAGAAGTGTGTCGAGCCGTCGAGTGTGAAGACTTTTTGCGGCATACGGTTGTGTCTTTGTTGAAGACCCACTACAAGGATCTCTTTTCCACTTATTTTAGGAAGGGACTCATCATGGATGGAACATCTATCAATGGGATGTATGTCGTAAGCCGGCAGAACCGATGGACCCTCCTGGAGCACCTTGATTGTGGATTCGCTTTCATCATGCTGGATTTTCAATTCAAATGTTTCAACGCTGAGATATTCATCCAGGGATTTGGGTGATTCTCTGCTGTTGGAAAGGCGAATTATCGACGGTAAACAGACTGACACAACAATTTGACATAACGCCCACCATGAATGCTGATTGTCAGGCTGTGATCTATAACAATTCATGCATTCCACACACTGTTTCTGGAAACATTCAAACTTAGAGTTTGGTGTTGCCGCGTCTTTTTGTTTTTCAAACTTAATGAGGAATTGTGTGCCACAGTAAATTAATGATATAGAGACACTGGCGCCCTTAATAGCACCATAGGCCACATAGTTCTGTAATGAATGGAGGTCCAACGGAGCACTACTAACAGACTCCATCATGATCTGAAGATATGAGTGGATGCTATGAGTGTTGGTACTACTGGAATCCAAGCGATCTTTTAGATATCTGCAAGGCTTTACCCCCACCAACTCGTCCCCAATTCCCTGAGAGATACCCCGCTTCTGGCCCCCTGCAGGGCACATGCACTGTCAGCAAATGTTCGGAAGAAGACAAGGTTAGGCGCGCCCTTCGCCATATTCAGGTCGAGTCCTACCTAACCAGGGATATTTGGAAACCAAGATTTTAGGGCCAAGGAATCTTTGCGCCTGGGGGATGTTCCCCCTATGAGGATTTTCTGCAAAACAGCCCTCAATGCACCTGCATAGGTTACCAATACCCTCACCCGGATCCACACTAGTTTATGTTTAGCAGCACTCATCCTGAAGTCTCAAAAAGGAAATATTATAGAGCACTTACAGGTCATAACACTGAGTTTGTGCTACTAACCACCCAACATAAAGGAGGCAATGTAAACATGCAAGGAGCCGCATATTTCCCTTGGTTCAGAAGTATACTTCAAAATGGCGTGCAACTAACTACTATCTCACACAAGTTGACCTGGTTTTATGGAAGTTGTGCTGGAGCCAAAACTTACCACAGAAGCTTATGTTGCTTATGTTGCTTACAGTCAACAGCTCTACTGGTGTCTTTAACGGATATCATACACCTAGTAAACTATATTAGTAGGGCTAGAACCGCGAGTGCTGCACAAGTTCTACAGAGCTTATCATGAAACTGATCTCCTGCTTAATGAAAGTTCAGATACGCCAGCTTCTCTTTTGCTGCAATGCATGCTTCTTGGATATCTTGCATACTGCTTTTGGTTTCTACTGTTTCGGCGGCGGCACTGGCGACTCTATCCAGCGTAAGTCCTGTAGAATCAGTCTTAGATGTGCTTAATAACAGTTCTCTACCAGATATGCTCTTCTGGAAGCCAGCAGTATATCTATAGGCTAGACCTAGACAATCCAATGTGTCGCAGAACATGCGGATGTGAAAATGCTGCCAAGATAAGTTGTAACTGAGATATGCAAAGGCTCATATAAGGGCTAATAAGATAGTGTACTGGATTTGCAAACTACTGCAATTATAATGGCCCCAGTGACATATGCTATTGCACCTAAATGGTAATTTAGATACCACAGCCACAAAAGAGCACATGGACATGACTACCAAGTGTTACTGATGTGTCTAGCTATCAGTTTGAAGAATTAAGGAAATTTACTTAGGTACATATTTGGGGATGTTTTGCACTGCTAAGGATACGTCCTTAGTACATCCGCGGTTAAGAAGCATCGAAACCAGAAAGGCTGTTGGCTGTATAACTTTAGGTGATAGGTAACTTAAAAGCTGGAAGGGGTTAGCTCGGATACATAATGCCCAACAAGATCGGAAGCTGCGTAAGTCCAGAAGCATAGTAGATGGGCGAGCCGTGGTAAACGTCTACCATGTCTACCATTGCGTCCCAAGTGGGGGCTTATTAGCTTACACTTAGGCGTACGATGTGGTTTGAGATATTACCAGATTATGTCATATATCAAGCCACGTCAAATGCATTTGTGCGCTTATCTCGAATAAGAGATGGGGACATGGGGGTCGCCATTGGACGCCAGATATAGCCTTTCCCCGCTATCCTCATGTGCTGTTCGAACGGCGCCTTATAAGTTGGTTACCGTTGAAGAAGTACTCAAGGGCGAATCCTACTCAGACTGTCATTGTAAGGTGTCTGTTATGTCTAGAACGTGTCTGCAAAGTTCTACTTTACATTACACATACCAAGATTAGTGTAAGCACTGAGCTAGACTGGATAATCATGGAACAGTCCAGATGACCACTTCAATTAGGGCGCTATTTAATCTATTCAATATCGTTAGCTAGGATACTTGTTTTCTCCGGGTGTCGCGGCCGCGGCTTTGAAATCTCGGGCCCGGATACCTCCGCAAAGTCCAGTACTGCACCCAAGGTCCTACTATCTCCCGCGGATACACATTACAGCAGAATTGTTAGCAAGTGCAGAATGGCAGGCAGCAGCTCACCGCCCAAATGCTATATAAGTCTTATCAGGTGCCTAATGAGATGTGTCGGTCTTTTTTCACCCTTGGAGTCATTCCCCCGTTCCCTATTAGAAAGAGCCGTGGGCAACTAGTTACGTTACGTAAAGCAAGTTTCAAGTCTTGTTCCTTCACTCAATTACTTCTACCGAAATGCGTCTGGCATCCACCTTCGTCTTTCCTTTCTTTGCCTTAGGTGGCTCTGCGACCTTTCAAGAACCCCTGAAAGAACAAGGAAACCTGTACATTTCACCTTTCGATGCAGGCTTCGATCAGAAGGTTGAATGGGTGCTTAAACACTTCAACATTCCTGGTCTTGCTGTTGCAGTCTCTCATGGTGAAATATTCTCAAAAGTAAACAACCCCGCTTCTTAAGAATTAGCGCCGCTCCATATTAGTTGCGTTGGAATTGACAACAGGATCACAAAGGGTTATGGTATCGCAGATACTCTCACATCCCAACCGGTGACAGAGCACACTCTGTTTTTCACGGGAAGCACCACTAAGGCCTTCACTTCGGCGGCTATCTCTCTTCTCGTCGACGACGACATTAATTTCCCAGCCATTAATTGGAATACACTGGTCCATACTGTTCTGCCAGCCGACTTTGAACTCAAAGATCCTTGGGCCACATCACAGATGACGATTGTTGACATACTCTCTCATCGTTCTGGGCTGCCACGCCACGACTGGGTTTGGCTTGCTAACATAACACTTCAAGATGCTGTAAAATCAATGAGGGATCTTCCATTCACAGCTTCGCCAAGGACAGAATGGCAATATTGCAACCTTATGTACAGTGTGGCTTCTTATCTTATCGAGACCGTAACGAACAAGTCCCTGGAATCTTTTTTGACAGAAAATATCTGGTTACCTCTGAATATGACCGAGACTTATCTTTCCCTCTCTGAGGCACGAAAGGCGAACCGGGACATTTCCCAAGGCTTCTTTGTGGGCTTGGACGGTGATATAGTTTCCACTAATCGAGTTTCCATAGACACCATTCGCGGCGCAGGAAACATATTGTCATCTGTATCAGATTACGCGAAATGGATTTCGACCATGCTAAATCGCGCGGATCCTTTTTCTCAAGCAGCTTACGACAAGATGTTCGGTGGCCACTCTATCGTATCACCGAATCCGGTTGAGCCGTTCCAATCCCCCACACTCTATGGACTGGGATGGATGTCGCATGTCTACAACGGCGAATTGATATTGTTCCATGAAGGATCCCAGTTCGGATATGGTGCAAGCGTCATGTTCCTCCCACAGCGAAAATTCGGACTTGTGTTGCTAGGTAACAATATGAATGGAGTCAATGCGGCCGCGAATGTACTTGCTTATCATTTGATCGATGAAGAATTGGGTGTTCCCCCTGAGAATCGGTTTGACTGGGTTGCAAGGTATGCAGAAAAGCCTCTCTTTTCACTTCCCTGTCGTTATCTTTCTTGTCGGTTCAGTTTCTGATCCAATGGAAATAGAGGCGATGCAATCATCAACGGCACGTACCTTCCCGAGAACGTGCTATCAGAGTTGTTCCCTAAAATCCCTCAACCCCCTTTGGCAAGCCCTCTCAACTTCTCTTCATATGAGGGATTCTACACACACCCAGCCTATCCGGGACTAAGAATATCAGGTGTTTGTCCCGGGGATGGCCGAGCTTACCGGGGACTGAACCGGACAACGCCTGACTTGTGCGCCTTCCTTACCAATTATAATGAGTATTCCAGAGATTTGGAATTGGGCCTTTTTCATGTTTCTGGCACACACTGGCTCCAAATAGCATCACTGTGGGGAGTTCATCATGCCGCGCGCGTGGAGTTTTTGATCAACCCTGACGGCTCAGTGAGCTGGCTTGGCATTGAGATCGAGCCTCTGATGGCGGAAAGGGGAGAGAAAATATGGTGGAGACGTCTATGATGTGCGAAAGCTTGTGCGAAACAGCACTTTAATGACACTTAGGGGAACCAGGTGGACGACCAGGACCTAGAGATTTTCCCTACTTGCCAGTGCTCGTTGGTACACCTCCTATGTCTCCTTTACCTTCCCCTGGTCAGCGTAGAGATTCCCAAGGTTGTTGATTGTATCAAGAGTGGAGGTATGATCAGGGCCTAGAGCATTCTCCTTGCTTCCCTTGGATAGAGTGTGTATAGTATAACTAAGCCATGAAAATCTTAGTAACTAGTTATTATTGAGTTCCTAGTTGGTTTTATGTGTATATGCTCTCAACCTGAGAAGATGCAGAAATATGTCGTATGAAGCCCAATCAGTGTGTTCACAGGTTGGTGGCCTAACGGTTGTTTTGGTTGACATATGCCCTTGTTTTGTTAATAAAGGCCGTGGCATTCAACGACTTGGGGAATCGGACCTGAAGTAGCTCGTCGTAACGTCGTTTGTGGAATACGTTCGGATTTCTTTTGAGACACGAATATTACTCATCGCGCAATATGCCAAGAGTCGTCTTCGGAGCCTCGGTGTAATCTGCCCCCGTTACTTCCGGGGGCAGGTCGTTCAGACGGATTTTGAGGCTGTGACTGATACAGCTATGTGACGAATTGACCTGCCGGATATGGGTAGGATCTGCTTTCCAATAGGGAAGCCGCATTGTGATATTGAGTCAAGTTAATCTCCAAAACCCGAATACGTACGGTAAGCGTAGATCACTTGGACTGTGTTCATAGCTTCTTCGATACACCACTGTGATTTTGATACCAAGTAACAAACTCAAGGGGTGTAGTGTTTTCTCATGCGGTTCTATAAATCAGAGTGCGTTCAAGCTCTCCATCGATATTTTGCATTTCTTCCTTGAATTTCTCTTCTCTGCTTCTTCCTGCCCTATAGGGTGCGAAAATCCTCTTCAACATGACTGTGGATGATTCCGCAACCGCGCGCAACAGCGTTATAGTTGTTGGCGCTGGTCCCGTTGGACTTCTAATTGCCCTGCGTCTTGCACAAGCCGGCATCCATGTCAAGGTGCTCGAAAAAGAGCATGACTTGAGCGACGCCCCACGGGCAGCTGGCTACTTTGGGGGAGCACTATTAGCCCTGAAAAGGGCAGGATTGCTGGAAAAGGTTATTTCCCTCGGATTTACAGGGAGAGGGATAGCCTGGAGAAAGCCCTTGACCGACGATGGGCTCGGCGGTAAGCGTATGGGAGACGTCATTGCCCGTCTCTGCTTTCCGGTGGATAGCGTCACTTTAGATGGGACGGACGCAATCGTCACTCTACGTCAGTCGATCCTCGCTAGATTGGTTTTTAATGAGGCTCTCAACACCGGTTTAGTCAATGCCCATTTCGATATGGAACTGGTCGGCATCGACGACGGCGGAGACTCTGTGGTAGTTACTGCGCGAGGAAGTGATGGAGCTACTCATCTGTTCCATGGGCAATACTTGGTTGGAGCAGACGGTGGCAGATCCGCTACTCGAAAGCTCCTTGGAATCTCCTTCAAAGGCCACACCTGGCCAGAGAAATTGGTGGCGATAGATGTCCTCACACAAGGAGCAGCTCTCGACCCTCAATTCCAAACGACTATGATTATCCACCCTGTCCATTTCGGCGTTATCACTCCGCTAGAGAAGCCTCAGGAGGGAAAACCGACACTTTTTCGTTGCGCTGTGGCATTGCATCCAAACGATGCGCGCTCTGATGAGGAGTTAGTATCAGAGGAAAGTCTGTCCTCCCTCCTGGATCAGATGCTTCCCGGGCCAAGGCCATTGCCTGCTCGTGTCGTCCGTTCTTCACCATACCGAATCCATCAACTTTGTGCGTCTACCTTCCATCGGGGCCGATGCATCTTGGCTGGCGATGCTGCCCATATGAACAATGTAGTCTCCTTTCCCCAACATCATTACCCAGTTGCACAGATAGCTGACTTGTGGAATAGCCTGTTGGTGCTCTCGGACTCACAACCGGCATTCTCGACGCTGAGGCCGCTGCGGATGCCTTGGATCTCATCATAAATGAAGGGAGACCTCTGAAAACCCTGGAGATATACTCCGACGCCCGACGGAAAGCTTTCCAGACATTTGTGAACCCGATTTCAGCAGAAAATAAATTACGCATCGCAAATGATCCGGATAATGCCGTGGAAGACTGGTTTTTGCGGGCAATGCTCAAACCTACTCCTGAAATTATGGAGGAGTTTTCCAGGCCCTATCTCAGCGTCTGGAGAACGGACATGAGGAAGGAGATTCGGCGCATGTCTCCGTTGTCTTGAATTTCCCAGCATTGTGATTTGCTACCTGGATAATTTGACCAAATCAGCGTACTGCCTTTGTACTATGGAAGCAAACGCACTGGCCGTATCTTGAACTAGCGAGCGAATACGAACCTAGATATTGATACATATCCCGGGTGGCGACGACAGCGACTTTCTCTATGGGTCTCTGTCTGTCTCCTGGGCTGGAATTACCTGGCTCCAAGCATGGTTAGGTCACGTGGGGCATTGACCCAATGATTCGATCGTAAGAGATGAATACGACCTACGTAAATATCATACAAGCTGTATTGAACAAGGACCCATCGACGGAATGGAGAAAGCACCAGAGAGATGTGGTGGGCCCCCTTTTGACATATTGCAGATCACTACGGATACTGCCTTGTGTTACAAGCGGGGCTTTGATCCGTCGCCACCAATGCTTATATTAATATCTGCCTATTTTGTGGGCTGCCCCGGTTAAGCATTTCCTCCAACCTCTCAGTAAAATGGCGACATGGCCTCAAACACCGTTCAGAAAGCTGCACGCAGGCAAATCGCCTCGACAGTAAGATTGAGCTGCGAGGGATGCACAAAGCGCAAGAAGAAGTGCGACAGGCTCGTACCCTGCACCAACTGCCGGGACTCAGGGATCATCTGTGTTCCTGTTGAGCGACGACGACTACCCCGCGGTCGGACTCGCGGAACCGGGGGCTTTGTTCCAGGTCAGACTGGTACTCATAACATGTGTGTTGACGGAGTCCACTGTTCACGACCACGGCTGTCGCCCGGTCTAACCATACCAGCCGTCATGTCGATGACTCCATCCACAATGGAGGATTTGAGTGTCTCGACACGACGCGTTTCTCAAGACACTAGCGAATTCCTTCAGACCCTGAGGGGCATCGGCGCTCCTTACGATGGAACGGTACAACTAGCTTGCTTTATCTTCGTCTCCTATGGCTTTCTAACATCCAGCACAGGTATGGGACCAGTCAGAGACAGAAACAGTACTTGGAAATCGCCACATTAGTGACAACAACTGGGTTGGGGAGCCCTCATCCCATGCTTTTTCCAATAAATTCAGTTCGGCCGAATGCGAACTCTTGAATAACTTTCGACAGCGTCAGCAGCTGCTTGATACCTACTTGACAAGAGTCGACCCCATAGTAAAGATTGTCCACCGACCTTCAATTCTGGCGTATCTATTGCACGGGAAATGTTACCTAGACTACGACCCATGGCATCCAGCGCCTACAGCCCTCGCATCAGCTATTTACTATGCGGCAAGCTGTACACTAAGCCAGGAATCCTGTCGCTCCTCTTTCGGGATAGACAAGGAAACTCTGATATTGAAATATAAAGAGGACGCGAATTGCGCCCTAGAGCGAGCCGACTATTTGGTAACGGATGATCTGACGGTCCTCCAAGCCTTTGTTATCTCTTTGGTAAGCGGACAGTTACTTCTACCGTTCTACTCAGTTTCATTAAATCCTTTCAGATTGCGTTGAGATGTCATGACGACTCTCGGCGGTTCTGGACGATGATCGCCGTGGCAATACGTAACGCGCAGGCTCTTGCACTCCACGATCCGGACCCTCCATTTCCGATCAAGCCGTTCGAAAAGGAAATGCGCCGAAGGCTGTGGTATGCCATCGGATGGCTAGATATGCAGGCATCCTTGAGCCGCGCATCAGAGCCCCTGATACAGCCCAGTTGGCTGGGATTTCAACCTTTTCTTGACATTGATGACGCAGAGTTTGGCCCGGATATTGAAACCCAGTCATTCCCACATAAAGTTGTCTCGGAGACTCTTTTTTTCCGTGTGCTTTCTCTTGCACAGGAGACTGGGCGATATCTCATCGTCTCGAACTCCAACACACCGTACATAAATAACGCTTTTCAGCGCCAGCAACTCGTACGTGCCTTCGAACGGCGAATGGGCGAGCTGTTTGTCGGACTTCAACCAGCCTATATCGATTTTCACTGGTATCTCAAGGAGATTGCGCATTCGATCGCGGTTTCCTTCCAGCTTCTTGCGTTGCGACCACTGAAGAAGGCGGCTTCCTTGCAAACTTGTCCGCCTACTGGTGTCAACATTCTGAAATTAGCGGCTGAGGTGTTAGATTCGAGATGGCGAGTGTATGGGAACAGGAAAACGGAGCCCTGGCGGTGGGTTGAACCCCTCTTTTTCCCTTGGCAGGCTCTTGCGATTGCCCTTGCCGAAGTTCGGGGCTGCGAGGACCTACCCTTGGTACAAAGTGTGTGGCCCCTTATCGAGCACAGTTATACAAGATTTACTGCCCTCGACAATAAATCACCAGAGCCTCGATTGCGAAAGTTGATGAAAGAGTTGATGGAGCAAGCCAGAGCTTTCTACGAGAGCATGCTGCTGAATGGTTCCGCTTTTGCCGGGCTCTTGTTGCCAGCGATGCCCCGAAATCAAACATCTTATTACATGTCGGCTGAGTCATGCGCTATAGAAAGCATATCAGCTCAACCCTCTAGTAATTCATCGGCAGGGGTAATGGCTTCCCAGGTGGACGATTTTGCAGACTGGTTCAATGAGTGTGGCGAGCTGAATCTCTCCTTCCTCGGTCTCTGATGTTTTCTTGGCAAAATAACCTTCACAGCTAACGGTTTTTGCATGTTCTGAAGCCACCAAGATCTGTATTATTCACATTAATAAAAAGATATTTTACTAGACGTGTAAGCATGCTGGCAGAACAGGCTCGTTTAGATCCGGAAAGACATAACATTTTACGCCGCGCTGTAGTTATCGAATTGTCTGGCTTTCTTTCACTCTCCTATGCAACCACTGACGGAACCAAAGAACGGCTGCATCCTTCGCCCTTTCCACGCCGAACATTTCCTCCTGGTTGTTGAGATTCCCGCGGGTTGCAAATCCATGCTCCAATGAGGGGAAATACTGGTAGTCGTAGGGTAGGCCCAACTTGGGGATGACCTCGTTACTGAAGGCCTTTAGCTCTTCCGTAAATTGCGGATCATGTTCTGGCGCCAGGATCTGGACAGGGACGCCAACTTCCCTAATATCCTTCTGCTCCAGAAACGTGGGATGAGCTGTGGAAATGCAGTCAACCAGCTGCACATCTTTTGCTCCGAGACGAAAGACAGCCCAGCCGCCGTAGCAAATCCCAATTGCGCCAATGGACGCGTATCCGTGCGCAGTGCGTAGAGCTTTGGCGCAGGAAAAGATCTCCGGCTCTCTGATAGCCTTGGTATTGCGGCTCATGAAGCCGGGCAGATCAAGTTCACCCCATCTGGTCTTGTCGAGGACAATGTCAGGGGGCAGGCTCTCGCCTCCGAAGCTATAACGAGTATATTTTGCATGAGATATGGCTTCTTTCCGTAGTACGAGTCACAGATGGCGATCACTCACAAATCAGGCACGTAGACTGTTGCACCAACCTCTTCCGCCAGATGGTCTGCCCAGATTCGAGTATTGGTGAAAGTCCAGCCAAAAAGATCATGAATCACCAGGATGGCGATGTTGGATTCTGCCCCTGTTTTGTAGCAATCCTTGCCTGCCAATACGGTCTGTTGGCCCCTAGGTTTGCCATTCCAGCGGAACCCTTTCAAGCAACAGTCGCCCATTCCTGTGGTCTGCGATTCCTTCAATGGTCCAAGGCACGGGGAAGTTTGGTAACAGACCCGTGGAACAGTGGGAAGACGGTACGGCACGATGAGCCAGGGGCGTCACCCGCTGTTTCAGGGCCATAGATAGGTCCTTAATGGGTTGGGAAAAATCCGTCGGTAAAGTCCAGAGCCCGAACTTCCGCTTACAAACCATTTTAGGGCTTAGGATGGGTACCGATCGGCAGGAGGGGTCGGGATCGGCAGGAGGGGATAGGTTACCCTCAATACACAAAATCCGTGATAACTGTATCGTCATGTTCCTCAGCGGGGTACCCTTTCTGCTCGCACTTGGCGCCCCTGAAAGGCTGCCTATCTCTGGTTGATACTGGTGAATATGAGCAAGGAGGAAGGTGGCATTATCGCTTCCTGATTTTGAAGCCTGGCAGGAAATTCAGGGCGTCGAACTTGTGGAAGCCGTCCTGACATAGAAAAGAGACGGGCGTTCTAGGCTCCGTTGGTTTCTTTAGCAATTTCGGTCACTGCCTGCGTCTTTCCTTTCTGATAACTGATATTAGGAGACTCGCCATTATTGAGAGCCTCTAAAATGGATTATCTGAAGCAGAGTAGTATATGATAATGCTCATTATACATGTTTAGGCTAGATTTATTCCACTCGCTGCATACCGAGCAATTGGCAATACCCTACCAGGGCAAGAAACCGACAAGTCTTACATTTTTACGGTTCCTTCTGAGACTTTCGCGTGCAAATCCGGCTCATGCTACAAGACCTCATGTCTCGACTCAGACCATTGCCGGAGCTGACACCCATACCGATAAAGCAGCCACGGAACAGGCACAAATAAGACTGCGAGAAATCCCAGTAAGCTATTTCCCCAGCCTAATCCTAGTTCATCATATAGCGGCATTCCAGCAAGTGGCAACAGCCCTGCCGCGATCGAACGCATGATCGTGTTAGCTGCCAGAGCAGAGGCAGCCTTCTTCGGTCCGCAGGCGTCGATGAGATAAAGCTGCACAGGCATCTGCCCCACAAGAAGTCAGTACGATCCGATCAGACTCTGAGAAACAGGAATCAATGAACTTACTAGGGTAAATAAAGTACCCAGCCCAATAAACGAGGTCCCGATGATTGGCACAATCCAATGCGTTATTTTATCTGCAGACCACCCGTACCAGAAAAATCCAACTGGTAGCACCGGGGTAAACATGCCATAAGTGCAAGTCGGTTTTCCGGCTCATGGAAATTGCGCCGGCGATGCCACTCTTGCAACCTGTCGCTTGTCAGGCTGAATATCGTCACAGCAGTCAGCATCCCTATGCCCAGCCCCAAGTAGCAAAGACTGGCGATTCCCAGTGAGAAGCCGTATTGATTCTGGAAGACACTTGAAAATGTCGTCAAAAGAAGAAATGTCAACCCGAAGGAGTATGCAACCGAAATCGAGGTCAGAAGTACAGCGGGATGGAAGACGAGTAGTTTGATAGGGGTCAGCAGCGCGTATAGAAAGACGTGGGCTACTGTTGCTTTCGTCGTTTCGGACTTCCCTTCAGAATCGCAGGGTCCGGGTTGTTCGGGAGGGCTTCATAAAGGTCTCTCGCATGAACACTAGACATGCTAATGCAGCCGCTCCATGCTAATACTCGGAGACTTAGCGCAAAGATATCAAATATATGGCCCTCCGTCTTTTACACAAGCTTTACTTACCATAATTAATAGCACCCAAAATGTCCATCTCCACCCCTTGTACTGCGCGACAAATCCGCCTATGATCGGCCCCAGTGAGGGGCCAAGGGTTGGACCTAGGGAAAACATCCCCATTGCAACCCCTCGTTGCTCCTTAGGAATCACATCTGCGATTGTGCCACCACCAATCGTTAATGGTGCTGAGCCTGCACAGCCAGCTAGAAATCGAAATGCAAGAAACACCCCTGTTCCAGTTGCCTGGGCACAACCAATCGTGAAGCCGAAGAACAGGAGATTGGACAAATGGTATGGTATGAGATGCCCGTAGATTTCTGACATAGGAGCAATGACCATCGGCCCGCAAACAAGCCCTAGCATGTAGACACTCACTGTCAGACTCTGTAGGCTTGAGTTGGTAATCCCGAACTCCTCGGCAAGCAATTTGGATCCCGGCGCAAACACCGTTGACGAGAGGTTCCTGCAGTTGAACTCTTTAGCAAGGCACCGATCAAATAGGCTGATGGAAGAAATGTACATTACGAGTGTCAGAACGCTCACGAGGACAACATGCCCGACTCGCTTGGATCTCGGCCATTGTAGAGCCGAATTTTCACAATTTCCTTCCACCTCTGAACTCCGATTCTCACAATCCTGGAGTGTTTGTTCTTTTGATCTGAGGTTATCCATCGACTGCGAGTCCTTTGACGTTTGTTTCACAGTATTATCAATGGTAGGTAGTATTGCGTCTCTGGGCGGACCTGTGTATATTGATCGAAAAAGATATGGCAAGCGATTAATCCTACATCAGAGGACCTTGACATAGTACCTATTTTATAAAGTTATGATGCACCAGCGAGTCTCGGAAATGCTGCGTTCGGTCCCAGGTTCTCTCCAGAAGTTATTGTGACAGGGATTTCCGTGGCTCGCAAGCTGCATTAAGGGTGCGATGGCCATTGAATACCCACGAGTTTAGCCAAGCTTCGGGTTTTGCGTAATCTCTCCACCTCCTGTGTATTAAAGATATTAGATATCTTACCCAGAACCGGGATTCGGAGCATGCGCACTAGGCGTAAACTTGGACATATCCACGGCCTCTGATATGGGGACATGTATTCAAATCTTAGTTCGAGGAAGAGCGGCGAGTAGTTGTTCGAATAAGCTAGAATAACGTGATATTAAACTCATGCTTGTAAGGGAGCTGATACGTGGGGCGTTGTCCTGCAGAGCCAGAGTTCAAACTGCATCTTATTGCTGAGCATCTTTCCCAGTACATTTCCTACATGGGCAGAAATTATCGAATCTTCCGCATCAAATCTGGTCCTAGAATGCTATGACACCAGTGTTGCTATCGTTGGGGGTCGGTCTTGTGCGTTCGTCTTCGCTGGCATGCTCGAAGGCAAACGGCATTGGCGATTCTGGCTACGAACATCATGCGTAGAATACTCCTCCCTTAGGCGGATGCTTGGATATATATTGCAGTAGTGTTCAGGATTGCTCTCAACAAGACCCGCTGCTTCGCGGAGTTCAAGAAGTATGCCCGGGGAGATACTCCACTAGCCACACCCTCTGGATCGCATGGGCAATAAGGCCTTTTCAGGAACTACGCGACTACCCTGAGAACGATTGCACACAGTAGCGAGCAGTTTGCCTTCTTCGAATATTTGGATCCTAGTACAGGATTACTTCTGTGCATGATTACTCTTGGGTGGAGGGACCCAGCAGCCGACTGGCTCGACCTGTCGGGTGAAGACAGCGTGAGAATCTCTTTCTCGGGCCCGTGTTTATGGAGTCGCGGTGGAATGATGTTTGCCGGCTGTTTCGTCCTCAGGATGGGCGTCTGTTTGGAGGGTGGTACAGTCCCCGTTTACGTCGCAGAGTGTGGTACGCACCTCTTTTTCTCGGCCATCACTGAATGTCATCTTCTCGCGGCTAACCCCATGTTTGTTCTAGTAGAATCCGTGGGAACCTGGTGACCCTGTACCAGCTGAACCTTGCCCTTGATGACATTCTCGTCTGATTCATCGCGGCCATCTTATCGACGTTCCCGGAAACTGGCGCTACATTCTCGGCTCGTCGCTTGTATTCTCTACCAACTGCGGACTTTGCGATAGCTAGATGGGCTACGGGACCGGTCGATTATGCTTTTGGGGTTGAAACTGGGTGAGGGTGAACCATAACGACCCTCAAATTAATTAGCGGAAACTCGACGGAGAGATATGGATGATGCGAGTCGTAGAACCTGTAATGATGTCTATCGCCCGTGACAAGTCCGCTGCTAGTGTGCGGATGGGAGACGACGGGCTTCCCAACCAAACCAGGACGACAGTCACAACATCGCAGAGGGAGATGACGCGCCAGACCCAGTGTTGAAAAAATGCTGATTTTAGAAAGAGGGGTTCGGGGGAGAATTGGACGACTGGTCCGGTCACCCGTTGAACCCGTGAATTGCGTCCTGACAACACTAGGCAGCTGCAGCTATTGGTCGATGATCGGGCATTTTCTTCCTACGGCGGTTCGCTTGCCTGTTGCATCGGGTTCTGCCTAGCCAAACTACTATCTTGTAATTGCTGGTCGTCGGTGCTGCTGAAAGACTCGTACCGGATAGCGAAATTTCCAGGAAGCAGTTCCAATTTCAGTGCAGTATGGTGGGAAAGATCAGCGATGTGAATGTGGAGATTGAGTAGTCTTCATCTTGCGTTCTAGATCCAACCCTGCAATCGTAGGCCGTGTATTGACCATGAAATTATCCACAACTGCATGCGCGGTCCCTGCGTCGGGTTCTGTCTACTTCTCGCGGGTTTTGTGTATTGACCACAAAAGCACCTGCTTCACCCCAGTGGTTCTGTCTACTTCTCGCGGGTTTTGTGTATTGACCACAAAAGCACCTGCCGGTGAAGCACATTCTTAGATCAAAATGGAGAACACATATCACAAACCGCAAACTCAAGTTTTTACTTCGGCCTTAAATATTGCTTGTGTTTCTCAGTTCGCTCCTATCTGTTTTGTTGAGAATCAGTGAACTTCGCCGAAGCAAGCAAGATTATAGGATGACGCCAGATATTGCGATTGGTGGCGGTGGCCCCTGCGGCCTTGTCCTTGCCGGTATACTAGAGTAGAAGGGTATCGACTATGTGATCTACGAGCGCAGCGCAGAGAATACACCTCCTCGAGGCGGATGCTTGGATATCCACCGCAGCAGCGGGCAGATCGCTCTCAAAGAGGCCGGTTGCTTTGAAGAATTCAAGAAGTATGCCAGAGGGGGTTACGCCACAATCCATTCAATGTGGGATCACAAAGGGAATAAGCTCCTAGCGTTCGGAGAAGGGCGCGACTCACCGGAGATCGATCGCTGGCAGTTGCGGAGGGTCCTGCTCTCCTCGATCCCGAAAGAAAAAATTCGCTGGTCAACTCCTGTGAAGAATTCTTCCAGAAATGCGCACGGAGACATTATTTTGGAGTTTGAGAATGGTACTACCGCCTCTGGATTCAAGCTCGTGGTCGGAGCCGACGGCGTGCGCAGCAAAATCCGACACTTGGTAACCTCTTTAGTCTCCCGCAACCTGGGTACTTGGAATGACTGTTTTTAGGTTACGTCGGCGGAGCCAAGGTACTCGGGAATCAACAATCTTACGTTGTTTGTCCGGCCCTCCAATCCCTATCACTCCACCCTCGAGCAGCTCGCAGGTCAGGGACCGCTTATCATCTGCGGTCGAAGTAAGATGATCTGGATCCAACGACAAGGCGATAGCCACTACCGAATCGATTTCGGATGGGAGGGACCTGCCGAATTTCCAATGCCTGGCGAACTTGACCTAACAGACGAAGACGCTGTCAAGAACTTCCTTCTTCAGGAAGAGTACTTCGGCTGCCACACCCCAATTGTCCATGAAATTATTCGAAATGCTACTGGGCCATCACGTATGTGGCCTCTGCATTACTTCCCTGTCGAACACCTCAACTGGCGAACTTCCCCCGGTGTGACAGTGGTGGGAGACGCTGCACATGTTACTACACCGTTCGTCGGAGATGGTGTGAACTGTGCCATGCGCAATGCATTAGTTCTGGCTCGAAAGATCGAGGAGCTGGGTATTACTACAGAGGCTGTTGCTGCATATGAACAAGAAATGTTCCCCTATGCTCAGGATGTGATTAATCGGAGTTTGATTTCGGGAAAGATGTTCTTTGAATGGGACAGTCCCAAGGGTCTTATGGAAAATTTTGCCTCTCCCAATCGCGTTGTCCGGGATGAGGGCGACTATTAAATGCGGTGGATGCGGCCCCTTATGACTATCGCTTGTCAGGTGAAGTAAAACATACTACCACTAACAAGCGTTTGTTTTCGATCGAGTAGTATAGCTTGCCTGTAAGTTTCTCCTAGCGAGATCCATTTACCTATATATATGTATATGTGATTAGACTTGTCAACTCCACTCTTCCTGGATATAATTATCAGAACTTTTGATATTTTCATTCGACTTTCTTCCTTACTCTAATGGTTTTAGGGAAGCATCCATCTGAAGGACCCACTCTTGTATAGTAAAAGGCCGTAGGAACCCTACCACTTCTTTTTTATGCAACCACTTTATTTTACACGAGACTTTTAGGTACGGACCACGATACTCCGACAAGAAACAATCCCTCCACTCCAGTTTTCGGGACTATGCAAGGAACAGATCAGAGACCGCCTCTAAACCAAGCTTCACACAGAGACGTACATAGAAGGGTCGACCATGACGTCAAACTTTCGGAAAACGTGTGCGAAACGGAGATATAGTTCTGCCCAGTCAAGGGTGCCAAGGTTGACCAAAGGAGGTCGATCTCAATTCCTGCCCTTGCTCATGTCAGGGGTATATTTGCACCCGAGAAATGTACAACTTTGACAAGGTTCATGATGATCTCAACTTGATTGGTTTTCACTAACCTTTGGAAGACGATCCAAATATAAGCCGCTGAGATTACATAGCCATTACCTGAAGCCAATGCCTGAACTTTTTACGATATTGAAAGCATCACGCCTCAAGCAAGTGAAAGCTTCTGTCCCGTCGAATTATCTCAGCGAACAGTCCTTGGTCGGTATTCCCCTTGAACTCGGGTGCGACAACACTTGACGAGCAATGACCTCATATTCACCTGATTTGGAGGACTATTCACGTCGGGACCTTTCCAGATCTACAGGGTTTTCCATATTGTCGGGCGCTCTGTCAATTGTCAATATGATGTTCGTTCCATCTGGCCCAATCCGGCCTGAGGGGGTGGGCTGTGATCCAATCAGGAAATAGTAGGTGCAGTCGAGTTGCGTCAGTCGTTCCCTGGAGAGCCCCTATAGTGGCCCCGTTCTCTCTCCACGGGACGCCTGAACGAAGGCGCAGGCTCGGTGGTGTTTGGGTAATCAGAGGTCAAGTGCATGTAGAGTTGCATAACCGAACCACTCAAATCGAATCCGACCCTCACCGAACTCGCAGCAGTGACAGTTCGGTCCCTAGCCTAGGGAATCACTTCACTTTCAGTTTCCCTACCCTAGAGCCGATTCGAGTTCGGTTAAAACTGTCGGTTATGGGTTTTGCGGATCATCAATTTGGTTAAACCAACCCGCACCATTTTGCTTGGTAATCACTAATTTTAAGGATTTCCCTAGGAATTTGAATTAATAGGCTATCTAGATATCAAATATCGATTCAAAATATCTAGTGGTTGTTGAGATATAAGGAAATAATCATTTTTTGTGATGGGTTGGTATTAAAGTGATGTGGATATTTATCAGCATATGTGACCGACAAATGACAATGAATATAGTTCAAAAATAATTTTTTAACCACCACCCATTCAGCCCTATATATATTGAATCGATATTTTAGATATAGATTAGTATGGTGATAATAACCATATATTATATTATTTTATATAGGCATGTTCGATATGCCCCTAAGGTAGGAGAAGTTGAACTCTAAAAACCGCTGAAATTTAACTGTTTATCTAACCAAACTAAAAAGCCCAACTGAACCGAATCTAACCATGGTTAGTAGGGCCTAGCTAAGTCTATCTAGGCCTAGGGGCGGGTTTTTGCGGTGAATCTCGACCAAATCAGACCAGATCAGGGTTGGTTCCGATTTCTAAAATTTGAACTCGAAATCTCAGCGGTTCGGTGCCAACTGGTTTTGAACCCGCCCGGAACTCGGACCGGATGCAACTCTAAAGGTGGCCTTAAAGAAGGGGATATTATTATAGGCTAACCCTGAAATATACACCACAGTATATATGCAGTTATGGTCATGTAGTAAGAGCTTAGGTTAGAGCCAAGTTCACCATTAACGCCATGGTTCAAGTTACACTCAATGTGAGCAAACTGTGGTGGCTGTGAAACTGTTGACTAACCCTTGAACAAAGTTGGTATTTGAAAGTGAGGTGCAGAGATGGTGTACAGCAAGGAGGAGGACTAAAAAGACCGGCTAAATAACAAGTCCTTCCCCACCTCAAGCATAGGTCTGCATTTCCCAATAACTTCACACCTCCCAGGTCTCTAAGCAGAAACTATTTCAACCTACTTATAAGAACTACCTTCGCTCCATCCTGAGCGATCAGACTAGACCGGGGAGCTCAAATTTATAATCCTTATACTCACTATGTTGTTAGTGAGTATCTCTATACGGAGCAAAGTGTTATGGATGAAATTATTATCAAACTTACATGTTCCTTACTTCCCTTGGCATTTTCCATAATGTTATTATTAGTTCCTGGGAGCGTCATCCGTCATGGGTTCTTCAGGCTTCAACTTGGGTTCCAAGATCTGCAGAATCTAGTCATCATGTTGATGACCAGAGCAGACACAGCATGCCTTAAGGCATAGCTAAGCTATTTGCCACAGGAACAAAGCTGAAGGTCGATAAAATTGATGACTACATAGGGTGTCTTGGACAGACCTGCCTGTGTCAGGGCTATTGCAAAGAGTAGAAATAGACCTACACAACTTATACTACTTCGCATTAGCTCTATGCTGCACCCGAATATACGGCCAAAGAATGATAGGTGTATCATTGGGCATTGCTGATGTGTCATATTAACCGGCCGGCAAAATTGGCTGCGCCTCTTCACCCTATAAAGCATCAAAGTGAGCGCACTTCCAACCCAAGCAAGATTAACGGGATACATTATCGGGACATATCATTTTCTGAAAGGAGGACAGCTTTCAAGGTTCCGGCAATGAGTGACGATCCAGCAAAAGTCGACGCCACGGAATATGGGCCTCGCAACTGCCCCCCAGGCTTCTCCGATCACTCGTTCGAGACAGACAGCGGCGTAGAGCTTGCTGTACGAATTTGGCCCGCTGATCCTCCCGTTGATAAGCCAGCTCCAGTTGTGTTTTACACCCACGGCGGCGGCTGGTTTGCAGGAAACCACTTCGTGCCGCTCCCATGGATGCAACCTGGCTTTCGCCAGCGAGGCTACCATATGGTATCACACAACTTCCGGCTTGGTCCGCAGGCAAGCTATGAAATGCAGTTGCAGGATTCCATGGATGCTGTGAGTTGGTGCCGGGCCAATCTCCTGTCCATACTCGGCACAGACAGGGTAGACGTGAGCCAGCTGATCCTCTGCGGTGAGTCAGGCGGCGCACTTCTCACTGGCCTCATGGGACATTATCTATCGCCACCGCCAAAGGCTGTCATTCTCGTTTATGGAATAGTTGATCCAGCAGCGGCGTGGCCCATCCTTGCACCGGTTCCCGAGAACTCTGGAGAGGCGCCGCCATGGGTTGGCGAGTTCTCTGATGCTGAGCTAGAGGAATTTCTAAAGGACCGAAATGAATCCAACATGTTGATGGATGCGCTATGGGCTGATGAGAATAAGACTGCGTCCGAGCAGGTGTTGAGTCGACGCTGGGGGACCGATGTCCGCTTCACCCGTCGGATACGACTTCAAGCAGAACTTCACCAGTGGCGATCTGACATAGCTGCGCGTATCGGTTCTACTGTCAGGTCAGTACGCCTAGGCTCGCTACATGCTGAGCGCTTTGCGGATGAAGCAGCCCTGACTGCTTTTCTGCTATCTATGTCACCATCTCCGCTTCTCGAGACGAAGACATGGTATCCGCCCACGGCTTTCCTGCATGGCATGGATGATAGGGCTTCTCCGGTCGCACAAAGCCAGGCAATGGCTAAGCGCCTCAAGGCGATAAATGTGCCGGTCGTCGAAAGCTACGAGCCTAATGAAGATCATGTCTTCGATCACAAGTATACTGTGAGTAACCCCTGGAGCAGGCATCATGCTAATACATTCGCTAATTAGTGATGTAGAGCTCTGATGTGCCGGGATGGGACATATATATCCAGCCCATTCTGGACTTTTGCAACCAACATATCTGGTAACTGTGGATAAATGGTTTTAATAAGGGTGGACTGTGTGGGCACACGCAAAGACTAGCACACATTCCCAGGAGACTGTGACATGCAGGAACAAGAAGCAGCTCATCTATGGTTCTGCTGTGGGCTCATGCTGTGATAGGACAGCTATTTGGTGATACTGGATTTGTACGGGAGATTTATGCAAATATGAAACCCATCTTTCCTGCCTTGGCTGGTTCCTTCGCATCATGTATATCAAGCTATAGGAAGGGAACGGGAAAACACACAGGATTCTTGGAGACTGGAAATCCTGTAAATTTCATATTTGACCACGAGGGTGCGACCCTCTCGCTTTTGTCATTTAGGAATATGTTGATCGTTCCACGAACGGGCGAATATGAAATTTGGGCCTTGGTCCTTGTATACTTGCTCGAGGCCTTGGCCGTTACCGACGTACGTTTGTCGGAATGCAACTTTGAGGGTATCCCTATCGACAGTCAACACCACCCATTCAGTGTACTCCACGGCTCTGTCCGTAGTGATCTAGAGGCTCAGAGAGGTCATGTCAACCGCAGCGTTGGAAGTGACGTCTGACCTATGGACGGTAGACTGTGAGGGCAGGACATCGATGTTGATGGGAGGATATGGTACTCCAGTCCCAAAGACGTGACCTCTTTTGCGCTTGTCTTTCCCTAGTCTCTCTTTCTCTTCCCTGTAGTAATTTGTCGCGTACCGCTTCTGGCACGTCCTTATGACCCTCTAGAACGCTTCCCTTTTAATAACTGATTCCAAAAGCTACTGTAATGCAATTCACGCATATCAGAGTTTAACATTCTGCCCCTGCCGACGAGCTCAGCGATTCAGGGGAATCAATTGACAATATGAATAGTAGCTTCGTCGAGCATGATATCACCGATTCAGAAGCCACTGCCTTGAGATGGTGTAGATGTTGTCATGGGGGTCTCCAATGGAGTAGTATGTATATATATACACTTGAAAGTAATGTGGGGTCTCTGGGGAGAAAGGCTCTATACACAATATCATATTCCCTATATTCTATATAGGGACTCATAGGTTCAGGTCAACACCATAACCATAGCTAATCTTAATAAAACCTCTACTATGATAGATTAACCCATAATCTGCATGGGTTGGATCAGACACAGTGTGGATCGACCCATATCCAGTCCATGACCAGTCTATCCAGGCTATCCTACTGAGGAGCTAAAGGCGCGTGGAACGTCTCTCCGCCTCTAATGGGTGCAGTATTAACTAGATGTAAGCTATTGTGCGTTTCTGGCGAACAGCGTGTACCACATGAGCCGGATAAGAATGATGATATCATAGCGCGGTAGACTTACGTCTTCCACAGATAGAGTGGAGAAGATGGAACCGGTTGATGGCCAGCTCTGGGTAGTAAAGATAACCTTAAATAGTATACATATATGATTGTTTGGAATGGATGCGATGATCACCTAATATTATGTTCCGTAGGTGAAGCTCACAATCTATGCACCTGGGATGATCCTTCGTATAATACCTTTATTAATCACTACCTGACTAGTACCCTGTCTTCAGAGCCAAGTCATAATTAGCTGTTGTATCACCACTGATTGTGGACCACAGTGAATCCAACAACCATCCATCGTTTTTTCTCCGTGCCCCAGACGCATAAAGCAGTGCTCATCAAGTCACCGCAACTCTAAGTCAGATATAAAGTTTTGAAGGATTCAGCTTCCATCCGCATGCGGTGATTATTAAGAGGCTGGCCAAGCACTAGCATAACACAGCACCCGAATGCGGACAGTGCTCAACTGAACAACTTAAAAAGACGAGGATATCATTATCAATGTTCCGGCTGAAGATGTCTAGAACAAGGTTCAGGCGCCGTGTACCACTTGAATTGGAAACAGGCTTTTTTAAAAGGAGAAGTGAAATGGGGAAAAACAGTACTATAGCCAAGTTGAGTTTTCGTAAGTTATGCAATTTGTGGGTGTGTTGCTGGAGCAGGACCGAAAAAGCAGCCCTCCTATTATATGACAGCGGATCATGGACGTACGGCACTGTACTAGACGGAGTTAATTAGGCAAGTTAAGGAACTACCTCCAGAAGAGTCTATGATAACAATCCATCAAGGTGGCGCTTGTGATTTCCGGTTTCAGCACTGTATCTTTATAACCAAACTGTTCACATGCCTCCATGATTATCCAATTACAGTGTGGCCTCTTTCATTGGGGTAGTGATAAATAGGGCCAGTAGCAGCAGCAGCTCTCAGTCTTAAAGAACAGTTCAAGTTTATTTACACTTCAATCTCTGTTCATCAACATGACAGATGCTGAGTATGATAAAATTGGGGGAAGGTATGACGACAGTGTCTATCTCCATACCGCGATCCTCCAACGAGCTGCTATCCTGACTCACGTTGGCAATGTCCAAGGACACGATATTCTAGACCTTGGCTGTGGGACAGGCCTCTATTCCCGCAAATTTATTGAAGCAGGGGCAAGTAAGCTCGTTGCAATCGATATATCTGAGGCAATGGTGGAGAGCGCGCGGCGCCAGACCATGTATAATGGTGTGTCAGAGTTCTATGTTGCAGACGCAAGCAAGCCACTTCATCTAGGACAGTTCGACCTGGTCCTAGCCGCCTGGATCCTCAACTATGCATCTAACGAAGTCGAATTACTGTCAATGTGGTCCAACATCTTCAAAAGCCTCAAGCCCGGAGGGCGTTGTGTGGGCATTGTCCCTGACCTAAATCAGCTTCAGACAGAAGAGAATCCTCAGTTCGGGCAGAGTTCGAAACCGCTTAGCAGGGTGCAAGGTGGTGTAAGAGTGCGGACAACCTTGCATGCTCCAACCCCCATTTCTTTTAATCACTACATCATGGATCTTACAGTTCATGAAAAATGTGCAAGAGAGGCTGGGTTCCCTGGTATTCATTGGATGACTCCAGTCGACCCACAAATCCCGGATTTAGCCTTTGCCAGTTTTGTTGAAAAGCCACTTTTCCAAGTTTTCTCTGTATCACGCCCAATTTGTGAAAACTAGAAGCTCCATGGGTGGCTTCTGGAGGTTATGCTATCAGGGGAATGCAGCGCTATCAATGACTACTAAACCATGGCTTCATATTACATCCATTGTACTGATACGGAATATGTTTTCCATTTTCCGACCTACTGCGATCGATCTGGCACTATCAACTTACTGCTAATAGGCATATCTCCTGTAAGCAGGGTTTCTGCCCAGCCTTTGGTCGTACGAGGAATCTCCGGTGTCTGAAAGTCGAAAAAAGCGATTGTGTCTCTCACTCCAAAGAATCACCAAATTTCCTAGACATCAGGATACCATCTTTTCAGAACGAGCCCTTTATTCTTTGAGCAACTAATATTAAAGCAATACAAAATCTATGACTTTTCTCTTGGCCTGTTAGCAATAACTTTTGCATCCCAGGATGGAAGCCAACTCACTGTCGCTATGAGTAGGGAGACTGTTTTACGTATCAGGACAGAATAACATGCAAGACGACAAAAACAGATGAACATTTGATCTTAACTAAAACACTAAGAATACAACTGCTCAATCTAGTGTCAGGGCATGGGACCATCATTCCTAACTTTGAAGAGGCCAATCTACTTAGCTCCCCTTTAATTGGACAATACTATCCATCAGGATCCAAGGAAATCACCCCACCTCCCTGGCAATAATGTAGTAATGCACCTCATCGTCGCTCCGAGCCTCCTTGGGCGGAGTGAAGGCACTAGTCATAGTATCAAGAATCTCAAACCCATTCCTGTCAAGCAATTTCTCCCAACCCTTCCTCGTCATAAGAGTGATTTTGACTTCTGTCGCCATGAATCTGTATCCAATGTCTCTGGCACATAGCCCATCAGGATCATACCCTACACCGCGGGTCTCTGGCTGGAAGTCCTCTGCGGGGATAGAGCAGATGCACAGTATCCCGCCCACGCGCACCCAACGGCTCCAGCGCATCGCCATATCCTCAATTTCGCGCCTGCTGAGCGCAAAAAGGCATAGTATGTTGAATACTACGTCGAATGGAGGGCCGGAGGGTGGTTCGTACTCCTTCATGTCCACTAGATGGAAGCGCCCGCTCAGCACAGCTTTCTAACTCAACGCAATCATTATATCGGAAATATCGATGCCTGTTACCGAGTGGCCGGCTGCTGCTTGGGTCATTGCCACAGGCTTTCCGGTCCCGCAGCCGACATCAAGTACGTTGGCCTTCAGCGGTAGGTACGGTAGAGCTCGTTCAATGAATTTCAGAAGTGCGGGGTTCTCCCCGAATGCGTCCTCATAATTTGACCCCAGGGAGGAGTAGAAATTAGCGTGTTGCTCCATATGTGAGGTGTACTGGGTAGGTGACAGTGAGGGGGTATGCCATTCTAAGACTGACAAGCCAAAAAAAGCATCAAGATGCGATACATATAAATCAGATTTTGACAAGAGAATGAAAAGATCATTGACCCTGTGTCTGATCAAGAAGCGGAAATCAAATGCAACAAGAGATAGCTACACTAGTATACAATCCAATATGACGTATATCTAATGCAATCGCACATGCAATGGAGGCACAAGACAAGCTTCCGGGCTATCTATTAGCTTCTCTGTAGAACCATGGTATTTGACAAAGTGGGTTAAAGAAAAGAAAAAGAAAAAAGTGATGATGAAATCACGGATTGCCCGGACGAATAAAGCAGGATTGATCTCATGCCCTTTTAGAAATAAGAACCAAACCTAATCCATTCTAATATAGTTTAAGTTTAACTATAAAGACTCACTACTAGGCCTAGATAGGCCTAGATAGGTCCCTACTAACTAACTATAGTTAGATTTAGTTTAGTTTTTAGGATTTAATTTCTCCTACCTTAGGGGCCTATCAAACATACTTATATAAGATTAATATTTTTATATAAAATATATAGTAATTATAGTTATTTTAATCTATATCTAAAATATTAATTCAACATCTATAAGGTTGAATGGGTGGTGGTTAAAATCATTCTCAGAGTATGATAGTTGTCGAAGGTTTATGCGCCTGTATATAATCAACCACGACTTCCATACAAAGCCGTCAAAGGGAAAATAATCCCGTTATATCTCAACAACCACTAGATGTTTCGAATCAGAACTTCATACTTAGATAGACTAGATACTAGGCTATCTAGTGATATCAAGATTTCTCGAGGGATCCTTAGAATTAGTGACTACTAAGCAAAACAGTGCCAAGATAGCCGTTCGGTTTGGTTCCAAGTTCCAACAGAGGTTGAACTCGCCCGAACTCGGACCGAAAGCAACTCAAGTTAGGCTCCTAAAGCGTGCTGACCACATTTTAGATTTCTATTATATTACTACTTAAGAGTATAGTTATAGAATAAAGATATTATTAGGATGGTTTGTATATGCAACCCACTGCAGTCACGTGTAATCAACGTAGACGGAAATGTACATGGTACGCCGCCTTCTCCGTCTGGTTGTGTTTAAACTCAGCAACGCATGGCCTATATAGCCATACAGGCCTTATGATATTATAAATCGACAAAGTAGAAAGATAAGACATTAGCGACTATCCTGACGCCTAAACAGCAATCTGAGGAGAGGGTGCAGGCTTTTGATGCTTCTCGAGGCTTCGGTGATTCACTCGTGTGCGAGCCACATCGCCCTGGCAAGCCAAGCTGACCTTCAGCCAGTCATTCGGCGTGGCCAGGTGCTCCAGCGAGCTCCGCATGCGCACCACACACTCGCGGTACAGACAGTTGTTCTCGAAGCGCCAGCTACACAGGAGGGCCCGGAGCATACCGCCCTCGCGGCCACAGATCAAGGCCACCACAGGTGGTCGTTCCGCAGCAATCACCGACACGGTCCAGTTCCCTGTATCCACGATTGTGAATAGGCGGTGGCCCGGAGGCACTCCGAGGCGCTCGGCTTCTGCCGCCCAACCTCCCTCGCCCGGGACTCTGCCGGCTCGTACCTTGTCGTGGCGTAGGTTTTTGGAGAAGATGGTCGACGAGGCAGCATAGGAGAAACGGTTATTATCGAAGCCACAGATGGCCTTCTCGATCTCTCCAAGTGGCATAGTTCCTTCAAACCCGACCAAATGGCATGAGACCCCCGTGTATCCGCCGTTGCAGAGCTGTCGCACCGCCCACGGACTAAACCACGAGATAACCCATCCACAGCCCATGAACAAAGCCACGCCCAGGAGATACATGGCCGGCTCGACTTCGTTCTGCCGCCGCGGTGCGGGATCGTCACTGTTATCGTAACTGTTGTAGTAGGGCATGACCGAGAAGAGGAGCGCAATTGCGGACGCAAAGAGGCCAAATCCGGTTGCTATGAACCAAGCGCCGCAATACACGATCTTCTGCGATACGGTGGCACGGAAACCATTGAGGTCCTTGACATATTTGACTTTTGGGAAATCCTTCCACCGGATGGGGATCGCTCGACAGCGATCCAGGATAACGGTGGGCGTAAATGGGTCATCACCGATACCCACCACATCGCACATAGGTTGGATGTCCCAGAGATGGACGGAGTATTGATCGCGATCCGCGATATTGCGCAGAAGCTCCTCGCTACCGGCCACAGTGAGGTCCTGTTCCTGATCGTTCTTCATTGCCGGATGCGGCCACAGGCAGGCAAGGCGCTCTAGCAATCGGTTGCTATCGTTAACCAGCGAGAGCCGAGCGATGGCTTGAAAGGCGTTGTCCGCGGCATTGGGGGTGATTCGATAGGCCAACAGTCCCATGGCGGCGTAGGCCAGGTCGGTCGTCGTGTAGCCCTCAGTCGACTTCCCTTCCGCTCGTTCCGCCAGGGCCTGGACTGCACAGGTAAACAGCTGCAACTCGCTCAGTGTGGTGGAGTTGCTGTAATGGTTGATGAGGTGGCTGATCGCCTCTTCATGTTTCTGCTCCAGCCTGCGGTCTTTCTCGTCATCGTCGTCTTCCTTCCACGACTCGGGGCTGGACCCGGGCCAGAAGCTCTCGAGCATATCGGTCAATGTGAGCTCGTGCGGTCTTGAGATCACCTGGCCATCGTATCCTTCGCCCGCTGCTGGTGGGGACGAGAAACAATATCGAATTTTGTCCGCAGCGAGTAAAACCTCCGGCAACGTCCAAATGCGCGCACCCCACATTTGCTTGTGCTCCGGATCGTCATTGGGCAGGACCAAATACACGCGCTTTGCACAGCGAACGGCATCACAGATTGTGTGGACATCTCTGGTCCTATCCTCGTCGCTTGCGTGCGAGACACAATACACGTCCACCCAGAACGCCTGCACCGGCACGTCATCCTGTCTGTGCTCATTCTCATGAGCTAGCAGGCTCTCGGCGACCCGATCGAAAAAAGGCCGCAGAGCCTCGTCTGATTGGCCGAGGAAATTCGCCCGCGAGAAACTGAGGAAAATGTACGGGGGGAGCAGGCCGGTCTTCGGATCACGGAGGCCGTTGGTCTTCTTGGCCACCCACTGGCCTGTGGCCGCGTCTTTGACCACCAGGCGGCGAGGGATCGCCAGTCGGGCGACCTGCGACTGCGGCTTGTCGTTGTTCGGCGCCTGATCGAGCGGGTTGACTGCATGTTTAGGCCAGTACCACTGCACGTTCTCGTATTCCGCGTACGGCTCGGTCGACCCGTCATCCGTCCATGGCGCAGTGACAATCTGGATAGAGAGCATCAACTGGATGATCCACGCCAGGAGAATCGTGCAGACCGTCGACGCCAAAACATGCAGTATCCGTCGACAGAGGTCTCTCATCACCAGGCCCAAACTCTTCTTCTCCTTCTGCTTCTCATGCGGGATCGCATCGTCATCGTCATCGTCATAATCTTCCCCTTCGTCATCATACTCATACCCCAGCGGATTCAAGCAAAAGTCCGCCAACCGAATAATAAGCGGCGAGTGACACTTGATCTTGCGCAGACCCCAATGCCGAGGCCGAGTATCATTATGCGCTTCCGGGGTCGCCTGCACAGCGAGCCGGCGAGGGATTTCCTTATTGGTGCTGTAGTACGTGTCCAGGTCGGGATACTTCTCGTGCGAGTTATCGCCATCAGGATTCCGATACCGTCGCTTTCTGTACACGCCGCGGCCATCTTCCAGCTCTCGCATGCGATTATCAAGCTGGTCTGCGGTTATGGCCGGTCGCCGGAATCTCTCCCGCATCGACCATTTGCCATTGTACTGTGTGGTGAGATGGTCCTTTGCCCTGTTTGTTCCGATGAAGGGGAGATGGAAATGGCTATCATCATGGTGGCATTGCTGCTGCACCTTGGTGATGGGAGACTGCGAAGATGTCGCCATGGTCTTTTCCATGTTTCCGCCTTTTCCACCCCTGTTATGGAGCGTTATTAACTTCCTCCTGAGTAACTTTTAGGGGCGAGCATTCCCGGCTATATAACATTCAGCCTCGCCTGGGGGCTCTCAGCCTCGCGCGCAATTGGGGAAATTGATAGTCCGCCTCCTGTTTCACAGCTAGCTAACGAATGCTTAGTTCGGTGGTCAGTTTCCAATTCGGTAAATGGTATTTCAGAATCATCTTAACACCCAATCAGCGCAATACATACTGCGGTACACCCCTTTCACGGTTCGCGGCGCCTGACAACTCGCCTACTAGTTGCCGGAATTATTCTGCTTTATAATCCATTGTTATGGAGCATTGGCTGTAAGAGGGGGTCCGTGTGGTTCCGCTAAGCCTCGCTCTCGTATTCAACCTTCTCTATAACGACGATCTGTCGCTGCTGGTTGGTCTGTCAATAAGTCTGAGTTTATGTGTCATATATTATTCAGTTAGTTCTCACGTCAGACTTAAGTACTCGGAGTAGTTATTGGGGCTGGGACGAATCTACTAGTCTCCTATTCCGTGTAATTAGTGATCGTCAAGAATGTCCATGGCGTTGAAATAGAATCACCCTATTCTTCCTTATTTGAGTCACTGGAGAGAGGGCACAATCGTCGTTTGGATTTGTCTGTTGCTTTCACCTAACTTTTCCGGTTTTCGTGGGGATCCGCAGTCAGATATCCTTCATGATATTACGACCGACAACTGTTTTTGATTCTACTGAGTATTTTTGGGGCCCGTAGGCTAATACTGCTCGGGACTGGCGTGAAGGCTCGAGCGGCGTCTAATGCAGCTGAGAGCCCAGATTAAGGAACAGCCATCCTCTCCTAAGGTACATAGACAAAGGAAAAAAAAAAAAAAAAAAAAAAAAAAAGGAAGAAAAAGAAAAAGTGGCCAAGGCTGGCAGAGTGTTGCAGATGGCACAATGACTGATTATTAAACGGCATTTGCAGCCTCACTCTTCATGACCGTTGACTGATTACTGGTTGGTAGTCAGTCTTGATCATAATCAACCATGTATCCCTGGCGCTAACTTGATGTATTCTTGAACTTCGGGAGTGGGCTCTCAAACACAGATATAGTGTGTCTTACCAGACCCAGTTTACCTACATCAATGGAGCGCAGTCATTTTACGTTAATAGATCAAAAGGTTGAAAAGGTCATGGGCTACCTGGGTGGCGTGAACTCGGACCTGGCAACCTGACCATAGTTTCATAACAGCGAAGTCATGGTGGCTTTCTCTTGCCAGTCAATAATGGAAGCATTTGGGGGGCTTTTGGTCGGATCCACTCAATGAACCTGTTCGGATTGAGAGCCTGGTGGGCCATGTTGGTGCTATGAACTATACAGAGTAAACTACATCGCCACATCCTTAGGTTCCCTCAAGTGGATCAACAGATGGCCCTCACCCTTAATAACCTCCATGCGCACATCCGCGTTAATGAGACATTCCTGAATCTGCATGGCATCCTATAGTGGATACGTCTTATTATCTTCTCCATGGATCAGGAGAGCCGGAACATTAATCTCCCCCAGTTGATCAAGCACCGCATCCCTTTCCATCATCGAATTCAGCGTAGGATCCACATTCTCAACGCCCGAGTGGCGTTGCAGCCAGATCGAGCAAAGCCAGGCGGAGGGTGATCATGGAGCCCATGGAGATAGCAGCGAGCATCGCTTTGGAGAACTTAAACTGTTTTTGTCAGAGGTTAGCTTTGCTCATCTCTGTATGGGATTTATTCGTACTAAGATAGTAAGGACATCCTCAGCTTGATTCCAGAGAGTATACTCCTTATGGCCAGCGGTGGTCTTTCTATGGCTGTTCAAGTTAACTTAGAGGAGGTTGATATTAGTTAACGATAGTGCGAGAAGCTGAACAATTTCTTCCCACATGGTCGATGACTTCCAGGGAAGCATGTATAAAAAGAATTACGGGATTACCATTTTGCAGGGGTGTCTCTGTCTGCTAATAAAGGCTGTTGCTAGCAAATCCAGAGGCCATGATGGTTTTCCAGTTATTTATGTAATGAGATCTATTCCACTATAGCTAAAGATTATAGAAATGTCCAATGCACGTATTTATAGCGTGGACAACTGATTGGATGGTCGTCATTATGTTTCCATTTAAGGTTGGTGTATAATAATACGTGGCAATTGTTAACCTTATGGGAGGATCCCGCGAGTATGGCCGTATGGCCTATCGAGAAAAGTCAAGATGCCATCTGAGGTACCCTCATATTCGCAAGAAGACCGTTTGTTTCATTAAGATGGTCTCTTAACGAGTATCACTGGTAGTCTAATTTAAAAAATGCTATAATTAAGCTTTCCTGGCTTGTCCAGTCATGCTTCGAGCGAGTACTAGTGTACTACGTCCCTCCATCGTCGGGCCTCCTCATTGACTGTAATCAGGCCTTCGAATGACTCGCGGCAGCTGCTAGTCTGCTGTGCAGCGGTATAATAATACAGAAAAATTAGCAAACACCACCGTTGTTAGTCATCAGACTTGACAGTGGCGGCCTTTTTCTCCTTCCATTCCTGCGCGATGGCCTCCCAATCCTTCACTTCACTATCTCGTAACTCGCCTGGGAAGAAGGTCCCTACCATGCTCCTCCCCAGCTTCTCATATCTTCTCTCCACTTCCATCAAAGTTTGCATAACTTTGACTTTGCCAACGACACCGATGAACTCTAGCGGAACGCCATAGGCAGCCGGTGCTCGCTTCCAGCCCGCAACGAAGATATTTTGCAGCATTCCTATACCCCCAACCGCAATCAAGTACCAGGAGTCCTTTTGCAGAGCAGATGCCGTAATCAGGAGCGCAACCCACAACAGCCCTAGACTGACGATGGCCAGCTGTGCAAATAGAGTGATCGGTGGGGAGTTAATTTTCGCAAACCCCGTAGCAAGGTCCTCCAGGTCCAAGCCATGACCGTTACTGATGATGGCAATTGCATGCTGGGACCCGTTTCCACGCGTCAAAATAAAATTCTTCTTGTCCCGAGCACCCAAGCGGCGACAAGCCCACTTCTCGGCCTTCCAATGCGGCAGCGCCCCGGTGCTGTAGCAGAGAATGATGGCCACAGCGGTGACCATCATGACCCCCCAATCTCCACGAAGGCCCACCGGGATCGCAGCTATTCCCAGTTGGACCACCGTGACAATAACACCTGACCAATGAAGCAGATCATGGCCGGGCTCCCCATGCGGCTGCTTGGTGCTTGGCTGCCAAAAACTGACAACTAATCCGGCTTGCGTAGGACGAGGCACACGGCACCCCGATCCGGGGGATGTTCTCTCCTCATGTTGCTGGTCAAACACCCAGCGAGCCTCGATAAGAGACTCTGTTTGTTCCCGGACCGGCTCCCCCATCCAGTACTCATAATCTCGCATCATCCGTCCGAGAACCCAGGAGTTATTCCCACGGACATAACCGTTCTTGCCATTGATAACAGAGCAGGGAGTGTCCGCATCTGGCATAAGCCTGTATTCACCGAGCGCGGAACATACGGAGGACGCCGCGTACGAGACCCAACCTCAGAAGCAGGTAAGCAAAAGAAGCAAAAGATCTGTCTCGTTTCTGGTCGTACACACCAAATGAAAAGGCGACTGGGGTAGTCCGACCCCCCACCAGCTGAGCGAGAGCGCGATGTATCAAGTCACCTCCGACCAAGAGAAGGATAGTAAAGGCATAATTGGATGGATTGGACCATTCATCCGCAAATGCAGCAGTTGTAGCCCCCGGGTCGAAGTTACGGCGGGTGAAGAGGTGTTGGAGAGTTGGGGCCATGAAAGGCAAAGGAAGAGTGGAGTACAGGCCTAGGAAGGTGTACAATTATGCAGCGCAGAGAATCAGTGGATTTTGTTGGAATATTTGAGCAGTCTATACTCATCAAAAAAGCTCAACAATCAAATTGCGCAGCAGAATATCCGCTAGCTGGCAGTGCGGGGTACGTTGGGTATATTAGTATATCTCAAAGCTGAAATCGATTGGCCTTCCTTAGACCATTTGTTCGTCAAACTGCATTCTTACAAGACCAAAAAAAAAAACCACTTGCATTTTGATCCCTGCTAGTCTCGGTTTCGGCCCCCGTCCTCGTGAACGCAGTACCAATGAGAAACACAGAACTTCCATCATTATATAGCGTACTATGCCTTAATAAACTCTAGTCGCCTGTACTGCAGAGTTCTGCGGTGAGACTCCAGAGGAACGATCCTACAAGGACTTAGCAGTCTGACACAGGCTTCCACCCGTTGAACCCAGTAAGTGTCTCCAAGAGAATCATAAACTTCTGAATTTTGCCCCATTGAACATTGATCTCCAAGCGCTCACTGAGTTAGAAGTGATGATGGGATTTCCAAATGTTGATCTGCCTAGTTATGTCCCGCTTACTGGAACAGCAACAGTAGACAAGGATAAAAGATCCTATGCTTTCTTAGATCTTTTCCGGAATAATATAGCTTTAATTTTGTTGTAAGAGTAAGGACATACAATACCTACACGCTAAGTGAACAATGTTCATTGGCTGAGGAGGGTGGTTGTTTTCAGCTGGACCGCCGTCAGCTGAGTTCTTAAAAGAAAATAATAGGCCACTACGTGGACGCCAAGAAAATTTCGGTAGAGAGTTGCAGCTGTTTAAATTGGGTTATTAACGGACTCAAGGTGCTCGCTCTAAACTTACTAACCCTTAAGTCCCTGACTTAAATCAGCTACTTGGCCTCTTTGCTTACCTACCCACATCAACTCGTAAACGTATACGAACGTTGTTACTCGTGCTGACCACTACGGAATCTAGGCGCTGCTTCTCATTCCGTCAGTTTATCCTGTGTGGGCGCGGACAGAAAAGGAAAAAGAAAAAGCCTCTGAACCATAACATGGCAGAATTAGCTGTCCAGCCCCACTGGACTCTGAGCAGGACCCAGCTCTCTGCTATTCTCGACCAGAATACCTACCATCCAGCTGAAACGGGGTCTGGATTGCTTCCCATCGAGCTCAGGTTCATGCGGTTTGGCGAGTTAGGCGAGGCTGGAAACTATCAGTTGCTTAACATGGAAAAAAAGAAGTCACGGATTGAGCAGTGGTGTTTGGATGCATTTGCTCTCCTGGATCCAAAAAACGGGGACCTAGGGTCACATCTTGAGCGGCTCGATGCAATGTTTTCATCACTGGTTACCTGCAGTTTCCAGGTCTACAAAAGAAATCTAACGAAGGATGACATTGTAGGCAAAACGTGTGCCTTGCTGGCCCGTCTGCCCCCACAGCCCCCTGAACTGCAGTTTCAGTATGAAAGCAAGGACGCTACGTCAGACCTGGACAGCCCATGGCCAGTCGAGTACTTTTGCGCACACCCTACCGTTACCGGTCAACCTGAGGAGCCTCGGAGTCGATATACGTGGACAAATCTTCGGGTTCTTTCCAGACCAAGTACGAACGTCGTCCGCATTGCTTTGTTTTTAGTGATGGAACGGAGCGCGGCCTTCACACTTACCAGCACCTATTCAGATACCATAGTCAGCCTTCTTGACACCGTGACAGACTTTTGCCGACAATCAATTACTAAGGCTGATGCGCAAGCTTGGTTCATCCTGCAGGCGTTTCTGTGGGCAGCGTGGCAGCAGACCGTGATGTTACAACTTTGGTACGACGCCAGAAAACAACTAAGCCTGGGCTACTCGTTTGAACGACACAATCATCTCATATCCAGAGAGACTCCGGTGGTAATGCCGGGGCGAGAGATCGTTGCGCATTTGAGACCGAGATATATGTGTAAATGGGCGTTTGAGCTGCTTCGGTCAGATCTCAGCTCGGTGACTCAGGATTTCAGGGCACTCTTTGAGATCTACGAACACCACTTTGGCGACCGTGCGCCCCGCTGTAATCTTGCTGCTGGACGTGGTAGGTCAAGGTTGTGTGACGGCAAAGCGCCGGGAAACTGCCAGAGATTTGAGTCCGAGGGTGTCCAGATCCAATCTGCTCACGATTTCGAGTGCCCTGGGTCTGCTTGCACTTTCTTGATTTGGGATGAGCAGTCGTACAGGAGCCTCAACGGCGCGAGGGCAGTCTGTCTGGAGGCGACTGATGAGAAATCCATACGATACGCTCCCGTGACCGGCGAGACTATGGCGGTGTCTCATGTATGGAGCCACGGCCAAGGAGGGCGACCTGAGACTGGGTTCAACATATGCCTCCACCGGAGATATACCGCACTGGCTCGATCGTTTGGATGCACGTCTTACTGGATGGACACGCCTTGTATTCCAACGGATGACGAGCTCCGAGACGAGGCGATTGCCCAGATAAATAGCAACTTCGTCAATAGCAAGGTTACCATGCTTGTCGATAGAGACCTCATGGAGATTGATATTAATCCACTGACTCTGCAGGCGAAAGAGGCCATTTTAGCAACAATCGTTGTCTGCGACTGGAATGTTCGTGCGTGGACCCTTCTCGAAGGAATGCGAGGGCGCTTGAAGCTTCACATACTGTGCAAAGACAATCGTGTTATCTCTCTGGTGGACGTTCTATCCGACGTCTTATCAAAAAGTAGTCTCGGACTTGTGCCACCCTGCTTAGCCATTCAACACTACACCCCTACCCAAAACGAGAATTACAAGTTCTTGGATCAAGAATCTGTCACGACAGAGCAAGCTACTTGCCTCTTGAACCATAGACATGCCACCAAGGACAGAGACGTGATCATGATCTGGAATCTAGTCTGCGGCTCGAACAAAGTAGTAAAGACGGCCGTGGATTTTTGGAAGTCAACAGTGGGACAACCACTAGCAACTGGCTTTCTCGTGTCCAGTGCTCCACGGCTCAAGGCCCGTGGGTTAAGCTGGGCGCCGGCACGCCCGAATCTCCTGCCCCCGGCGGCCGGCACACCCAGTGGGAAGCAATATCCCGCCTTTGATGGTCAGAACAGCGTAGCCGGTCGTATCGTTGCAGAAGGCTTCAAAGCGGAATGGCTTATTTGCCCGATCCGCCGTTCTAAAGCTCTTCCGATCTGGTTCTCATTGTATACTTACGAGGCGGAGTCCCGTGTTGATGCTTACTATAAGGTCTACAACGGGGGTGCAAACTCAAAGATGGATCTCCGGAGTCTTCTCAATATTCGCACCATGATTGCACCTCTCCTTAAACGGTATCGCTGGGTGGCTTTTCTGCTGCCCGCCCTTCGAGAGCGATTGAGTTCTGGAGCCGTGTTTCCTCCCCAGCCGTTCCCCTACCAGGGGGAAGCTAAGGGCCCATTGATTGTCGTTGTGGCCTCAAATGATGGAGATGAGTGGGAGTGGCAGTTTGTGCATGAGTGGGATATCAAGTTCCAGTTGCCTGAATTTTCACTCAAGGAGCTGCTAATAGTTTAGATACATTAATATATCTTTAATCACAGTACTGTGTCTACTGGATACTCTGATTAATTACATTGTCTGGAGCCCCGCACGTGAATAGATGTATGCAATCCCACTCAGGTGCCTACATTAACGTGTTTAGATTGTTTTGGGCCTACTAGTGGAAGTGCAGCAGATTCGGGTGTCTAGGTATTGCAAATTGTTGTATGTTTGAAGCGTGAGAGAGCAATGGACCAGTCAAACCTTGTAGGCCTGCAATATCATCGTCGTCGATCTCATGGATAAAGACTGATTTGACATGTCGACCAAGGGTATGGTCTCCCGTGATCCTGTTCAGGAAAAGCTGAAAGCTTCTCCAAGTTTGCTCAGGTTTGCCGCTCCCTCTGAAGGAAGCGAAGAGGAAAGGAAGGCAAGCTTCATAGAGGCGTTTAGAAACAAGGCAGGAAGATCTAAATGCTGAGGGAGGCAGAGCCTGGAAGATAATAGTCAGGATCTCGGGTGGTAGGTCATTAAAAACCGCCATTGGGACACGTGAGTCCGAGTTGATCGGCTGCAGCAGTAGGAAGGTTTACTGTTTTGCTTGTGCACGGCGATTCCTCCATCCATGAATTTCAAAGGCAAGGCTGACTACCGCCATACGCCAATCGAGGTACGCCCCCTGTGGCTTGAGTGTCTTCCGAGTGTGCCCCGACAGTCACAGAAAAGTCCGTTCCCTGTCGTCCCTGTCTCGCTCTCTTGCTGTCAGTTCGGGAGAGATACCGCGTGTTGATGTACTTGAACTGCAGAAAGTCGCTATGGAATCTCAACCTGCCGGGTCCTGTGCATGAATGAGAACTCTGCGCGTGCCATACGACCAGGCTTTCCGACGTATGTCGTCGATAAAGAAACCCGTCACTGGAACCCCACCTCATCCCATCACGAAACGACCTTCAATGTTGCCCTCCCCGTGCAATAGTATCCACAAGTTACGCCGAATAAATATTGAGCTGGCGAACTGTTGGCTATCCATTCCCGCTCTTGAAGAATGCATCCGCCTCCGCGCAGATTCCCTTCGGTCCCTTCACTTTGAGAACACGTGGGTTCTTGAGGAAGATATAAGCCATGAGGGGGTAAATATATCTATGGGTTGCACGAAGATCCTCTTGGATCACTTTGCTCGTGTCCCTGGTGCCGGTTGTTTCCGGCTCACGGCTAGCCGATGACATATGGGCCATGATAGGTACGAGGTCATATAGAAGCAGAGAGTGGGCCGGTTAGATCATTTATCTTCTATGAGCGGAAGTAACGAGCCAAGTAAATGTCTTCATATTAGACGTCTCTATTCTACAGTTTCCTCTACAGCTCGCTCTGGTATAGACAGTCTAGGATAATATATGGTAGGGGTTATACTACCTCACTGCACCTAGTATACTACGGGATGTAGTTAAGTCTGATTTAGCCTAATAATAGCTATATAAAGGTAGAGGAAAGGCTCTTAAACATGTCCTCCTATATCTAGAGGTTCCTTTTACTAGGGAAGCTCGCTAGGTGGCAACCGTGGCATATAGGTTGGCCTGTACTATGAGTCCTATATCCACTGCCTCTCCTATACCATCTAGGCTTCCTGCTAATGGGCAGATCGGGGGGGGGGCAATGAAGCTTCTCGAGGATGTGGTGACAATACGGAAGAGGACCTTTGCCGGAACGCACCCTGATCGACTGGTGTCTCAGCATGCACCCAATGGCATATCAGGGAAGCAGTGGGCCTACTCAAGCACGTAGTTGCATTGCCGCAGAAGGCCCTTGCCGAAGAGCATCCGTCTCCGCGATCGGCTGCATCCAACCAATTTTTAGGCCTTCGATGCATAGGCTTTTTTTCGCTAAATTTTTTTTTTTTTTTTTCTTTTTTGCAGCGCCGCGCGGTATATTTTCCGCCACAGGATATGGCGTAATCACGGCTTCGCTTAAGAGCTACCATCCGGTAGTTCCATATGTTATGCAGTGTGCTTGGAAGCTAACATAAGACCTGGATTGTCAAGAGCTAGGAAGCCTTTCCTAACAGTTTCCTAGTCTTCTTCCACTCGTCTTCTCGTTCCGTCACTCGCCCTTGCTCCTTGCTCTTGCCGTAAGATAGCAAGACCGGCTCATCGTACATCAACGAAATGGAAACCGTACGGAAGTCGTCCAGCCGAGTTTCCTTGCAAAAGTTCAGATATCACGAAAGGGTTCGGTTATCACAGGAGCTCTCTTTGAAGCGTTGTGGAACCAGCAATTGTGCCCCTTTGGCGCGGAGTGAGCCCACAAACTGGGTGATATCCTTGTCAGTGTAAATGGGCCACCGAGGGGAAAGAGTTGCGAGTAGCCTGTATCACTGCCTGGGTGTCTGTCAGAATGCTGCATCACTCAGTCCGTGTAGATATACATCCACAAAGTCCTCCAGCGCCATTGCGACGCCCCAGAGACCACCGTCCTGGCTCCTTGTCCCACGTATCTCCTCCTCATGGGTTTCGATGGGTTGTCCCATTGTGTCCGCGATTGGAGATTTAGGGTTCCACCCAAGGCGGCACCATGTAGGGCTCCCAGATCGCCCCGGCGTCCTGGTGCTCGACGGCCGTGCCTTTTCTCCACCGCTGCTGTGCTTTCAGGGGGTTTACCAACGGGGCGCGCAAAGGTCGGAGGGTCTCATGCTTATTTTAAGCCACAGATGGGGCATGCGACGAGCCGGATTGACTGAAGTCCAACCAGGAGCTGCAAGAAATCGTTACTGGGTTGCATATATGTCCCTTCCTGAATGGACCGCATCCACAACGACTGTACAGCCATCAAGGTGAAGACCGCAGAAGCACCGCCAGCAACAGCCGACCAGCCAGTAAAGGCGTCGCGACGTAGGCACAGATGGCTGCCACTGGTGCCCCCTTCTTTTGGTTGCCAAAAAGGACAAACTGCACCCAAGTTTTGCCAAGCCTCTGTACTCAATTGACCGTGATCTGCCCGTGGTGACTTGAAGTTCCAAAAAAGATCAACAACCTCACTAATCTAAAATTGAATTCGCCCCTCCCTGACATCAGCTATAATCAGCGCAGGTGCTTCCAAGTGAGATACATCACCTAGCAAAGGAGAAACCTAGCAAAGGAGAATAGAGTAGTTTCCCTGTGTGCAGTGAGGGACATAGCAGCCTAACAGCTAAAATTAGGAAGATATACTACTAGGGGGAAAGAATGCTGTAGAGGTAGAAATCATCTATGTCTATATAGAGCTAAGAAGCTACTCTCTAGTATAGATGCAGAGGTACTTAGATATACCTAGGGTAAATTACCTACATTGTCTATAGGAAATTAACTAATTTAGATAACTAAGATATAAGCAGTAAATAAAAGGGATTTCTCTAAGAAGTTAAACTATAGGTATATATACCCCTCCTAGAGTAGAGTAGGACCATATAAAGAATAAACACCTGAGGGTACTGTGCGCCCTTAATAAACTAAATTTCCCTAGAGAGTTCCACTTAAATGACCCGCCGCGATCCCCCAGTGAAAAACCTGTACAGAGCAGTCAGCCAGCCTTGAGCAATCAGCAGGTTCTGGATGGAGAACAACCGCAAAGCTCTGAGCACTCACAAAATCCACCCTGAAGGATAGCACGGTCCCGTGGCCTTCCGGTCAAGCTCGACGGCAGGGTATAGAGACAAAGCACGGAACGTGTCCTAATGCCTGACAACTATGAAGCCATTTGGCTTACATTGCTTCCTCCACAAACCGTGCCCATTCTCAGCACGCTGGGCCCTGGCCAGTATGATCCTCTGCTCCAATGCTGGCGTCCCTTTTGGAGCAGTCCAACAACAGTCTCGTGCTTCTGAGCAGTCGGGCATAGTGGAGCTTGGTCAAGATTAGCCCTTGCCTTGGCGTTAGTGCTCTTTTTAAGCAAATGTTTGACAACAGTCTCCTGCCCCTTTGTAACACCCGAGCAAAGTAGTGATTGACCAGATGTATCTGTTGCCTCAATACCGGTGCCCTTTTTAAGCAAAGGTTTAGCAAGAGTCTCATGCCCCTTTGCAGCTGCCAAACATAACAATGCCCGGAGACAGCGATCTGTTGCCTCAATATTGGTGCCCTTCTCAAGCAGCAGTTCAACAATAGTGTCATATGCCCTCTCAACTGCCCAATATATTGGTTGGCGCCCTTCTCAAGCAGCAGTTCAACGATCCTCTCATGCCCGTTCTCAATGGCCAAGCGTAGTGGCGTTTGACCGGAAGGGTCTCTTGCATCGATACTGGTGCCCTTTTTTAACAAAAGTTCAACAATACACCAATGACCCTGTGCTATGGCCCAGCATAGCAATGATTGACTGAAACGATGCGTTGCCTTAGTATGGGCGCCCTTCTCGAGCAAAAGTTTGACAATAGTCACATGTCCCATTTCAGCAGCCAAGCGTAGTGATGACTTGCCGCAACGTTTTCGTCCCATGTCAAAGTACCAGTCCATGTAAGTCTTATAACCCTCGTCGGGGCATATCGGTGTTCCGCTAAGCCGATCTGCTGTCTCAATAATAGCTCCCTTCTCAAGCAAGAGTTTGACAATATTTTCAGCACCCCTCTCAATAGCAAAATGTAGTGGTGTTCGGTTGCGATATTCTCTCGCTTCAATGTTCGCTCCCCTCTCAAGCAGCAATGTAAAGACCGTCTCATGTCCATTTTCAGCAGCGCAGACGAGTGGAGTTCCGCAAACTTCACCTTCTTCCTCAATATTAGCTCCCTTCTCAAGCAGCAGTGTAACAATGGTCTCATGCCCCTCTCTGGCAGCCAAGCATCGTGGTGTTCCAATAAGGTGAGCTCCGGCCTCTATATTAGCTCCCCTCTCGAGTAGCAATGTAGAGACAGACACATGCCCACTTGCAGCAGCCAAGCATAGTGGAGTACCGCCAAAACAATCTACTGCCTCAATGTTGGCGCCCCCCTCGAGTAACAGTGTAACTACAGTCACATGACCATTTTCAGCAGCTAAGAACAGTGGAGTTCGATCAAAAGAAGCTGCTGCCTCAATATTTGCTCCCTTCTCGAGCAGCGTTGTAACGAGAGTCACTTGTCCCTTTTGAGCAGCCAAATGTAGTGCAGTTTGATCATAATCATTTGCTGCCTTGATATTAGCTCCCTTCTCGAGCAGCAGTGTAACGACACTCTCATGCCCCTTCTCAACGGCGCAGATGAGTGGAGTTCCGCAGTGGTGACCTGTAGCCTCAGTGCTTGCTCCCTTATCAAGCAGCAGTGTAACGAGAGTCGCTTGTCCGTTTTCAGCAGCCAAATGTAGTGCAGTTTGACCATATTTATTTGCTACCTCGATATTTGCTCCCTTCTCGAGCAGCAGTGTAACGAGAGTCACTTGTCCCTTTTCAGCAGCCAAATGTAGTGCAGTTTGACCATATTTATTTGCTACCTCGATATTTGCTCCCTTCTCGAGCAGCAGTGTAACGACACCCTCATGCCCCTTCTCAACAGCGCAGATGAGTGGAGTTCCGCAGTGGTGACCTGTAGCCTCAGTGCTTGCTCCCTTATCAAGCAGTATTGTAACGACAGCTTCATATCCATTCTTGGCAGCACAGACTAGTGGGGTTTGACCATCATCATCTGCTGCCTCAAAATTTGCCCCGTTCTTAAGAAGCAGTGTAACGAGGTCCTCGTGCCCCTTTTGTACAGCCCAGTGTAGTGGTGTTTTATTATAATGATCCTTTGCTTCGATTTTGGCGCCCTTCTCAAGCAGCAGTTTTACAAAAGTGTGATGGCCCTCTAGAGCAGCCCAGCATAGTGGCGTTCGGCCAGTCTCATCCTCTGCCTCAATGGTGGCGTCCGTTTCAAGCAGCATATCTATCACGGCTGACAGCCCATTCTGTGCCGCAAACAACAGTGGTGACCAGTTCTCCTTCGGGCTTAAAAAGTCAATGTCAGTGCCGTTGCCATCTATCAGGTTGAATAGCACATGCTGGCTGTTCCTTGCTAGGTTGATTGCTATACAGTGCAGGGGCGTTAGCCGGCCCTTGTCTGCAAAGCGGCTGGTTTCACCTTTGCAGGAGGAAATCTCCATTGCCCCAAACTGTCTCCGTCCATTTAGTTCTGAAAACTGGTGCGGCATCCAACCGTACATATCCTTAGCCTTGCTATTTGCACCTTGTCTGGCCAGCAACTGCGCCATTGCATTGCGACCGTTCATAGCCGCGAAATGCAACGGAGTCCAACCAACCTCGCCGTCTGCCTCGTTGACATCGGCACCGTTCTTGATGAGGAGCTCGGCTATGTCTTCATCTCCATTCTCAGCTGCACAATGCATCGGCACCCAACCGATCATGCTATCTTTGGCATTGACCTTGGCCCCTTCCGTCAACAACAACTCAACAACCGCTTTGTGTCCGTTCATTGTCGCATAATGTAAAGGCGTGAGATTGTTGTGGCCCCCCAGGTTGACAGGAATTTTCTTCTCCATGAAGAGCCGGACGATGGATTCAAAACCCATTCGCGCAGCGATGTGTAGCGCAGTGTTTCCACAATTGTCTTTCGCGGTTACATCGCTATCGTGGTCTAACAACAACCTCACAACTGATGCGGAGCCTCCCCAGGAAGCGAGATGCAGTGCCGTCTGACCATTGTTGCACCGTGCCTCGATATAAATTTTGCTGGCCAACAAAGATTCAACACATCGCTTATCCCCACGTTCGGCTGCAAGATGAAGCAGATGTCGTCCAAGACAATCAGGGCTCTCCAGATCGACTCTACTCATCATCTCTGAGAAAGCCGGGTAATCGCACTCTCCTCTCCATACTGCTTGCTTCAAATTCTCGATGTCCAAGGTATGGTTCGATCGCTCGTCTTGAGGATAATCGGAGTGAATTATACACTCCGCGTCTCTGGCACGCCTATCTTGTCCAGAGTGGAGCATCAGTCCATCATCACCCTCAGTGCCACATATTATCACATCTTCTTCTATCCAGTCATCGGTACTCCTTGCTGTCAGCTCCTGACGGAAGTGCAGAGCACCAAGATATTGATAGCGCGCGCCATGCCTTTCTCTCACCAGCAGAGCCTTTTGGACTGGTTCTGTACCGCATTTGGTTAGGAGCCGACATTGTCTAGGGCGTTTCAAGACATCTTGAAGCTGCCTTCTTATCAGAGGGTGAGAGCTATGCCATAAGCAATTCTTTTCAAGCGCTGCTTCTACATAATGACGACTAATGCGCCACTTCCCTTGGATACCGTTTCCGAGGATCTTTAGGCGGACCTCTGAAGACCTTTCCAACGGCATTTTGAACAGGCTAGTAGGACACCAGCTGAATTCATCGGACATCGTTGCAGCATTATGAAAAAGATTCTCAGGACAAAGCTCACCTAATTTTCTTAGAATATTCCTGTATGTCTTCTGTTGCTGTTCCTCTGGCTCAATGCCCACCAGAAGAGCTGAGATGACCGCCATGTCCTTGGGCCAAGAAGTAAATCGAGGACGCAATACAGTTAGGAGTTCGTTCAATGACGTGAACTTCTTCCGAAGATTCCTGATCATGCGTGATGCTTTGATGCGCGGGACATTGGTCTCATCTGCCTTTGCAAGTATCTCTTCGTCCAGATCCTTTATCACAGGACCATAACGTCCTTTGAAGATGACCTTTACCTTGCGCGACTTTGCAAGCTCCAGGGCTGTCCAACCTCGACTGAACCAGGGTGACATAAGGATGCCGAAGCATGCGGTTTCAGGGTCCCAGTCCCAGTTGCGAAGAAAGCAATCATGTACTAATGTAACCCGGGCATCCTGGTAGTTGGTCTGGATCTTCTGGATAGCTTTGTTGCGTGCGGCCTTAGTACGTGGAATGCAAAGGGCGTCCCACCAAATTCCCTCGCATTGGAAGTGCTCTGCGATGCCTCGGAAATATAAGTAGAGACATTCATTGACTTCCCCATCACGCCATGCCCCGGCGCCAGTTCCGTCTGACCAGACGTGAGAAATTGCCATATATGGCCGAGGAGGTTCTAGCATAGCGTTTCCAGCCAAATTCCAGACCGTTGATTTTCCGCTATTGGCAGCTTTTTCCAGTATTCTTCTTGAAAAGTTACCAGACAGTAGCAAACAGCCGGCCCCCTTGCATTCATGTCGTTGTTGTACCGCTGTGAAATCGCGCTGGGAGTATTCACAGAAATCGAACGTGCAGAGCTCGTGATTGTAGCTCTCGTGTACCTGATGCTTAGGTATAGATGAGGGCAATAAATTTGGCAAGTCCTCCCCTGCGACAGCCCATACGCGGTTTGGACAGAGTTTGAGCTCCGTTGTTGCCCTCTGAAAGGCTTTCAAGAGTTCTTCGCTATCAGAACTCATCACTGAGTATAGCACTGGCCACGGTGTTTGCAAGACACAAAGGCTTCTAAAAGCAATCCAGACCGGGAAGTAGAGCTTGGGCGAGATGATATTTTGTTATTCTGGAATTGGCTCCTGCTACTGCGCTGACGAGATATACAGCTTACTTTTGCCCAACTCGCCTGGCACGTCCATATTAAAATTGGGGGGAGGGGTAGACTAGCGCGCGGTCCTGCAAGGCTGTCACCTCCCATTCCCATACTTTTATTTTCTTCTTTGTTTCCTTAGCGAAAGAGGAGTCCGCACCTCTGATAGTGGCTGGCTGCATTATGCACCGTCATCAGGGAGCACGAATCTGATTCGCTGTCAGTCACTATAGTCCGATTGTGCGTTCTTACTGAAGGGTTGGGCATTAACCCGATGAAGCCACAGCGGTAAGTTGGATGGAACACCAGACCCGTCGAATCCTGTCCAATCGATCCATCCAAACCAAGCCATTTGAAGTCCTTCAAACCACCCTTTACCTTTGATCAGATCGTTGTTACTAACTTTTTAGACATCATAGAGAGGAATAATATTTTAGGGCCTTGTGTAAGAGTATTCATATACTTAATCTATACATAGTCTAAATATCTAACTTATATTATAGCATATATGGACGTGTTTGAGATATTAAAACCTTGAAGAGTGCTATTCTATATGGTTAATTCTGGCCTCGTAAAGTTTCAACAGTATCTTTTGCCACTCTGTTTAACTCGGTTAACTCTGGGCAATCCATTGTTTCTCAGCCAATATATCTGGGAAGTGAGTCTTCACATATTTTCAGCAAATTTCCTCCACTATGGTCTGAATGGTGGTCATGGTATGCCATATATACTGGATAAAGTGAGGAAGCTGAATGAGACTGGCCCCTTTTTGATCCGCTTTGTGGAAACGATGCTCCTAGAAGTTAGGATACCCCAGTCCCGTCTCCAGTGGCCTTAACTCACACACGCAATATTTTCGGTTCACGTTCTTCATGGCCACACCGTAGTCGTTTTGAGAGAACCTGGCCGCTTGTGCATCGGCCGATGGTCCTATGTGCATCGATGAAAGTCAATGATTAAGGCTCGTTTGGGTTCAGCATTCCACAAGATGTTTTCCGGACGAAGATCTCTGTCATTTTTGCCAAAATAGATATACACGATATCTCCCGTCTCTTATTGCACCCGGTGCATCACTGATTAAGTTGTCCAGCTTCTCAAGGAAGGAGGCAAAACACGACCGGGCGGATTATGTAGCCTTTCCAGCCGTTGGTCTGGATAGCAAGCATTCCAAAGCTTGTGTTTTCGTCATCGCTGTTGGGTCGCGTTGACCAGGTATTATGCTAGCTCCATTGCTCCTGTATCCAGAGAGCTCGCACAGCTTGGATTCACAATGAAGGTAGTCCATTTCATTTGCCCATCCCTGGATGCGTCGCCAAGAAGCACTTGAACTTGGGATGCAGTGTTTCTGTATCTACCTCTTTGAGTTATCAGGGATCTTTGCTTGGACAAGAGGGTCTGAGTTTATTTATGCATTACTCAAATTGGAAACTTAAGTATTAAAGAAATAGTTGCACTATTTATTTTCCTATTCCTAATACAGTATGTAAAAGCATTATCTCTTGCTTAATATTTTCTTGATATGATGGGCAGGTAGAAGTGGCTTTCTCGGAGGCGTTAACCTTTTTGGCCCTCAGAAAAACTGAGGGACAATAGAATAATCCTAGGGGCAATAGTAGTAAGGAAGGGGGCGGATCTATAGGCTTTCCTAAGATTTTTAGCAGTTAATATGGGTTAATGTGCCTTATAAGCCTAAGCATTTAAAAAGAAAAAGCCCGCCTCACATGTGTGGTAAGTTGATCTACTCTATTCAGCCTCTGGTGAACAGCTCAACAACATGGGAGGAGTAACCCTCTTTTTCCTTTTCTCTGGTCTGGGGGTGGAGAAGGATACATCAAGAGCAGGTGGACCTCTGGAAATTAAATTAAAGGGGTTAAATGTTTAAATGTGTCGGTTCAACCGCTTAAAAGTCTGCGCTGAATCGCATCTACTTTAAGGGGCTTGATCACTCTGGTTGAACATCTTTTGGGAGTTGAGCATTTGATTGTTGATCCTTACCACTCCCATTCATGTGGGGCAAGTAACGAGCAAAATGTCTCAAATGAGACATGGCTATCCGCACAAACCGTTGATGCTTCAGTAGTCGGAAAGGAAAACTCAAGCGGCTTTTATTTTTGCTTTGCACTTAATGGTGGCAGCCCTCTCATGGATTTGGGTGGCTGTACTTCCATCGCCTTGATTTATGCACTACTCTTGAAAACTGGGCGTTGAAAGTGTTCCTTTCCACTGATTACTTAACTGCATTGATATTTAGCGCCCTCAAAATCTAGGTATTCTATCCTCATGGAGAACAAGACTGAATGTGTTTAATACATAGTTTAATGTACTCTAGTCTTCACCTACCTAGGAAGCCTAACCAGCGGTAAGATAGGGGCAACGGGTAGAGTTGCATAACCGAACTGCTAAAATTGAATCCAACACGCACTGAACTCACAGTGGGGAGGGTTCAGTGCCTAGCCTTGGGAACTACACTAGTTATGTATTAAAGATAGTAAGAATAAGTATTCCTATATAGCTCCTCTTCTATCTACCCTTCTATCTACTGGATTGTAGTAGTGACGCTTGCGGATCTCTTTGCCGTCGGGTTATTGGTTGGAGCCGTGATGGTGCTGTCCGAGTACTTGACTACCCCGTTCGGGCTTGTATAACCCTGACCATGTTATATCCCATTAACTTGATTTAAATAGGAGCTAAGAGTTCCAATTGTGCCATCCCAAAAGGAAAGTTCAATAGATTGAAGGGAAATGAGCATCATTTCTCCAGTGACCGATGCTTGTCCCCGACAAGGGCCCTTCTTCCGTCGCCATGAGGGCCCGATCTTGCCCCGAAGCCCGAAACCGCTATGTCCGGAATCCTTCTCGTTCGGTGCTCGAGCGATGGCACAATGTCGCATGGTCCAGATCCTGGATCCAACCGGTAATAAACAGGCAATCGCACAAGTGGCATTCATTCATGGCTGTCTTGGACGGCTGTCAGGAAGAACCCTAACGACACACACCCCCCATGTTCTCCTTCCCAAGCGACTTCGAGGCACCTGGTGCTCGTACCGTTGTCATTGCAAGCCTTTCTCTGGGGGCCGCTGCACTTCTCTCCTTCATCGTGAACGCCATCTACAACCTGTTCTTCCATCCGCTCCGTTCGTACCCGGGTCCCTTGTTATGGCGCATGAGCAGCTTGCCGTGGTGTTACCATCAGATCAAAGGCGACCGCACCCATATCCAAGCCCGGTTGCATTGGAAGTACGGCGACATACTCCGCATTCGGCCCAACGAGTTGAGCTACACGAGTTATCAAGCCTGGGATGACATCTTCGTGCACCACCCCAACCGCCCTGAGTTTCCCAAAGATCCTCGCCGGCAACGCCGTAATCCAAACAAGTTAGAGGTTTTTCTCCTCCTCCTCCTCCTCCTCCTCCTCCTCCTCCTTCTGCTGCACTCTCTAGGTTTCCTTTTTACTGACGTTTTCTTCCTTGCCCATCCACCAGCACATCCTTAGTGCCCCCAAAGCCGATCACTCACGCTATCGCCGCTTGTTGGCCGGCGCCTTCTCCGAACGGGGTCTTCGAGACCAAGAAGGGCTGATTAACCGGCACGTCAACCTGCTCATCACGCGGCTCAACCCGGTCGCCGCCGCACATGAGACCGTCGACTTCACACAGTGGTACAATATGGTGGTCTTCGATGTGATCGGGGACCTCGCGTGGGGGGAGTCCTTCCACTCGCTCCGCAACGGGAAGCTGCACGAATGGATCCCCGCGATCGCCTCGACCGTGAAATTCGCCATGCAGTCCAATCCGTTGTTGGAGTACGGCCTGGGATTCCTGATCCCGCTCCTCATCTCGCGCACCGTCCGCGAGCAACGCGCCGCCAACTACCGCTTCTCCGAGGCCAAGGTCGCCCAGCGACTGGCGCTGGGCGGCCACACGCGCGGCGACTTCTGGGACCGTGTCATGATCAAGAGCGCCGACGACAACCAGGCAGGGGAGGGCATGACGCGCGGCGAGATGCTCAACAACGCCAGCATCCTCGTGCTGGCCGGCTCCGAGACCAGCGCTACGACCCTCTGTGGCATGACCTACTTCCTGCTCCAGAATCCTCACACCTATCAACGGTTGGTGACGGAGATTCGTGCCGCCTTTGCCACGCCCGAGGAAATTACAATGGTGTCCATTGGGCAGCTACCGTTTCTGAATGCCGTGTTTCAGGAGACTTTGCGTCTGTATCCCCCGGTGCCGACGCATAGTCAGCGAGTGCCGCCCGAAGGGGGTGCCCAGGTGTGCGGGCGATGGATCCCGGAAAATGTAGGTCCTCTCGCTTCTTGATTCTCCTCATACTTTCTTGGAAAAGTCTCTTTCGTGACTGACAAGGGGGTCCCCGGGGTTGTGTGGACTGCTAGACCAGCGTCGGCATCTCCATGATGGGCGCCTGCCTTGATCCGAAAAATTTTCATCGAGCCCTGGACTTCTGTCCCGAGCGCTGGCTCGATGATGCTCCTGCCGAGTTCCGACGCGACAACAAGGCCGTCTACCAGCCGTGGAGTATGGGGACGCGCAATTGTCTGGGACGCAACCTGGCGCGCGCGGAGATTAGACTAATCATGGCCAACGTGCTGTGGCATTTCGATCTGGAATTGGACGGGAGGTGCATGGGAGACGGCAATTGGCTTGATCAGAAGATTTGGGGAATATGGTTCAAGAAGCCTCTGTGGGTGTCGTTAAGTCCGGCTCAAGCGAAGGAGTAATCGATAGAGTGAGGGGAGTACTGAGCAGTGATATTGAACCTCAATTGATGGATGATGGCTTGGGAATGAAAGTATTTACAACTGGAGTCTCAAGTCTCATTCCCGCATATCCAGCATGTTCAGCCCAGTTTTATTAGGAATACGAGAGACATCATAGAAAGACACTGGAAGAATTGCTAGTCAAATAGACTAAAGTATTCTATGAGCGGTGTCCCAATGCTACGCTCCTCTCTTCTCTCCCCTCCCCTCCCCCCACCTCCTTTTCCCCCGCCAAAAGCTGACCGACTAGGCCTCCTCCTCCTCGTCTTCCCCTCCATGCTTTCCCTTGACACTTTTCCATTCCAGCGCAAACGAGCCCAGTACTGAGAGCGAGGACATGACCGTCCCGACAATGAAAACCCACCGCAGCGCATCGTTGTACTGCACCAGCACCTCATGCAGATCCGCCGCGGGGACGATATGGCGCAGGTTGGTCGCACCGGTATTGACAATGGTTTGCGGATCCAAGTCGTCGACCACACTCGTCAACCCGGCGATCAGCTTCTGGTTGAAGACATTCTGGCCGACGGAGACAAAGATGGTCCCGCCGAGCTGCTGGCAGAAAAAGACCAGTGAGACGCCCATGGGAATGTCCCGCGGCTGCAGCACCGTCTGCACGGCTATCGCGGCGTGCTGCATCCCCAGACCGATTCCGAAGCCGAGGATAATCTGGTAACCGATCCACATTCCGGAGCTGGTGTCGACCTTGAAGGTGGAGATCAGGCCCGCCCCGACGGGCATGAGGCACGACGAGGCCATGGTGAATGGGGTGTAGTAACCCAGGCGCCCCACCAGCTGGCCGGACAGAGTACTGCCGGCCACTAGGGAAAGGACCAGCGGAAGGGTGTCGATACCGGACTGTACCGCGCTCTTGTTCTTGACGGCTTGCAGCCAGACGGGGAGGTAGTAGATCAGCATCAGCATGGTGGACGCTAGGCAGAACATGAACCACATCGCGGCTACGACGCTGCGGTTCTTGATCACCCGGAGCTGAATGGTGGCCGTCTTCTGCGTGAGGGCCTCGGCCACTACCCAGGTGACCAGGCAGATGCCGAAGAGAATGAAAAGGAGGATAATCCGCCAGTTACCCCAGCGATAGCTGCTGTTGCCCCACTGTAAGGCGAGGAGTAAGCAGATCAGGGCGGAGAAGAGGAAGAACTCCCCCAGGAGGTCGAGCTTGGCGATCTTCTGGCGGATCGTCAGCCCGGGGAGCAGCGGCGGGGCGGGTTTCAGAGCGAGCCAGATGACGAGCATCGCGGCGCCACCGATCGGCAGGTTGATGTAGAAACACCATCGCCAGCTGACATTGCTTGTGAACGCGCCACCGATCAGGGGTCCCACCACGGAGGAGGTTCCCAAGACGGCGCTGAAGAAGCCGTTATACAGGGGCCGCTTGTGCAGGGGTACCGCCGACATCATCAGCACAATCGCTCCGGACATGATGCCCGCACTCCCCATCCCGGCAATCGCCCGTCCAAAGATGAAGGCGATCGAGTTCGGCGCTGCCCCACAGATCACCGAGCCGACTTCGAAGAGTAGGACCAGTGCGAGAAAGACATACTTGGCCGGGTAGAAGGAATAAACCTTGCCCCACAGCAGCTGGAAACAACAGGCGGTGACCATGAATGCACTGCCATACCACCCAATATCGTCAAGACTGTTGAACTCGTCGGTGATCTGGGGAATAGCCGTCGCGATAATGGTGCGATCCTGTCCGACGGGTTAGCTGTCTAATCTTCTTCTGTCAGAGTCCTGTGACTGACTCACGAGCGACATGAGGAAGATTGCGGACAGGATACAGGTCATGATGATGGCGACCTGGACCCCTCCAGGATATTCAGGCTCGGGCGAGGCCAGGCGGCTCTTCTCTTCTGGTTTGTCTTCTTTCGGCGGGTCAACCGCCTCAGGAGTCTTGGACTCCTCAGCGCAGTCGCTGGAGGCTGCTTTCATCTCATTCATCGCGATACTAGGGGGCCTAGAGGCAGCCATGATGTGAAGAAATGAACCTTCTCGTCTCTCCACCGGGGAACGCGTAGGTCAATAAAGATAATAATGGAAGGAAGGGGGTAAAAGAGGCCAGGATCGGGACTCGGGCCTCGGGGATGGTGTTCCGTGTGCATCGGACTCCGCATGGCCTGTCGATCCTTGTTTATGAGTTCTTTATCTATCTTAACTATTAGTCGGAGATTAACAGAGAAGACTTTACTAGTTAATAAAGCGGTTAAACTACTATAGCTAGTCTCCACTAAGAATAATATCACACTTATTGGTATTAATATAAGGCTAATTTCCTCTGTAATAAGAAGTATCTTTTAGGAAGAACTTACCCTAGGTCTTCCTCTAAAGTGGGAGATTAGATATAATATTAATATTTATCCATAGTCTCTAGAGAAGTTTTAAAAGATAGAATGCTAAGTTAAAGAACTCTTATAAAAGAGGATAGTCTAAATATCTTCAAGTAGAATAAGTGAATAACAAACATTTGGGGTCTATCAGGGACTATTCCCAGCAAGTCAACAACAGCCGTGCAAATCGACCCTCGCGGAGTGCTACATATATTTTACTGACTTGCGAACCAATGCACTGTTTACCTTCGGCTTCCTCTCTATCAAACGTGGGATGGTCCTCAATCCCCTTATGAGCTGGCACCCCCAGCTCCCTTCGGACGTAGCTGTACATCGTCTTAGACCCGCTACAGAGATACGACTCCGTTGGGCTATCGCTCAGACATCGTCTGCGGGTTGTCTCATAGCTCCTCTGCAATGCAGTCGATACACTGCTCTTCCACTGGCGAGCCACCCCTTCTTGCGTGATTCCGTCGCTCGCAGCCAGATGGTCGAGAAATTCACCCACAGAGCAATCCGCGGCAGCCACACAGCGGTCGGTGAGATCCCTTGAACTGTTGCTGCGCCAGTGGTGCATAATAACTTCCCACATTCTCCTTTGAATGCGCTCGTGGTGCTCGCTCGGAACTGACGTAAGAAGACTGGCCGTGATCGAGTTGACCTTGGGCCTTGCATCGGCCACGTACTCGGCGTGGAGGGCACGAAGATCCAGCGCTTGACAGAGAACATAGAGGTATGTGGCGACCATGAGCGACAAGACCTCAACAGCATCACCGGCGTACCGAGACGCAATGAAAGCGAGTGAGTTGATCCCCTGATTATGCATTTCCGCGGATCGGACGTGGTTGCTAACCGGGTTGTTGAGATACCCCAGCTCGGATACGTATGCGGCCATATTGATGTCGATGCCTTTGAAGGCAAAGGATAAACTGGGGTCATCGATGCTCAGATTGGGAGGGAGGCCATTGCTTAACATCGGATTGAGAATCTCGGAACACTGGGAGAAAAGCATCGTCCCTATCATTTGCAGGACACTTGAGGTTTTCTCCATCGCCGATGTAATTGAGGCAGCCTGGAAGTTGCCCCCGTGATACACCTGCCCGTTTTCTGCGTCGATCAGGGGATTATCAGTGGTTGCATTCAACTCTATTGTCGTCTGTTTCAGCACCAAATGCATCGTTTCGATCTGTGGTCCGAGCCACTGTGATGCCGTCCGCAGAGCATACCGATCCTGTGCTAGTCCTTCGTGCGCAACCCCTGCTGCCGTCGCGAGCTTAGAGCCCACAAGGAGCTGGAAGATATTAGCAGCGGCTTCAATCTGCCCATCATGCGGGCGCGCGGCAGCAATAAACGGGTGGTAGTTCGATACCATCCCCGCCAGGGCCTCCGTGCCCATCGCTGTCAGAACCTGAGACAGTAAAACAAGCTGGTTTGCTTCCCAGATGACCAGGCTGGCGGCGGCAGCGCTGAATGCAGTCCCATTCATGAGACCAAGCCCTTCCTTTGGGCCCAGGTCCAGCGGCGTCAAGCCTAGTCTCGCGAGCGCCTCAGTGGCGGGTATAATCTCCTCGGTGCCTCCTCCGTGGACGTGGACGGAGATATCAGGGTTCCCCTCCAAAAACCCCGCGATGTAAGCAAGAGGAGTCAGATCTCCTGATGCCGAAATGCTTCCCCGGAGTGGAATCACGGGGGTCATCTGGTTTCGCAAAAACGAGAGTATGTAATCAACTACTCGGGTTCGGACCGCGGAATGGCCTCGCAGCAAAGAGTTGCACCTCGTTAACATCGCGGCTCTGACCACGGGAATGGGAATACGGTGGCTGAGCAGCCCTTGGGTAGTACTGTGTGAGGAATCTCGAAGGTCACGGTCTGAAGGGAGCAACACGGCAGCATTGTGATGCTGAATCAAGGCCTTCTGCAGAGTCACGTAGTTTGCTGTCCTGGTGTCTGCGCTGCCTCCGAAGCCGGTGTTGACTCCGTAGATTGTTTCGCCTTCGGCCAGCTTCGTATTTAGAACGTCGACGCTTCTTTGCATGCGCTGGTGGATTCTTGGGTTGTTTGCGATTGCTGCTTCGGTACCGTTGCTGTAGTCCTGTCAGTGGATATACGTATTCTCATTGGGATTGTCATCCGGAACACATACCGTGCAACAACGACCACAGAGCTGATATCGAGCGAGTGCCCGTCGAGCTCAACTTTGCCTTTTCCCGTCACCAGCGCATGAACTCTGCGACAGGAGTCAAGTACAGCATCGGTATATGACGAGGTGCCATTTGGCTGGCGGGAATGGTCTCCGCACATTGAGTCGCCCATTTCTATTGTACCTACGTCCGGTGATGTTGATGCGAGGATTGTCTAATTTATGCAACTTGGAGTTGATCACTTGGAAATAATTGAATGAAGCTTATATACAGTGTAAGAAGAGTCGTAAACCCTAAAAGTAATTCCCGATGAATCCGGACAGCCGGGTAACCAGATTGTCAGGATATCTCTACCTACACCCATTGATTCGGCAGGATGACGGCCCCCACCGCAGGGAGCATGTCGGAGTTGATCAGGGACATCCATTTGAGGATTCCGCAGTTAGTCGCGGCGGGTGCGTAGATAATGTCCAGTCCGAGCCCTTGCGCTCTGAGGACGGCGAGGATCGCCGTGGTTGGGGACTCGGGCTAGAGGCGATTAGTTTCTGCGCTTGCAATTCTAACTTGTAAGGAAGAGCGGGAGGCAGGGGGGATGTAATAGCTGATGGGTGCAGATTGTTCCGAAAATCACCTTGGGTTGGACCGATACGATACGTGGTCCTATTCCGGGAGTTGGCCGGGAAAGAACTACACCCTGGTCGTCCACTTGACCTCTTAACTCGATTTGGGCATGAGCGTTGTATGACTTGGGTTGTCCGAGCTCCGAGAGATTGAAGTGTCGGATTTCTCCGGATTTTCTCAAAGCAGGCTATGGAGTCAGTCTATCTACAGATGCATAGACAAGACGCAGCTCAGGACAAATGAACGAATGAATAAATCCTGCGACAGTGCGCAGGCAGCCAGCCAAAACGTTTTCAAGTAGCCTCCATGCAACTCTTTATGCTTGTTTCGAATGTATGCCAGAATATGAGGTTGCTTTGGGCGTGCCTCTGTCTCTCAGGTCATGGCGGAAGTAGAGAAGCAAAGTCTGCTCACGCTCATGATGATGATGAGGTCATTCTCCATCACGATCACCTCAATCCAATAATGCTTACTTGCTTTATTTACTCACGCGTCTTCGGCAAGCCGCCAGCTTCAAGGTCGTCTTGAGCAACCGTCATCAAGTTGATGTTGACCAGTTAGTTTAGTTCTGTCCGACTTCTCTTGGACTGTTCTTGAATCAACCTTGCTGGTATGACTGCTTGTAGCCGTTCCTATTCGTCGCTACCGACAGGGCATGTATGGTGCCTGTCTATATGGATCTGCGTCCTGTCATGTCTATAGTCTGTCTTACTGGCCCGTTTAGTAGCCGGCCATCCCTGGAAACCCCTACAATGAGTTGCCTTCATCTCGTCCGTCCGTAGATACTTGCTTTGACTGTTACACTTTTATATATATTGTGCGATACTATCAGTATATGTTTTATATTAGTGATCTATCGCAGTCTGATCTCTCTAATCTGAAAAGGATTTACAAGAATATTGAGACAACCACTCAATCTGTCTCTGTTGGGCCATGGCATCGACTCCCGGCAGGTTGGTAGTAGAGTAGACGAGGGGACTGTAGTGATAGCCTGTTCATCTACCCAATGACTGCAGACGATGTGCTGAAGAAAAAGACATGCTCGCCATCTGCTGCTCGCCCTACCGCGTCTTGCTGCGGTGGAAAACCTTCGCTGACCACGCCTCCTCTGGCTTTGAAAAACACCCGATCTTCGCCATGTACCGGAGATTCATCTCCACCACCCGTGCGCCTTCTTCCTCCAACCGACGGCGCTGCTTCTGATCCGCGCATGCCCGGGGAGGCGGCGCGCCCAACAGACTGGGAGAGGACTCGAGCATGTGCAAGATCGGTTGACACGGATGGGCTTCCGTGCCACGACACTCCTCCGCCTGCGCCGAGATGCTCTTCTTCAGCCGCTGTAACCAGGTTTTGGCGTCCACTCGCTCAAGCTGCTCGTTGAGCTGCCTATTGACAATGGCCCAGAAGCGGCCCACCGACAGGCCACAGTGAACCTTGGTTTCGACGACGCGCGGGGTGGCGGTAAGCCTAGCGATGACTTGGTCGGCGAAGATGTCAGCGCCGCAGAGGTACACCCACTCGGTGGGGCACTCCTGTGGAAAGGCGCAAATAGCGTAGCAGCCCCGAACCACCCGCCAGATGAAATCGTCGATGTTGGGGACGCCGTCCGCGGCGGCGCCCACGATCAACGCGGGGCGCGGGACCGCGACCTTGGCCGCCAGGCGGGGGCTGCGGGCGGCGGCACGCTGGAGCACCGCGCCGGTGATGATCTTCGTTTGCCCGTAGGCGTTCGACTGGGCCAGGCTGTCTTGGAGGTGCGACTGGTCACCCTTTTCTCCGGCGCCTCCGCTCGATCCCCTCTCCAGCGCCGCGGTGTCGGGCTCGTTGGGGTCCCACTGTGGGCCGCCGGAGATGTACACGAGACGGGTGACTGCGGGCGAGTCGCGCACGCATTCGACCAGTTGTAGCGCGGCATCGATGTTACTCTTCTTCAGGGTCTGGAACCCTGCGAACCAGTCGACGGCGGCGCCGTTGTGGATGACAGCGTCGACATGGTCGGCCCGGTCGCCCCCACGTCCGCCAAGCTGCGACGACCACTGCGCCGGCGACAAGCCCAGACGCTCCGCGCTGAGATCGCCCGGCCAGATGTCGATGCGGGAAGCAAAGTCGCGGCGCCAGGAGCGCAGGAGACTCGCGCGCTCGACGAGACGTTCTTTGCCCGCGCCGCAGTGTGACAGCGGATGAGAACCGCGACGCGCGTGCTCGGGAACCGCTGCAGGAGGCGCGTCAGGATATTCAGCCCGACGAGACTGGTACCGCCAGTGAGGAGAATCCGCCGGGGGCCGGGCGTCTTGCACCACAAGCTCAGAAAGCTGAGCTGGCGGCCGAGCCGTCGTTGACCTGGTGCTGCGTTGAGGCACCGCCGGACGACGGCCATCCGCCTGAGTCGGGTCAGGATACCGGACCCGGCGAGGTGGGACTTCTCCATCAGCTGGAGATCATCCGTCTGCCCGTTGGACGCCACCGGCTCACGACAGAGCTGATCCACCCCTTGGCGGATAATGGCTTCGAAGGTTTCGTGGCCCTTCCCGTCGCTGCTGTCCTTGGCCGTCTGCCCGCCATCTCGGCTCTGTAAGTAACCGATGAGCCCGTGCACGGTTTCGAGTCGAAGCAGTGTCGTCATGTCCATCCGGACGTGGTAGTTTGCGTTGATCCATTTCAACAGCGGGATGATGGTGATGGAATCCAGACCGATGCGCGAGAAGGAATCTCGGGGGGAAAAGCTGCCGGAGAGGCGGCTGTTGGGGGATCGCCACGAGAGAAGGGATCGGATCTGTCTAACAATCGGCGCTGTCAGCGACTCGGGCAGGTCCGCCGCGGATGCCACGGTGGAGGCCCCTGGCCCACCGGATGCGGTCTGGTGCGCAAGCAAAGCCTCAAACTCGTCGGCCGAAAGCCGTTCGAGCCAGACCTGTATACTGCGCCGATCCAGTTTGCCGGACGACGTCAGCAACGTCTGATCGGCCAACAAGAACACCCCGGGAACCATGTGCCGGGGCAGGAATTCCGCGGCCTTTTGGGCGATGCGTTCCATCCAGGCAACCGTTTGGATCTGCGTGCGCGACCCGGGGGCGGCGGTGTTGGGCGGGGCTGGTTCGACAATGGCAACGAGCTGCAGGGCGAGCACACCCGTGGTGGGGTAGCATACCAGTGCCTTGTCCGTGGATTCATCCTGCTGCAGGAGATGCTCAATCTCTTCCGGTTCCACACGCTGGCCACGGATCTTGATCTGATTGTCCTTGCGACCGAGAAAGATCAAGTCGCCCTGTTCGTTGAACTTGACCAGGTCTCCGGTCAGATAGACCGGGTAGTCGCAGTCGACGCTGTAGGTATCAAGCCATGGGGCGCGGGAGAGGAACAACGCCTTTGACTTGGCCGTGTTGTTGACATAGCCACTGGCTACGGAGGGACCCTGAATCGCCAGTTCCCCCACCGCGCCCAGCGGCATGAGGTACTTGTGATTCTGCGGGTCAACCACCCAAGTATTGCAGCCGATCCCCTTCCCGATGATCGACGGGGACATGGTTCGTGGCACCCGATCGACAAAGGTGCACTGCACACAGCATTCGGTGGGGCCATAGGTGTTCTGGAGGTTGCAGCGATCCGCCCAGGTTTGAATGTGCCACTGATGCATGGCCTCCCCTCCGAGACGGAGAACCTTTAACTGAGGCACCTCGTCCGGTTGAATCATCCGGGCGACGGAAGGGGTCAGGTCGATGGCGGTCGCGGAGAACTCGTTGATATTCTCAGAGATGCGCAGCAGTCGGTCTTCGTCTCGGGGCACGCAGATGCACCCTCCGCTTAGGAGTGTGGCGAAGATGTCGGCAATACACGTGTCGAAGGTGTAGCTAGAGAATTGAAGCAGGCGAGCCTGGCGATCGTAGAGTCCGGCAGCAACCTGTGCTTCGAGACCACTTGTGACTTGTCTGTGCAGAAGGAGTACACCTTTCGGCGTGCCGGTCGAGCCGGAGGTAAAGATGCAGTAGGCCGGTGAGTCTGGTGACGGCTGAGGGCTGAAGGACCCCAAGCCCGGCGAGGCGCAAGGATGCTCCCAGAGATCCTGGAAGTTGATCAGTCGAGTCGCCATGCCTTCGACATAACGTCTGGTCGCCGACGCGCAGAGGACGCGATCCGCCTTAACCGCCTGGATCATGTACTGGATCCTCTGCGGAGGCAGACTGGGGTCCAGGAGCAGGAAGGCGTGGCCCGCCGTCAGGGTGGCCAACATGGCGACCACAGCCGCTGCGGATTTGGGATAGCAAATGGGGACAATCTGTCCAGGGGTCGAGGGCAGAAGCGGCGCCAAACACGTGGCCAGCTTCTGGACAAGACCTCTCAGCTCGCCATAGGTGTATTCGGCGTCCCATCCGTGGAGAGCATTCTCATCTGCCCACGCGTACGCCTTGGCAAAAATGCGCTCGTGGAGACATTCTCGACGCTCGATCAGCTGCCCGCTGCTCATCTCCAGGACCGCGGGAACGCTCGCGGCACCCAGGAGAGTCACGTCTTTCAGCACGTCCGCGGAGTCCTCGCCAGATTGCATGGCGTGCAGCGATTGCTCGAATAGCTGAGCCATCATCTGCAGGTCCCATGAGGGGAAGACCACCGGGTCATACAGTATCTTGACCGTCACGCCTCGGGTTTGCGGAAAGCATTCGATGACGAGCGGATAATCCACATAGAAATCAGAGGCCCCGGTATCAATCTCAACAATACTCTCCGCATTGTCATTTGCATGTATGTCCAACTCCGGCTGGATGATTAAGAGCGTAGTGAAGGAGGCAGCCGCCGCCGCACCGGGTCCAAGGGACTTGATGTTCTGTAAGCCGTAGTGCTCATAGTCCGACATCAGCGCCGTCTGGGTCTGCAGCTCGACGAGAAACTGGGACACTGGGGTCGAGCCCTCGAGCCGGATCCGCGTCGGCACCGTTGCGATCGCGGGACCCACGACCGTTTCGGCGTCCGGGCAGTTCGCCAGGGTTCTTCCATGCACGGTCATTCCAAAAACCACATCTGACTCGCCATGGAGCTTGGAGATAAGCAGGGACAGAGCGCCCTGGATCGTGGTTGCTTGCGTGATGGCGGATCGTCGTCTCGGGATGGGGACGTCGAATGTGATGGAACGGGAAGCGCGACCCACTGGATGGTCAAGCGGAAGTTGGGGAAAGAGAGTGCCATCGAACGATTCAAATTTGGAATGCCAGAAGCTTTTGGCCGCCTCGGATCCCTCTTGTTGCACCGCGGCGGCAGCAAAGCGTGAGAACGGGGTCGAAGGGACCGGACTCTCCTGGTCGTACAGTTTGCGAGTCAGGTCCAGAATCAGGTGGGTGGACCATCGATCGTAGACTCCATGATGAACTCGCCATCGCCATATCAAGCGCCCATTCCCGGGGTCTGTGTCCAGAAAGTGAACGAACAATTGTGATCCACAGCCCAAGGGAGCCGACGCCGGCCACGACTCCTCCAGTAGAGGCGTACTGGCGTCCACGCGCAGGGTGACATTATACAACCCTCCGTTGTGGTGTCGGATGATGCGGGTGCGCAGTATGGGAGTGGCGGCGAGAACTCGGAGCCACGTCTCACGGAAAGCCGGCCTGGTCCAGGAGGGAGGCAAGTAGAAGGTATGCTCCGCCACGTACGTTCCCTCGTGCATCTCACTCAGGGTCATCAGCGCAGTCTGCATGGCTGTACAAGGGTAGACATCTTCAATAAGGCTCTCATCGACGGCGCATTCTCTGGCTGCCGTCGAAAAGAGACCCTCGGGGCAATTCCCCGGAAGTTCAGCCCTAGTGCCCCGCAGAGGTTTGGAAGGTTCAGCAGATCGGGATTTATCTTGCTCCATGATGAGGCGCACCATCTCGCCCAAGGTGGGATGCAGAAAGAAGTCGGACATGGACAGTAAGACACCTATCCGCCGCAGCTCCTTGCATGCTCTCATGGCGTACAGGGAGTTTCCCCCGAGAAGAAAGAAGCTGGAGGATGGCTTGATGTCTGCAACGTCTGAGTCTAAAACCTTAGCCCAAACGACGGCGACCTGAGTGGCCAGTGCGCTGTCATGATCTCGTGGCGACTCCTTGCGGGGGGGTCGTAAGTCCATCAGGTCGGTCACCGGGTGCTGCTCGGCGAGCTGGATAATACCCTTGCGATCAAGCTTGCCATTATGCAGCCGAGGGAGCTTGTCGACCTCCAAGGCGCCGATAGGGATCATGTAGCGTGGGAGGGTTTGGACTAGCAACTCGAATGAGCATTTAAGCCGCGTCTCGGACGAATGGTCGCCGGTGCTTTTGCGTTCGAGGGCCACGACCACCACGAGCGCCGGACCTCGCGCGTTGTCTTTTAACGTGGCGACGGTGACGGCCAGCTCCTTAACATCGGCGAGTGCCAAGGACAGCTTCTCCTCCACCTCCTGCGGCTCGAAGCGCTGGCCGGCAATCTTCAGTTGGGAGTCGATGCGCCCGTGGTGAACTAGGGCGGCATCCGGGGCAGGTTGCGCGAACAGATCCCCCGAGCCAACAACAACGGGGTGGCTGTTCTGTTCTTTTTCTGGACGACAGATCTTGCCATCGCGCAAGTAGCCCATGAAGTTGGTGTGGCTTTCGACCATGAGCTGACCCGCCTTGCCTGGGGGGACTCCCATGCCCGTGTCGTCTACGATCGAGCACCGACAGCAAGCAAGAGGATGACCGGCGTTCAAGGCTGCGGGCCCCTGCTCGGCCGTCTTGCCTGCGAGGACCATCATCGTCTCTGAGGAGCCGTAGTTCCAGTAGAGCTCTACATGTGGCGCCCACCCCAAGGCCACATCGGACCGCATGGGCTCCCCGGCCACGACAATGCGGGTGAGGGTAGGGACGGTGCTGGGGCTCATGATTCGAAGCACAGAGGAGGGCAGCGTGGTTCGGGTAGCGTTGAAACGAGATATGGTATCCTCCAGACTGTGGGACTTCTCGGCCTCGGTGGGGATGCACAAACAGCCGCCGGCCGCCAACGTGGAAAAGGAGTCAATAATGTTAACGGCCCAGCCAAACGAGGGGAAGAGAAAGTTGCGCACGTCGGATGTCAAGTCCAAGGCTTTGCCGACCGCCACGGCCATGGTACTGAGGCTTGCATGGCTGTGGACTACGCCTTTCGGCTCTCCCGTGCTGCCCGAGGTGAAGATGACGATGGCGGGTGCCTGAGGATCTATGTTGGGAATCTGATCAGGCTCCGCTTGGGGTTCTAGCACTCGCCGGGTCAGATCCAAAGTGAGGCCATCCACCTCCGCCAGCTTGAGCTGCTGAGAGCGGGTGGTCAAGGCGATCAAATGGGTTAGCCCGCCGCTCCGGACGATGGTCTGGATATGAGAGTCGGGAAGGGAGGAGTTTAGGGGCACCGCGATGGCTCCGCCTTGGAGGACAGCGAGAAGGGCCACGATCGCGGCCGGCGAGGACTCCGCCACGATGGCGACTCGGGATCCTGGGGTGAGGCCTTGTTGGACCAGCTGCCTGGTGTTCAGCAGCACCGAGCTCCAGAGGCGGGCGAAGTCGTAATGTCCCGAACTGGCGACAAGACAGACGCGTGACGGCTGCAGCCGGGCGTGAGCTTCTATTAATGTGGGGAAGAAAGTGTCTAGGTGAAATAGCTGGTCGCCCGCAGGGTCACCTGGCGGTTGCTGACAACTGCGCTGCAGGTTGTCGCTCGAGTCGCCCATCGTGGTTCTTTGGAAAGAAAGGTTCGGCAGAGAGCGGAGCAGAAACACACGCAGCGACACAGATAGGATAGGAGCGTTAGGAGATATGTATTGTCCAGTATGTACTTTCAGACATGGCCGGCAAGTAGAAGGATAAATTGAGCAATTTCGGTCTGCCTCTGGTCCTCACAGTGCAACTAGGAACTTCTAGAGGGCTTGATAGCCCCGGCACGACGCTGTTTACTTCCAGACCCCTGACCCCAGGGAGCATAGGTAGAACCTTAAGATTATGGATGGCCCGGCCAACATGGTTCGGGGGTCGGGTTTGGCCATGGGAAGCTTCGCTACGTGCCCCGATTCGTCGGGAAACACCAGCTGATAACGGCTTTTCTGTCGTCAGCCAAGCCGAAATAGGATGGTCGAGTTATGCACCTTGCGGTACTCGGCCATAGGGGCCGGGCATTGTCCGATCGTAGCTGTCCATAGGCCCTACTTTTGCACCTACAATTCGGCGATGTCTGCCACGAGGCGATCCAACTTTTGACCAGACTTCACGGCGGTTGGACAAGCGTATGGCGGCTTAACACTTTGCGATACCGTCGACCGTCTCGGAAGTGCCCTATTTGAGAACCAGGAGGGACTACTTTTCTACGTCGATATCACCGATCGCCCGAGTGAGACAGAATCAGCGAGCCTGCTGCCTTATTCCAGGCCCATGTTAGCTCAATATGTTTCCTCGGAGTCTGCAGGACTACTATGCGTCCGAAGTCAATGTCTCTACCGCCCAACTTCCTAACGTCTTGCACCACGACATCACGGGGTTCGATGTCAGCGACATCAGCCGTCCAGTGACAGGCCAGAACTTTCCCGCATGGCATATCTGCAGTGCAGCCTGGTCCATCGTCCTTAGCCGTCACACAGGTCAGAGTACTGTAGACATCCTCACAACACATGGGGTCCCCAAGGTGGACTTGACCGGCGGAGATTCCAGTCCGTGGATACGTGTCCAGGCCTCCGTGGACGAGAAAACCTCTTTTCTTCACTTGCTTCACAGTGCGTTGAAGATATCCGAGCACGAAAGTCAGCTGGCCAGCGCACCAACATATTCTGCAGCCATCATTCACCCGCTGCTACTGGCGGAGTTGCCTCCCCCGCCCCAAACCACCTTTGGCTTGACTATCCAGCTATTTTCCCAGCGCCGAAAGACGATCCAGGCAATCTGCTACTATCCCCGCTGGCTGCCGGCACACTATGCCAAGAAGCTGATGGATCACTTCTTGCACCTCTTACGGCATATTATAAACCACCGGTGTTGGGCAGCGCTCTACCTCAAGGATATATCGATGGTACCTCTGCAAGAGGAACTCCAGCTTCGTCAGCAGAGTCTCCCTGGTCGCAGCATTGGTGACATGCAAATTGGGGCAGTTCACCAACTCGTCCGGCAGCAGGCCCGGAAGACACCATCCGCCCCTGCAGTTGAAGGCCGAGATGGCGATGTCATATCCTACCGGATGTTGGATCAAATGACCGACATGATGGCCGAAGACGTGGCTCGTCGGCTGGAGGACGTGTGTCCCCGGGCGCTGAACACCGGTCTGGCCGTGGAAACGGGCCAGGTGATTGGCATCATGCTGCAGAGATCGCCTGGCGTGGTGGTCTCGATCTTGTCTTGCTGGAAGGCAGGATATGCGGTCGTCCTGGTCGATCCCAGTCAACCGGCGTCCCGGAATACTTACATCATCGAAGACTGTGGCTGTCCTCTTCTACTGGTGGACGATTCATGGGCCGGCTGTGTTGGGAAAGACATCGCCTGGGCGTATGATTTCGGGGCTTTGCGTGACCGAGTGACCACATCCCGCTTCCCTACCGATGCCTATCCGGGGTCAGAGGTGGACCTCTCCCAAGACCTTTTCCGCCCAGCTTGGATCCGGGTGACTTCGGGCTCGACCGGGAGGCCTAAATGCTCTCTGCACAGCCACGCCGCGTTCGGTGCGTCCATTGCCAGCTACGCTGGCAGGATTCGAGCGTCCAAAACCCTGCTTTTTTTCAACCCGATCTCCTCGGCGTCGGGGACCCCGATTTGGAGCTTCCTCACCAACGGAGGATGCGTCTGCATACCTCCCCTGGAAGAGATCACTGCGGATTTAGCCAGCTGTATTGACCGCTATGGCATCGAGGACATCTGCATCACTCCCTCCGCCCTCGCTCTCACGAGCCCGGACGCAGTGCCTTCCTTGAAAACCATCTCGCTCGTCGGCGAGGCGGTTCCGCAGACGCTTGCAGAAACGTGGAGCCAGCATGCCTCATTGTTAATCGGGTACGGGGCGACAGAGATGAACTCCCATGCGTTGCCATTCCACAATGAACCGTGAGTAGACTCTCCTCCGTGTGCAAATGACCACCAGCTCATATTCAGACAGCGCCGGCTGTCTCCCGCCGGGCCATCCACTCCCCACTTCCGACTACTCTCTCTACATCCTTCAACCGGGCACGACAAAGGTTTGTCCTCTTTATGTGCCTGGGGAGATCTGTCTCAGCTCCACTTATATGTGCGCCGGATATATCAATAGTCCCGAAGCGACCGCTCAGGTCTTTCAGACCCATCCCTTTCCGGGGGATGCGGGACATGCATACCTGTACCGAACCGGGGACTTGGGGATGTTCATAGCCCCCGGTGTCTTCATTATGCTTGGCCGAGTAGACTTTCAGTTCAAGATCGATGGAAATCGGATACAGCCAGAGGAAGTCGAAGCCGTCATCAATCAAGTCCCGCACGTAGTCAAAAGCCGGGTGATGCTGGCCAGGTCCTCGATGGGACGTCCGATTTCGGTATGCTGTGTGAAGCTGAAGGAGACGGCTTTGAGCAACGGCGATCAAGGGGACTCAGCCAACGGTGAGTGGAAGGAGTTTGTGGCTGCGGCGGAACAGGCCTGCGCCACCCATTTGCCCGCGTACATGATGCCCCATCGATGGTTGCAATTCAAAAGCTTCCCCGAAACACCCTCCGCAAAGACGGACACGAGAGCTCTTCTCATTCTCGCCCAAGAACGCCTCGACCAAGAGGAAGGGGCGAGCACGGGGCCGGTCGAACTGGAGACACCGCAGGCACTCATCTCTGGCAGGGGCAGACTGTTCTTGGACCATGTCCTCGAGGTCTTGACCGGCCAGAAGCCTGACAGTTTGCCCGCGCAGATACGTGACCGCATGCAGTCCCTATCCTTCATCTTCAACGGAGGCACCTCGTCGTTGGCTCTGCGAGTTCGGGCGCAGCTTAGGAGCCACGGATTGAACATTAACATCGAGCAGCTTTTCACCTCCCAGAGCCTGAGAGTGATCGCGTCGACCCTCTCCGCCACCGAAGGCGAAGCTATCGAAGGTCAGATGGAGACGTCCAGACCTCCTCTATCGGTCACGGAGGCTCTACTTCCGCAGTTGCCCAACGGTGTCCAGCACGATCCTGCGAACTATGAATCCGTATTCCCAACCACCATGCTGCAACGAGAGATGTTCGCGATCAGCATCCTGGATTCTAGACAATGGATCTTTTACCAGTTCATGGACCTTTCTACATTCAGCTGCACACTTTCGCAGCTCCAGGAAGCCGTGAGTCTTGTGGTGGCGGCAAAGCCCAACTTACGGACGGTGTGTTTGTCGCTCGATGTGCCCAGTAATCTCAAGACGATCGAGGCTCCCGACGATGCCTTTGACCTTGTGCGGGGCGGACGGTTTGTCTTGGCTATCCTTAAACCCGCTGCGACTCAGTTTGAGCTCGCTCAAGACAATGAGATCGAAGAGCCGGAGATATATCATAGCCAGGACGTCACCCGCAAGTGGACCTTGGGACGTCTCCTGTGGCGCGTCACCTTTCTTGTCAAGCCCCGTCTGCTCGCCTGGACATTCCATCACTCCATCATGGACGACTCTGTTTCCCAGAATCTGTCTCGAGACCTGTATGCCATTCTGACGGCCATCGTGCGGCGCGACGAGGGCGACCAAGACGGATCCCAAGCTGTCACCGTCGAGCGCGTCCGCGCCGCCAAGCCCTCGATCGAACAATGGGTGGTGACCCAGTACGGCACTAATGGACTGGATGGCTCCCCTCTGTCATCCCATGTTCTCCGTGCCACACAAGTCTGGGCATCCTTCATGGCCGACGCCACCCCGACCCCGATCTCCGAGCTCACCCGACTGCCGGACGCAGCGCTGCCCGCACTGCCCCTCCAGAAAAGCGTCTCCGCTTTGGCCTACGGTGAGTGGTGTCGGGAACATCATGTCACCCCGGCGGCCCTCTTTCATGCCGCGACCGCCCTGACCATCGCGCGGTCGTTGGATTGGTGGCGTCCCCACCCCCCGCCGCGAGCGGAAGAAGTCACGTACTACCGCGTAAGCTCGAACCGCAGCACCGTGCTGGGCGCCGAGGCCATGGAGGGGGCCCTTCTTTCGATCAGTCCCATGCGAGTGGCCCTGGGGAGGGATTTTAGTGCCCTTGCTGTCACACAGGGGGCGCTCCGGAACTGGCTGGCTACCCAGGACGCAGATCCGTACTATCTCGATGAAGCACTCGCCCCTCCAGGCCTGGAGCTCGGGCCGCGACGACAGCGCCGGTGGGGCAATGTCTTACTGAACCATATCAGCCGCGATCCCCGGGACCACATCGACGGAGAAAACGAGTCGCCGGCATTCCGCGGGGTCGTACAGGACCGAGCGGGCTTCGCCATGGTGTGGCCGTTTGCCGCGATCGAATTGACGGTGGTCGAGCCGGACTCGTGGAAGGCGGATTCGCTTCAGTTGTGTGCGTTGACAGCCCTGGAGCGAGAGACGACGGAAGAGTTGCTGGGTGTGTTTGAGCGGATTTTGCGGCTGATCGTTGAGGGCGGGGAAGGGTTGAGTACTGCGGAGATCATTCAGCGCGTATAGCAGGACGCTCTGCTCGGAAAAAGCCACCGAAGCTGACCTTTCTCCGGAGGGGTCGATCGAGATGGTGGCAGTCGGGTTGCTGTGATAACATATATCTGCTGCATCTTGCCCCTCCATGCACGTTAATATTTCTAGAATTATGATTGTCAACCCAGAGCAAACCTAAAAAAAATAATCGCGGTAATGGCTTTCCGTCCACATGAACACAGTATCGACGTATGCAGCCTCATGGGCAAGAACGCCATCGTGACAGGAGCTTCGCGCGGCATTGGGGCACAGATCGCCCGCTCCCTCGCCTCTCGCGGGGCGAACGTTGCCATCTGCTTTGCTTCCGAGACCAGCCGGCCCACCGCGGAGGCGCTTGCTTCGGAGCTGCGTGCGATTGGGGTGCTGGCGACCTGCGTGCAGGAAGATCTCGGGGTGACCGGGGCCGGGCAACGTGTGATCGAGAAAGCCCTGACGGGGCTCAACACCGAGACGATCGACATCCTGGTCAACAACGCGGCGCAGGATCCACCGAATCCCACGCCGGTGCATGAACTAGATGCATCCATCTTTGACCGGTGGCTCTCCCTCTCCCCGGAGTAGTGGTTCAATTGCCAAGCCGCCAAACTGATATGCGAAAAATTGCTAGATTCATGCGAGTGAATGCCCGAGCTCCCCTCGAGCTCGTTGCCGCCATGGTGCCCCGGTTGCCCCGCTACGGCGGACGAATTATCAGCATGTAGGCCTTTTCAAGTAGAAATTTGCGTGTGGCAGGGGTGCTGCTGACAAGGATGCTCCTCGATTAGTTCGTCAGTGCTGGCGCAGCGGCCGGACGTGCCTTTCGCCGCCTGGGCCGCGTCCAAGGCGGCCTTGGAATGTCTATCGCGATACTGGGCGATGGAGCTGGCGAGCACTCACGGGTTGACCAGCAATGTGGTGGCGATAGGCCCGACGATGACGGACTATCACGTCCATGACCCGCCCGCGGTCCTCGAAGAGCTGGCCCAGCTGCCGAGTGCCGCTAAACGGCTCGCCACGACGGATGACATTGCCCAGATTGTGGCCTTTTTGGCGAGCGATGCGGGACGGTGGATCAACGGGGATGTAATACAGGGTAATGGTGGCATGGTGTTCGGCTAGATTAAAGTTCTGGCCCTGAGCCCTGAGCCCCGACTGCCGAAAACAGGGACGGATTCAAATAGACGGAATACATAACAGAACAGCCCCGCGGCCATGATCAGAGAAGGCACAAGTAAAGTAAACCAGTATATCATTTATCGTACTCCGTGCCCACCATGACCTCACAATTTACCCTCTCCCCACAGCACATCACGAGCAGCCTAGGTGCGGCAACCGAACCCCCAGTCTCCGCCGAATCCGTCACTCGGGCGAACCGCTTGCTCCAACTCAACCATGACAAGTGGCACATCTTCTTCCGCGATGTGACTGGCCACAACCACACGGCCCACAGCATTCTCACTGCTTTGGCTCTGGGCGCCTCCTCCTCCGAGCTGGAACGCGCCTACGCGGACACGGAGGCCATCCAACGCCCCATCCCCGCGGTGGATTCCAAGCTCGTCGCCCAGCTGTGCGCCGATGATCAAGCCCTCGGGCCCCTGCTCGGTCGATGTGACCTGTATGCGACCTTCCTGGCCTTCTTCCAGACGCAAATCAACACCCACGGCTGGCAATCCGTGGTGACCAAATACGTCTTTTCGCGCACGCCGCTGGCGGAGAAGCTCCTGATCAAGATGTACGAAGGGATGTACCACTCGCTCATTCACCTGGGGCTGGGCATCGAGTTCGCACAGCCGGGCATCATCGCCGAGGCACTGGCACAGGCAGCCTCGCACGAGGACGGGCATATTAACCGACTCCTTTTCGGAGTCGAAGCGGCGATCACAGCAGATGCCGCCGTTCCGCCGCAGCCAAAATCGCTCCTTCAACTCGTCAGCGAGGTGCGCGCCCACCCGAGCATCTGGGCGGATCTCCGCTTCGGTGACCGCTGGAATCGCATGCGCGACAGCATCATGGACGATGCCGTCGTGGAGGAACTAACGCCCATCGCCGCGCAGTTCCGCATCACGCCCGAAACCCTCGCGCGCCGCACGGCCGAGATGATTAGCACCGCGGCGTACCTGGCGGGGGCCAGCCAGCGGAGCGGCCGCAAACGCAAGATCGATTTCTTCCTCATGCACACAGTGACGGCCTCGCTCTTTTTCAGTGTCTTCACTGCTCAGGAGTGGATTCCGCTGGCGGACCGGATCCGGCTCGTTGAGTGGAAGGGTCGGCTTGACCTGGCCTTCTACGCGTTCTGTAACTGTCCCGAGCTGGATGGGAGTGCGGTGACCGAGTACGTCGATGACTTTACCAGAGAGATGGATTGGGCGGCGTTGTATGCGGCGGTGAACAAGGAGCACGACGATGGACATGTGGCCAAATTCATGCGGGCGTTGCGGCATGGGGAGGAAGTGGCCAAGCCATATGAAGAGGATGAGGTGTGGGCAAGGTATTTCCCCGTCAAGGGAGAAATGTGGGTGAAGTTGGCGAGGATGGCTTTGGAGACGACGAGGCAATCTCCCCCAGATCTTAAGTGGATTCTAGGCACCGGATTCAATGAGGCATGGCTGAGGCCAGATTTGCAGTAGGGCATATATAAGAGGGGTCCTGAATTATATAGTTACTTGAAGCAGTGCTTTCTCGAATGGATTCAATCTATTCAACCCGTTGGTTCTAAGCCGGCCCAGGAGTGGGCAGATACGCATGCAACCAGGGAAAGTAATACCGCAGCAACCCCGTCAAGAGACAGCCCGGCGTCCCGCGGGGAAAACAGGCACTGCCATTCGTGTTCACCACGCTCACATTCTTCATATCGTATTGTCCGTCGGGGTCATCCGACGCTTCTACCATTGCCGCCGCCAGATCCAAGTAGGAGACAAATGACTCCTCGTGATCAAGGTCCAGCCGATGGCCTCGCTGCTTGTCGACTGACAGTCCGCCGGGCTTGATGAAGATGGTTGTCACGAGCGACTCATGGGCCCGCAAAAACTCCTCGGTCCGTCGCAGGTCATCATAGACATGCTTCGAGGCGGTCAACAAGATCGTTCGGAAAAGCCACGGCATATCCCGCGAGAGATGATCGTCGATGGTCGCGGACGACAGGAGCACGATCTTGGGCAACTTTGAGCCCGCCGGAGATGCACACGTGGTCTGGATTTGCTGCAAGGCCGTAACGAGGGTCTTGGCCGTGTGGAGCCCGACATTGCAGCCCGGAATGTTTGTGTTGGTGCTCACCACGTGGAATACGGCCTTGGTGTTCTTGATGCACTGGGCCAGGAGGTCGACGTCGTAGATACTGCCCTGAAAGACCTCAACGCGTTTGTTGTCGACGAGGGAAGGTACCAATGCCAGGAGTTTCTCTCGGCTGCGGCAATAGGCGTGGACCTTTACGTTGTGGTCCCGCGACAGAATGTCGAGGAGGGCGGTGCCACAGTTGCCGGTGGCGCCAATGATGGCATAGGTAGACATGGCTGTAAGGATTACTGCCAGGAGAGACAGCAAAATGGAACACTGCTTGTCTGAACTATAAAGTAGTAGAGACCTGACAGACGAAGTAAGCTCTGATGTCGGAGATTCGACACGGCCTTCGGCAAACGCTCGCCGGAAGTGAAGCCCGACAGGCGGTGCGCATCAATTCTTCCTCATCTGGCTCTTTTAAGAAGTACCAGCATGGCTAGGCAGTCGCTGACTCTGGTGAAACACAGCAGCTGTCCTACCGTGGTAAGAATGGGCGAAGAGCTACGACATCAAAGATTAGAATCGTCTCGCCGATGAATTTTGGATGCACGCTCCGGCTAAGTAACGAACAATCTTGGTCCTAGTCAATAGATCACCATTCCCGCTTCTAACAAGATCTAAAAACGGTATGTTCCACGAGGGAACATCACTCTGTACGTAGTGCGTTATTGCACGCTGATGTGCCATTGTAGTCAAATACCTCAGCAACCAGATGGCTCATGCAAGCTAGGATTTCCAGCTGTTCGCCCGCGCTTCGCTACATGAGGCGAGCGACTGAGGTGTGTGCTAGACCTGGGGTGTCTGCACTGGCAGGCAAACCCAGCACACCGAGCGAAAAGCTACAGGACCCAGCATGCACCTTGGGCAGGCTGGAGTTGGGGGGCGGGCAGGGTTGGTACCCACCAGTGATGTTAGCCCGAGGTCCGGAAGGCCGTAATCTTCTTCCGACGAGGACATGTAGGACTGCCGCTACCGCTGCCGATGGTTTTGCTCTCCAGTGGAGGCCTACACTGGCCCTGCGCCCAGGGTAAGCGTCGCTTTTTCGTGATGCAAATATCGTTCGCGCCTCGTCTCTCGGAGATCGGCTATAACGGAAAATGCACCCGCAGAGGAAGTTTCTCCACAGGTATATCAGTTCGTAACATGCGGACTGAACCAGGGCATTCAGCATGCGAAGTGAGGTTGTCCATGTTTACAGGCAATCATGGTGATCTACACACCTTCGCGCTCTGACACTGAAGGGGAAAGAGAGCCTGTCAATCTTCAAGTTCTTTACTTCTCCAATGAGCTCCCTCACGATGGCCTGCATACCCTGTTTCGGAACCTGCACCGTCACAGTAAGGATCGAAGACATCCTCTCCTCGCCCGATTCCTCGATGAAGCCACCCTTGCTCTCCGCGAGGAGGTGCGGGACTTGTCCGCCAGCCTAAAGCAACTGGTGCCCCCTTTTGAGTCGATCCTCAACTTCGCCGGCTTTACCGACCTGCGTCAAGGTCCTCTGTGTGGTTCAGTGGAGGGCGTTCTTCTCTGTACAGTTCAGCTAGGAACCTTCATCGGGTACGTTCGATGGTAGCTTGACGCGTCGATGGTGGCTTGAAGCTAACAGAGACAGATACTATGAGCGGTATCCGGAAGCCTTCAATCATGATAGAATGAACACGGTGCTGACCGGCCTCGGAACGGGCCTTCTGTCTTCTGCTGCCCTTTCTTTGGCTCCCACGGTGGCGGATCTTCCCTTATCCGCCGCACAAGTGGTCCGGCAGGCTTTCCGTCTGGGAATCCTGGTCGACGAGGTCTCTCAAAATCTGCAGCTTCGCGACACGACGAGCAGCGGCACGCCAGACTCTTGGGCGTATGTGATACCCGGGGTCACCGCCGAGGAGGTCCAGCGAGATCTTGACTTACTCCAGGGCCAGACTCCCGACACCAGCAAGGTCTTCATCAGCGCGGCGAGTGCATCGTCCGTCACAGTCAGTGGTCCGCCAGCCCGATTGAAGGAACTCTTCCGTACGTCCTACGTCTTCAGCAACCGCAAATACGTGCAGTTGCCAGTGTATGGAGGCCTGTGCCACGCGAGTCGTGTCTACCACGAAGAGGACGTGCATCGTGTCGTCCGGACGCCGTCTATGGCGACCCTCGACGCCCGGACCGGGCCGCGCATCCCAATCTTGGCTACGAGCACAGGGCAGCCCTTCGAAGGCAAGAACGCGATGGACATGTTCGAGCACATCATCCATGAAATACTCACACAGAGAATCCAGTGGGGTGAGGTCGTCCGGAGCGTCGTGCAGCAGGCGGAAGGCATGGGAGCGGTGAAATGCCACCTGGTGGTCTTCCAGAATTCTCTCCCCAGCCATGACCTAATGGCGGCGCTAAAGGAAATCGAACCGGCCATTGAGGTCTCGACAGAGGAGATCATTTCCTGGCTGCACGGGAACCAGAACCTAGCGGACGATCTAGGGCCTCGAGGTCCCCTTCAATCCAAGATCGCCATTGTGGGCATGGCTTGCCGGTTACCGGGAGGGGCGACCGACACCGAAACGTTCTGGGAGCTGCTGGAAAGCGGGCTTGATGTACATCGCAAGATCCCAGCTGACCGCTTCGACGTTGAGACGCACTATGATCCATACCGGAAGAGGCTGAATTGCAGCTGGACCCCCTACGGGTGCTTTATCAACGAGCCGGGCTTGTTTGATGCTCCCTTCTTCAATATGTCTCCGCGGGAGGCTGAGCAGACGGATCCAATGCAGCGCCTTGCCCTGGTGACTGCCTACGAGGCGCTGGAGAGAGCTGGTTATGTCGCCAACCGCACGGCATCGACCAGGTTGCACCGCATTGGAACCTTCTACGGCCAAGCAAGCGATGACTATCGGGAAGTCAACACAGCGCAGGAGATCGGCACGTATTTTATTCCCGGTGGATGCCGAGCGTTTGGCCCCGGGCGTATCAACTATTTCTTCAAGTTTGCTGGGCCAAGCTTCAGTATTGATACTGCCTGCTCCTCGAGCTTGGCCACCATTCAGGTGAGTACATTTTTACCCTTACTGCTACCGTCTGATCCTAACTGAGCAATCCGGCTGGTCTAGGCTGCCTGTACGTCACTGTGGAATGGGGAAACGGACATGATCGTGGCTGGTGGCATGAATGTGTTGACCAACCCAGACGCGTTTGCTGGCCTCAGCAATGGCCATTTCCTGTCCAAAGGCCCAAATGCCTGTAAGACATGGGACTGTGAGGCGGACGGTTACTGCCGTGCCGATGCAGTGGCATCCATTGTGCTAAAGCGCCTAGATGACGCTGAGGCGGATAATGACAATATTCTGGGGGTCATCGTGGGCGCGGGCACCAACCATTCTGCTGAGGCTGTCTCCATCACGCATCCTCATGCTGGCCACCAGGCAGATTTGAGTCGGCTAGTGTTGAACCGCGCCGGGGTCGATCCCCTGGATGTCAGCTTCGTGGAGATGCATGGCACTGGCACACAAGCCGGTGACATGGAGGAGATCCAATCTGTGATGAATGTGTTTGCGCCGCTCACCAAGCAACACCGCAGTGTGAAGAACCCCCTGTATATTGGAGCCGTTAAGTCTAACATTGGCCACAGTGAGGCCGCGGCTGGAGTGACTGCACTGATGAAGGTGCTACTAATGATGCAGAATAGTGTAATTCCACAGCATGTTGGTATTAAGAACACACTCAACCCCAAGTTCCCCAACATGGAGGCGCGGAACATCCACATTCCGTACACAAACACCGAGTGGCCGCGCCCGGCCGGGAAGAGGCGCCTGGCGGTCATCAACAACTTCAGCGCGGCGGGAGGCAACACGACTGTGGTAATCGAGGACGGGCCAGTGCCCATGAGGGCCGGCACAGACTGCCGTCCCATGCATGTTGTTGCGGTGGGAGCTAAGAGCAAAGTTTCGCTCCGCGGCAATATTGAGCGGCTGCTAGCATATCTCGAACAGCACCCCAATGTCGCTCTGGCTGATCTTTCCTATACTACTACCGCTCGCCGTTACCACCACAATCACCGTGTGGCCATTGCGGCTGCAGATATCGCGCACGTGCGAAAGCAACTGTCGTCTGCTCTGGCTACTGTTGACTCACACAGGCCAGTCTCCATGATGGAGCCACCCCCCATCGTCTTTGCGTTCACTGGCCAGGGAGCATCTTTGAAATCCTACAATCTTGAGCTGTTCCATCAGGCACCATACTTCCGTGCCCAGATCCTGCAGCTCGATGCCATTGCCCAACGCCAGGGGTTCCCATCCTTCCTCTCCGTTTTAGACGGAAGTCCTCAGGACCATCTCTGCCTCCATTCACCAGTCACCACGCAGCTGGCGCAGGTCTGCACACAGATTGCGCTAGCCCGATATTGGGCTACGCTGGGTGTGAAACCAGATGTGCTTATTGGGCATAGCCTGGGTGAGTACGCTGCACTGCAAGTTGCTGGCGTCCTGTCCGCCAGTGATGTGATTTTTATAGTCGGCAACCGGGCCCGGATGTTGGAGCAGAGATGTCAGGTTGGCAGTCACAAGATGGTGGCTGTGCGGGGCTCCGTGGAGCAGATCCAGCAGATTGCTGGCGGCCGTCCATATGAGATCGCGTGCATTAATGGGCCCAAAGACACGGTGCTGAGTGGTACGGTAGGTGAGATGGATGGCTTGCTCCCAATCCTAGAGCAAGCTGGACACAAGTGTTTCAGTCTGGATGTTGCCTTTGCGTTCCACTCAGCCCAAGTAGATCCAATCCTAGATGACTTTGAGGCGCTTATTACCAGCGGTGTTCTCTTCCAACCCCCGCAAATCCCAGTCATCTCCCCCCTCCTCAACAAGGTGGTCTTCGATGACAAGTCCATCAATGCCAGGTACATGCAGCGTGCAACCCGCGAGGTGGTAAACTTCAGGTCTGCCTTGGAGGCAGCGTATGAGATGGGTGCCATTAATGACGAGACGGCATGGATTGAGATCGGGCCGCATCCAGTCTGCATTGGCTTCGTCCGGGCGACGCTGACGTCCACTCTGCCCGCGACCGTGGCGTCTCTGCGGCGTGGAGAGAATAACTGGATCACCCTAGCGCAGAGTCTGGCCACGCTGCATTGTGTGGGGGTTCCGATTGCCTGGAACGAGTTCCACCAGCCGTTCGAGCCAGCACTGCGACTTCTTGACCTGCCGTCATACGCCTGGAACAATAAGACCTACTGGATCCAGTACAACGGTGATTGGGCGCTCACCAAAGGGAACAACTTCTATGACGCAGAAAAGGGGCTCTGCGGGCCCCTCGGGAACCAAGTGGAGTCCAAATCCAGCCTCAGCACGTCGACGGTCCACCGGATTGTGGATGAGAGTTTTGTCGGCGCGGCGGGCACCGTGGTGATGCAGGCGGATCTGATGCAAGCGGATTTCCGGGCGGCCGCGTGGGGACATAAGATGAACAACTGCGGCGTGGTGACTTCGGTGAGTCTTCATTCGCGGCGCCCTCTGCATCCTTCTGTCACTAATCAATGACTCCCTAGTCCATTCACGCTGACATTGCATACACTCTGGGCGGGTACCTGTACAAGAAGCTCCAGCCCCGTAGCACCGACGTGCACATGAATATCGCCAACCTCGAGGTGCTAAAAGGTCTTGTGGCGAATGACAAACCGGACAAGCCCCAGCTCATCCAAGTTTCCGTGTCGACGAGTGACAGCCATACCGCACAGATGAAATGGTACAATGTGCAGCCCAACGGCGCAGTAGAGGAGCCCTTCGCCAGCGCGACCCTCATCTATGGGGACCCCGGCGACTGGCTCGCCTCGTGGGCACCGTTCGCCCATCTCGTGCAGGGGCGCATCGGGCAGCTGAACCAGCTCGCCAGCGATGGTATTGCCACCCGCTTTAGCCACAAGATGGCATACCAGCTCTTTGCGAACAGCCTCGTCGACTATGCGTCCAAGTACCGCGGCATGCAGTCTGTTGTGCTCCACGAGCTGGAGGCGTACGCGGATGTGCAGCTCTCGCGCGAGCAGGGCGGGTCCTGGACCGTACCTCCATACTTCATCGACAGCGTGGCCCACCTTGCCGGGTTCATCATGAACGTCTCGGATGCCATCGACACCAAGAACTACTTCTGTGTCACGCCCGGCTGGCAGTCGATGCGCTTCGCCAGGCCACTGGTTGCCGGTAACAAGTATCAATCATACGTCAAGATGATTCCTACCGCCGACGATAGCTCCATCTACCTGGGCGACGTCTACGTGCTGCAAGACGGAGTGATCGTGGGCGCAGTGGGCGGCATCCAATTCCGCCGGTATCCGCGCATCCTGCTGAGCCGGTTCTTCTCCGCACCAGATGATCGGAGTGCGCCGCCGGTTGCCACGGCGGCGCCAGCGGTTGCAGATGTCTCCGCTGTGATACCCACAGCGACTACCAGCGCCAAGCAGCAGGCTCCTGCACCTCCCGCTCCTCCCGCTCCTCCGTCTCTTCTGCCCTATAACCCCGCTCCGCTCCCCACTCCTCCCGCAGCCACGGGTCCGACCCAGTCCCCTCTAGCCGAACAGGCCGACACCATCACCACAAGTGCCTTACAGATCATCGCCGATGAAGCGGGTCTAGAACTGGCTGACCTGACCGATGATCGCGACTTCGCGGGCCTGGGCATCGACTCTCTCATGAGCCTCGTGATTGCTGAGAAGTTCCGGGAGCAGCTGCGCGTGGTGGTGTCGGGCAGTCTGTTCCTCGAGTACCCGACAATTGGAGACTTACGGTCTTGGCTGGAAGAGTATTATAGTTGATGCGACACTGGCATGGCTAGGAATCCGAAGGCGAATTTTTTGATGTGTTTTACGAAGTAGGCTCTACTGAGCGAATTATCATACTACGCCCCGGCGCATATGACTCTCATGTTTAGTTAGCCGTTCTGAATGATCGACTGATATGCTGTCTCTATGCGCCCATTCCGGTGGGACTATACACTCAATTGAATCCATTTCCGCCCACAGCCAGGTACTACCGGTTGGAACATCGACCTGCCAACTCACATGTATCGTTGTTGCGTAATTCTATCCAGCATCTCCGGGATTTCTCTTCCCGGAGCAGGATACATTCCTGCGCTCCGTATGAGCCTCGGAGTTGGTGAGGTGCGATGTCCGACGCCGGTCAACCCTTCAACCATATAAACAGCAGACGAACACAGTGGTAAAGACCATATCGGTCCACCCATTCTCTCATCCTCCACCATGCTCGATGCCACTAAGGTCCCCGACACTCCGCCGCGCCCTGCGGACGACAGCACGGGCCAGTTTCTCTGCCTGACCATCTGCGGATATCGGCGCCCGGGCATGAACGAAACAGACTACCGCAATCATATGACGCAGGTTTCCGCCCCGATGACTGCCGACCTGATGGTCAAGTACGGGATCAAACAATGGACGATGGTCAGTGTTCGGTGCTCCCTCTCCGGGGGTTGATGCTCTCTTGGCTACTAAACCAGACCTACAGATCCACAACACCGTCGAGAGCCGCGCTCTCATGAGCCAGCTGTTCGACCGTCAAATGGCCAACCTGGCGGACTTTGACTGCTTCAGCCAGGTCGTGTTCAAAAGCCTGGCGGACTACAAGCGACTGAAGGAGGATCCGTGGTACAGGGAGCATCTGGTCGGGGACCATGAGAAGTTTGCTGATACTCGGCGGAGTATTATGACCATCGGGAGGGTTACTGAGATTGTGCGCGATGGGAAAGTGGTGGATTGCATCGCCCACCCAACGACCGTCTTGCTTCGTCACCCACTCCACCGGTTCGGATGCATGATCTCATCTATCAACACAGAAGTCACCGCCGTGATGACTGGCTCCATTCTCGCAGGTGCCATGATGTCTCTCTCGCTCATTGCTGTCCCCGCCCTCCTCGACTCTACGTACGAAGCCCCGCAGCTCTTCCAGCAATGGACGCGCATGTACCACTACGGCCACTGGGTGCTGCCGTCGATGGCCGTCGTGACCTCCATTCTCTACGGCTACGCGGCCGCACAGCAACGCCGGCGCCAGAAGGAGACTTGGATCTCGTTCGCCCTCGCTGCCGTGATGACAGTGAGCATCCTGCCGTTCACGTGGCTCATCATGGTTCCCACCAACGACGAGCTGTTCCGGCTGCAGACCATCAGTCAGACGGAGCCGGCGGTCATGGGGATCGACGCAGCCAAGGCCTTGGTCGTCCGCTGGCGTGACATGCATTCTTTGCGGTCCTTGTTCCCCTTGATAGGGTCGATCTTGGGTGCGGTGGCGTCAGTGGGGCGGTAGGCGTCTCGGGGGAGGGAGAGCGGAACTGGAAGATGACCGAGACCGGACCCCCGATGCGGCCGAGGCCAGGTGGTAGGCAGGTTTTCCGCAGGCATTATCCCAGAGCACTAGTAACGAGTATAGCCTACACTGTATGTTTGATCTCAAGGTGGGGAGACTTTCACTGGTATCTCGGCAGATGTCGCATGGGATCATTTGACTGGTCCGTACAGGATGTTTGTGCCGCGTAAAGATTTCGGCATTGAGTTGAATCCATATCGGAGATGAGAATTCACTGTCGGAGATGGCATGAAGGATCTAGGCATAGATGAAATGAGATCTACTCGGCGATAAGATGCACTACTCAACTCCAATTTGTTGATTCTCTATTCGAACAGTATCCCACGAGTCCCGAGACATCGGGGTTGCTCAACCCCGGGAGTCGGTCATCGCCCCCGAGGGTGCCTCCCTGAGGTCCGAGACACGCGCACTACTGGAGACAGTAGTGGACCTCTTTTCTTCTCGGGGGAGTTGGGTGTTTTTCTAATTGCTTTCCCTCTACATCCGTCGTACACCCGGGGATCTCGACCCGAGCTGGTGGTTGTTGGCACGAGGGGTTCGTTGCTCCAGCCCAGCTTAGACACAATAGGTTTCTGCAGAGATACCCGCACTGTAAAGACAAGAATGTGATAGATTTCTGTGAGCGGAACAGGGCGGAGCCGGGGAGTCCGCGCTGACTACAGTCGCGGAGTACTTTGTATCTCCTTCCGGGTTCTCAATGGGGTAGATTGCCAAAACAGCATAGCCTGTGCACCTGGAGCGCGTCGGGAAACTGCCCAGACGGTAGAGTCAGACCACACATGGTATCGGCTGGGCCGGTATTAATCAGCTCTCTGGTCGAAACTGTAGTGCTACAAAGAGGTAGTCGATGGCTCCATTGCACTGCCTACTACATCTTCCCTTCGCTCCACTAGATATCTAGTTCTTGAATCGCAGATTGGACATACTCTGAGTCGTTAATTGACGAGCCGCACGTCGGGACCTGGCTAGTAATCTCTCGCGCCTGGCACTAAGGTCCGCGCACAGCCATGACCCAAGATCCCGTCACCAGCGACTACTACGTCGAGCCGGCGAATGTCCCCCTGGTCGACTTTCGCATGCTCACCTCGCCCGACGCGGCTCAACGAGGGGAAGCCTTGGTCTTACTGGACGCAGCTTTTCGTGAATGGGGATTTGTCCAGATCTGCAACCACAACATCGGGCCCGACAAGCTCCATCAAGCCTTCAAGTGGGTAGGTTATTCGATCTCCAACACCATGTCCTCGCTAACCCGCGAGAAAAGGCCGAGCGCTTCTTCGCGCAGCCCTTGGCAACGAAAGAGCAGATCGCGCACCCGGGGACCGGTGATATAGATGCAAACCGCGGCTGGGCCAAGGCTGGCCTGGGGTATACCGTGCAGATGGAGTTTGACGAGGACAAGGTGGCCGCTTTGCGCCAGCAGAACCCGGACTGCAAGGAAACCCTGGAGCTGGGCAACCCATTCGATGCGAAGCTGGGCCACAACAAGTGGCTACCGGAGACGACCCTGCCCGGCTTCCGGGGCTTCATGGAGTCCTGGTGGACGGACTGTGCGACACTGGCCCAGGGCCTGTATCGCTGTCTCGGGGAAGCGCTGCACATTGGCAAGGACGGGGAGGAGACGGACTGCTACTTCAGTCGCATCCATTCCGCCAATGACTGCCACATGACGTGGAACTTCTACCCTACGATGCCGGTGCGGGCTTTTAATGCGGACGGCGCCAAGCGCCTCAACGCGCACACGGACTTTGGGACTCTGACGCTTGTGTTCCAGGACGCCGTCGGCGGCCTCGAAGTCCACGATGGCCGCTTGTTCCGGCCCATCGTGCCCGTCCCGGGCGCTGTGGTTGTCAACGTGGGCGACATGCTCGAGCAACTCTCTAACGGCCGATGGCGGAGTGCCTTGCACCGAGTCGTCGCACCGGGGCGGTTGATGCAGCCGCACCGCGAGCAGGAGAGCGAGACGAGTGTGGTCAACCGGTATTCCTTGGTCTTTTTTGCAACGCCCAACCGGGGCGAGTTGATCACAATCGCGCCGGGCTGTGAGACGCCAGGGAAATGGAAGCCAAACATGAGTGGGGACTGGGGCCCGCTCACGGCCTACCAGTGGATCCAAAAGAGGCTGGCAGTGGATTATTTTTAACGCATTAGTGTCGATACTGCAACAACATTACCGTGCTTTCATATGCACCTAAAAATGGACTGCTCAAAACAGTTATGACGCTTACCTATGGCATTCAAGGCAGAATTCAGTGTATTTTGCCTTGTATTGACGCATTGGAAGCCGCAATAGTATTATGAATTCAGGAATCACTAGTATTTCACATCTAAACGATAAATCAATAAGAGTCTGATTCTTCTCAATCTAGTATCTAACGAATGAATATTTATATTCCCAGGGGTACCAGAATTATATCTCAGGGGCTAGATTAGGGGTATCCAGCTTACTCCTGCGGATAACGCGACAGCAAGAGAAATATCTAAAGAATTCTGAATCATGATTTGACCCATTCTCAGAGATGTTAAGAGATAAGGATGGTAAAACAAGAGGAGAAATCAAGCCGAACCTTACAGAATAGGTAAGCAGTAATTTATACAGGAATAAATCATGCCATAGCTTTGCATATAGCATCCCACGTGAATTGGCCCTTGCTGGATTTGAAGATAATGTGAGCAAACTGCCCGCAGAAAGCCCAGTCCTGCTTCCCAACCATTAGTGCGCCCGAATCCCATACCACTGCTTTTCACCCCGGCGAAGTCGGAAGGCGACCCTCCCATCCGCCGCCAACTTGCGCAATATCTCCTCCACGAGTGGCTCGACTGCCATCTCCCGGACACGAGGGTCTAAGTTGTCCCCATGCATCGCAGTCACCAACTGCTTGACGGTCAAACTGCACGGGTGGCTACCACTCCCGGGCACACTCCGTGTCAACTGGTCCAGCGCGACAAGAACCTGGGACTCGCGCCGCGTCTTTGACGCCAGCTCGGTGGTGATCTTGCCCGGCAGATTGCAGATCGGGGCGCCATGTGCCGGGTAGCCAATGGGGCAGCCGTGTGACTGCATAATCCGCAGCGATTGCATCCAGGGCCCGAGCTCCTCGACAGCGGCACTGCCGTGCCCGAGGACGTTGTCGCCGGTGAACTGGAGTAAATATGATTCTGTCAGCCAGAGTCGGAAGCAGTGTGGCGGGGGTGATGAGGACGAAGACAGAGGAGGAGGAGAAGGAGCAATGTGGACAGACCATTGCATTTTCTTCTTCCAGGATGAAGCACATGTGGTCGTGCGAGTGTCCGGGGGCGTGCACGGCTCGGACCGTTGCGCCCTCCACACGGAACACCTGCCCGTCGACGATGGGTTGCATGGCCGGGCCAGGCGTATGCTTATAAATGGAGTCGACGAGGTGGGGATACAAGCGCAGGAGGTCGGGAACGCCGCCGGTGTGGTCCCCATGCCAGTGAGTCAGCAGAACGTGAGAGAGTGCGGCGTGCGTGGCCAACAGGGTGTCAGCAATCAAGTTGGCCCATTCTGGGATCCCCTGGCCGGTGTCGATGATGAGGCGGCGCGCCCCCGTGCCCACGATATAGGTGTTAGTTCCTTGCAGAGTGAACTGGCCGGCGTTCTGCCCCAGGATGCGCAACACGCGCGGGCTGATCTGCTCGACATCCGCAAGCTCGGGCAGCCTCGAGATTTGGGCTTCAAGGTAGTCTTCGAACGCGTCGATGTTGAGCGCCTTGTTGATTTGTCGATAGCCGCCTTTGTACTGCAGTTTCGGGGCAGAGGCTGCTGGGTCGGAGGCGCCGTCGTCAGCCATTTCCGTACACCTGTACTTTGCCTTCTTCCGTGTATTACCCCGTGCATGCATGAGAAGCTCATAACTTGGATAGGTATATATCGCAGGGAATGTGAATGGGTGATCTTCCGCACCTCCTAACGGCAACCTCGGACATGGTCGCGCCCATCGGAGCGACAGAACCCCCAGCCTGGGATCACCGGGAGGAATGCCGGACAAGTAACCCCGAAAGCGCACTAGTCTCTGCCCTGTCCTGCCCGAATACCTGATCACGGCGCTTGTGGCTTCCCTGGCGGTGATGAAAGTGTAGCAAACCGAAAGCAGATGCGCGTCCATTTGCATGACGTGGCTGCTGAAGGTCTCCCACCACCGAGATTGGAATCCTTCCAGAATGCCATCCTTCTACACCCGGGATCTGGTTGCAGTGAGATCTCTAGTCCTCATGTTTACTACCTGGCTAGTCTGAATACCCTTTCTACTGGAAATCAACACGGGATCTTGACTAAAGCGCCACAGCATGGTGTGCGGCTGATGGTAGAAGCTGGGAGTTGCGAATATCTGGCTATATAGAACTATAGACAGCGGAGGACAAGGAGAGTGCAGACGGTAGGAAGTACTGCCCTAAAAGGTACAAAGCGCCCTTGTGTGTAGTCGTGCTAGGAAGCATAAATTCTCATGGCTACAGCGTTGGATGACTCTCGCCCTTGCCCGTTCCTACCGGTCCGCATAAGCCTGATACTTGACTTCCAAGGCAATCGCGCCATTGCTCGCCACGGATTTCACCTTATTCACAACAACCAATTTCCCCTCGCTATCGCCCACACCATTTAGGAGATTGATGAGCTCCGAGATCTCCGGCTCCCGCTCATCCGCCAACTGCAGGAATGATAGGTCCCGGATGCGAGTGAGCACCGCGACTTCCGTGCTCATGGTCCCCTGTTCCGGTAATGCTGGGACCGTGAGCACCAGCGTGGCCGACTGGCTCATGCGAAGGGCATGCAAATGCGCCCGGAGCTCTGTCTCAATGCGCGCGGTGATGGAGGATGACGACACCCCCGGAATCGGCAAGGGGAAGTTGATGATATAGATCGCCGCGTCTTGGATATGTTGCGGAGTGCCGGGGTTGCGGTACTGCACCGTGATATGCGAGTTTGAGCTCATGGACCGTGTTTTGTCGTACTTGGCCCTGCTCTTGCCGCCTGATGCTGCACTTGGAAGGTGAATTTGGACGGTGAAACGAAGGGTGGGATATTGATTTGCGAGCGCGACCGCTCGGTCCGTTGAGCGCGCTCCGACCTACCGATGGACGCCGTCAGTACAGAAAGAAGGAACCGGGCGCAATTGACACCAGGGGAAAGGCATTATTTACCTCAACGACCAACGCATTGGCTCCTTGGAGCGGCTCCAGGCAGGAGAGAATATCTGTGGCAGTATCGGAGACATTGCCTGTCCCGAATCGCAAATAAGCATGCCACTGACGCTCTAGCCGGGGGGTGACCGTCTCGCTTGGATCCAATAAGTTAGCGAGACTGGCTGGGGTATTCCTCAGTTCGTTCTGGGTAGTCCTCTCGCCCAGGTCGGCAGAACGCTGCCGGGTGACGAGAGGCATGTTCAGGGCACCTGGAGTGGCGATTCTTGCCAAGAACATCATGGCATCGAAATAGGAGGGATTCGTCACAAAGGCGGCCGACAAAGCACTGTGAGCCATGTAGCCTGGTTGAGGCTCCCGCAAGAACCCCGCCGTCATTGTCATGCGGACGATACGACCGATGTGCATCTCCGGCACGCCAACGAGCTCCGCGATATCTTTAATGGAGGCGCTGCCATCCAGCGGGATGCAGGCCGGGACTTGGAACTCTGCTAGCCATTGTAAGCACGCAAGCAGTTGGGCCTAGTCATCAGGCAGTCAGAGTCGCAATGCTCAGATGGCCCTCGTTCGAACAACAATGGGAAAGGAGAAAGAAGACGGTGGAATATACCTGGCATGCCATGTGCTGGAGGACATCCGTGGGCCCAGCCACCATGACTTGGAGCTTCGTAAGACTTTCCAGCACCGACTCTCGTGCACGCTTTGTGTCACCCATTCCTCCTAATGCAGTGAGTGGTGATACCCCATGAACCGTGGCTTCTATTGAACCTTCCGCCGTCTGGCTGTGCGACGCGAGCACCTTGATGGCAGCTAAAAGCTCCCTGGTCTGAGTCTCGAGCTGAGCCAAGCTGGGCATGACGGGAAGCGTGACGGAGGAGGCAATGATGAAAGATTTGAAGAAGGTATGGCAGGAGAAGTTTGGTCACTGTGTTGTTAGGTCAAGTCGAAACGGAAATCCTCATTATAAAGCGGGACTTTCCCAGGGTGGCTTGGCCTTGCCAGTATATTTGACTTTATATTGGCGCAGCATGTCTTATTGCATGAATACTCTTTGCCTTCGGAAGCTGCCCTGGCTCTCGATTTGAAGAATCGGGGGGATGGTGGGAGGGGAGGGAGTCTCCCCGGGTAACTATTAATGCCTTTCTTAATTATGCCCCACTTACTCTACCCTTTTAGGATAGTAGAATAGTAGATATCTAAACCAGCCATACCAGACTAGACGACCTAGCCAGCAACATCTAATCAAGAGTTGAAGGAGTGTAGTTGGACATCCGCTACGTAGCATACCGCTTGCTCCGCAGCTAGTGTCCTACGAAATCGATATGTACTACTCTACTTATAACGACACGTTGTCGATCCCTCTTGCACTTGCCTGCACTTGCCGCCGCTATTGGGTGGGATTCAGCCCCATTATCGTTAGGGAAAGCAAGGCTATGCGCTAGCCAGATCATCAGGATCTATTTGCGGCGAAGACATTGGGCTTTTCACAATCGTTACATCTCACGACTCCCGCCCTCCTACAGTCACATGCACCTGAGATCGGATATCATATAGTAAGGCTATCGAATACCACACAGTAGGGATATTGAATGGTATAGTATTAATACTAAATCCTTATATACAAAGGTTGTGCCTTTATAATTAGAATGATATATATATGTCTCCACAGAAAGAGGGAGTTACCCCCACTACTAGTACCGCATATTTAAAATATATATTTAGGTACAGTAGTATTTAATGTCCTACTACTAAGCATTTAATATTCCAGCTATATGATGCTTCGATATCACTACTATGTGGTATTCGATATCCTTACTATATGATGATTTGACATCGCCAAAATTCTATTGGGGCAATGTTTCACCATTCCAGGAACAGTAACGCCACCGATCAGTCGCAGTGGATAAATCATCACATTCACATCATACCAGGTAGGTATTTTCACAATTGCAGGAGTTTCCACCATCAAATGGTCGCCGAGTTTCTTGCCTGTTGTCACATCCCCACCGCCATGAATGTGGTCTCTCAGCAATGTCACTCCATTGGTAAGGTTTTAATATATAAAAAGGTTATTGTGTTCCAGTCCGCCCGATCCTCCGACGGGGAATGGCTAGTCCTTGTCGCGGAGGATCTTGCCAGGATCAAGCTAAGGCAAGAACTGGCACGAATTTAGTGCCTCCATTTCGTGGGTCGATCCCGCCACGGAATGTCCGAAGGTCTTACGACCAGGAAAACCCAGAGAGTAAGACAAAGTAGGTATGGCCCAATCATATCTGGTTGATCATCGTGTGTTGCGCAACCGTTGTGCTTGAAGATTATCGCACCAATCAACCCTTCCATCTCCGCACCCGCACTGAAAACCTAGTCGATCAGGCTTGATAAGAAGAAAAAGGTGTGAGACAAAATAATCCCGATCAGAGTTTGCGATGCATCCTTTTAACTCCCAGCAAGTGAGTTGCGGTGGCCGCTGGCCAGTAGCCGGGCTATACATACACCGACTTGAATGAGGAATTGTCTCAGGTCACCCCCCGGGCCCCCCATCGGTTAAATTCACGCAGTTGTAGTGTGTCTCAGCTGTAAGGTTAGACAGGCTGAGTATGCTAAGGAGGTAGACACATTGGTAAATTAATTCTAGTTGTACACCAGCGGAACAAGCTCCAGCAGAATGTCCAATCAGAACCTGGCCATGGTTGCTCAGCTCCCGTAGACGCATTGATTGTCACTTCGGCTGACCTCCTTGGTCATACCATACTCGGCCTGTAGGCCGTCGGCCGTGCCAGGATGCCGCTCCCATCGACATCGACAGTGCAGCCCCTCTTCAATATGAATCTCCCAGATCAATCGTGGATACCCAGCGCTGTGGTAAACTACAACACTCCGCAGCCGGAACCGGGTCCATGGCAACTCTGCAATCACCTCCTTCTCTTCAGGCTCGCCGGAGTCTTTCGCCAACCGGCCCCAAGCTACGGGACAGTTGCAATAGCTGTGCGGCGTCCAAGATCAAATGTACCAAGGAGAAGCCGCGATGCGCACGGTGCGCAAAACGAAACGTGGTGTGCGAGTACCTGGAGAGTAAACGGGCACGTCGCAAACAGGGAACCCGAACGAGAAATCGCGATGCAATTTCCCTGATCACCCAGGCTTCACCTCCAACCACCTCCAGCACAACTCCCTCCCCGTGTGAGGCGGAGATGTTGGCTACACAGGTGATCACACACCCTTCCCCCAAGCAGCATCACCCGGTGAGCTATGCGGACATCTTCTCCTGGACTCCCTCGCTGGCAGATACCGCGACAGCAACACCCACCGTTTTGAACTGCAACTTTGACGACTTCCTGGCCTCGCCAACCTTAATCTCCATGCTGGGCATGCCCGATACGGGCGATCTGGCCGCCAATCTGGCCGACTTCTGCCACCGCAAGGATGCCGGTCATGCGCCAGGGGTGCTCAATCTTGCCCCGAGCAATGCCTCTGCAGGCGTGGAAACGACTGTCGACCCTCCGCAAGAGTCGTCGACCCACCAGATATCGATCCCCGAGGCGCCCAACACGGAGTCAGCGTGCTGCTCCATGAGTCGTACTTTAGGCCTCTTGACATATTTCCCCACCTCAGCCCCCGCGTCGCGCCACACCACTGCACAAGGATCACCCTGCCCGGGCGAATCACCGACCATTCAGTCGGTAGTCGCCCGCAATGCAACGATCGTCCAGACCCTCAACGACATCCTACATTGCGGATGCTCCGAGGACGGGTATCTTCTTGCCATCCTCTCCGTCGTAATCCTGAAAGCCCTGGGCTGCTATGCCGCTATCGTACGCCAGCTCTCAAGTTTCGACACCAACAGTCCATTCTGGGACGCTCCGATGACCATGACTGATTCTCTCACCGACTCGCATTCGTCTCCGTCACATTCTGACCAAGCCCAACGAGTTCCTCCCGGCGGCACGGCCCCACTCGGCTACGGGGGAGAACGCGAGGAACAAACTCGCATGGCTGCGCAAGAGATCCTCAGCCAACTGCATCTCGTCCAGCGTTTGGTGAATACCATTTCCCATCGATTCACACTCTACGGCGAACGCGAGGGTAACACATCATGGGCCCCGAGCACGGTCTCCAATGACAACTGTGCGGACTTGCCTTCATGTATGGAAATCCTGTATCCGTTTCACAACTCATTATTCGAGCAGATCGAGGGCAAGGTGCGCAAGCGTCTCCGAAACCTGTCCGCCGAAATTTTAGACATCCTTCGCTACTGAAACTATGATGAATGACGCTTTCCTTTGTTCCTTGCCTCTGGTCACTTGCTTGAGGATTTTCCTTTTCTTACTTTCTTCCTCCTTTTTTTTTCTTTTGGGGGGAGGGGGGGTGTGTCGGAATGGGAATCCCGCGGTTATATATCCAGTACATAGATAGGTTAGACCACATATTGGCAATTTCAATCACGATTTCCATGTCTCACGCATCATAAGCCTGATACATGTAAAATCCCCGGGTACAAGCAGCGTCTTTATCTCTTTTCTGGGTTCATTCAAAAAAACATACGACAGCCAGGATTCGCTGATGGTCTCCCACCCAACTACTAACTGGCCGGCGTGTGGCTTAAGTACGGCTGAGCGGACGGGAAGCCCTGTTTTCCACACCCTATGGTCGTATGTACTAGTCGTGATCAAATATAGAGTATATATATCAAATAGAACAATGCTAACAGTAGTTCAACAGGGTGCTACTCGTTGCCATGTCCAGGCCGACATGGCAGTCCGGGATGTTATCGTTGGTCATCACTACATAGAAGATGGCTCGAGTGTTGCGGACGCATTCCAACAGGAGATCAATGTCGTAGATGCTCCCTTGAAAGACGCGTACGCGCTCGTTGTCGGCTATGTCAAGACCTTATAAATCAGCTCGGCCTTATTGCAGCAGTATGCCTTGATCTTTGCGTCTCTCAGCAGGTTGTCGATGAGCGAGGTGCCGCAGTTACCTGACGCGCCAAGGACAGCATATCTGGCCATAGCGGAGGGCAGTGCTATGCAATGTAATTCATGGAGTTCCCTACATTTCGTGAGTTCTTCATGTCGTTTTTCTTTTTATGCTTTTCCGCCCGGAGGCGGTCATTCGGGGTTCGGACATGACGGCGAAGAAGGAAAGGCGTTCGGCGTTTGCTTCTCCGACTATGGTAAATACCATAAATGAATGTGCGCGTACATTTCGAAGCAATACATACACAGCACATTGTCCACCTCTATACTCACAATGGCGAATACTCCTACCTTCGAAGGTACGCCTGTTCCCTTTTACATTCGGCTTAATTGCTAACAATACCCAGAAGTGACAAGCTGCCAAAGCGCCCTTTTCGAATGGGCCGACAGCTATGACACAAAAGATTGGGAGCGTCTTAAGAAATCCGTGGCCCCCTCACTTAGAGTATGTCTTTGGTTTCCCACTTAGCAAAGAGCTCAGGTTTGCCTGACGGGGAAAAAAGATCGACTATCGCTCCTTCCTTGACAAAATCTGGGAAGCCATGCCCCGAGAAGAATTCATCCTCATGGTCTCTGACCCGCGCTTCTTGGGAAACGAGCTCCTGAAAACGCAGCACCTGGTCGGGTTGGGTAAGTGGGAAAAGGTTAGCGATGACCAAATCGTGGGCCAACACCAGCTGCGCGTGGCGCATCGGCGGTATACCGATGGCAGTTTGAAGGAGGTGGCAGTGAAGGGCCACGCGCATGGAACTGCCACGACGTGGTATACGAAGGTGGAGGGGGGATGGAAGTTCGCCGGCGTGTGTCCGAAGATCAATTGGACTGAGTTTGACTACGATCAGGTGTTTGCCGATGGGAAGGAGCATTTTGGGGAGAATGGCGGGAATGGCGAGGATTAGGGTTAATAGGTGGTACCTAGGGTTTGCGCTGTCATAAATTCGGTGCGTTGCCGCTGTCCATGTCAGTCTTTGTGTTTCTCCTAGCGAGCAAGTTCCTCAGATCTACTCGAGGGCACATGTAGCGCAGCCGCCCTTCATGGATCTATAACTACATACGAGCGGTAATAACACAAGCCTGATTAGGGCATAAAAAACGGTCAACTCCCTCGTGCAGCGACAGCAACAGGGCCCCCATTATCCTGCAAGTACTTTTCAAATTTGGGCCCAAAGTCCTGCAAGAACGCCGTGTCGAGCATCTCTTCCACCCTGGCTACCTTTTCCCCATCTTCAGTGAAACTCACAAATGCCGAGTACTCCAGATTCCAATCTCCCCACGGCAGATTTCCTTTGGAAACGGCGTATATAGCAGCCTTGTTACTCCCCGGGTCATGGATAACATGGCGGATTGTAAGCTATTTCAATTAGCATGTCCTGTCAAATCAAACTCCGCTAGGTATCTACCTCGTATGACTTGACTGTCGCAACAAGGGCGGGCAAGACAAGTTCAACTTCAGCCCGTGATCGAACGGGAATGCCTTGCCCGACAGGGAGTGTGACCTGTTTAAAGTCGTCGGAGAAGGTGGATATCCATTCCTGGGCATCCCATTTCTTCCAGGCCAAGATGAAGCGCCGCAAGGTTGCTGCTTGAATGGGAGCGGGGGCTGGCATTTTAGTTCGGTGTGTCAGTGAAAGATAAGGTCCGTTTGGACCTGATATTGATCTCAACACGGACGAATGTATGTATATATTATAAATGGAGGAACTCCGCTGTAGCAATCAGCCCGAAGTCCGATATTGGCCCATATCATCATTCAGTGTTTTCGGGAAACGGATGTCGGACAATTAGCGGGAATTACAGATCCTATCAACACCAAAACAGATTGACGGCACTCGGATTGGGGGGAAAACCACGCACTATATATTCAGAAAGTAGCTTCATCGCCTTGAAGCAGTATTCCCCAATTAACTATTGTTATCCTCGCTGTTCGATTCTCTCCTGTTCTATAGCCCGAAATGAGTTCCGTCTCCTATATTCCCTACCGCCTCGACGGCAAAGTCGCTTTGGTGACTGGATCCAGTCGCGGCATTGGAGCAGCCATGGCTGTCGAACTGGGCAGATGCGGTGCGAAGGTCATCGTGAACTACGCCAAATCGTCCGGCCCGGCCGACGAAATCGTTGAAGAGATCAAGTCGCTCGGCTCCGAGGCTGTCGCCATCCAAGCGGACGTGAGACAAGTGCCACAGATCATTAGACTCTTCGAGGAAGCCGTCAAATTGTATGGAGGGCTTGACATTGTTTGCTCTAACGCCGGTGTCGTCTCGTTTGGTCATCTGAGCGAGGTCACCGAGGAAGAGTTTGATCGGGTGTTCGGTTTGAACACACGCGGACAGTTCTTCGTCGCTCGTGAGGCGTACAAGCATCTCAATCGGAATGGCCGGATTATTTTGATGAGTTCGAACACGGCAGATTCGTTTACTGTGCCCAGACACTCGCTTTACTCTGCTTCCAAGGGCGCCATCAACACGTTTGTCCGTTGTCTGGCCAAAGACTGCGGTGACCGGAAGATCACTGTCAATGCAATCGCCCCTGGCGGCATTGTCACTGATATGCTCCACGAGACAGCAAAGGACTATCTGCCTAATGCAGACAATTTGTCCAAGGAGCAGATTCTCGATGTAAGCCCCCATTTGCGAGTTATTCAGATTGGGCGAAAACCTAACCATCTAGATTGTGGCGCACGTGTCGCCTTTGACCCGATGCGGTTATCCCATCGATATTGCCAAGGTGGTGTGCTTCTTGGCTTCGAACGAGAGCGAATGGGTTAATGGGAAGGTGTTGGGCATTGATGGTGGCGCTGCTTAAGACATACTTGGTTTCATTGAATGCATGATTTAACTCTATCCCACAGGGGGCGGAGGACCCTACTAGGGCCCAGCAATTGCTTACCATCCAAACCTATGTTATAGGTTGAATCGGCTCTAGCCCATGACAAGTATAAGTCTATAGAGCTACTTAGCTCACCCTGACTCCTAAAGTTAGTGACTAGCAGAGAACAACATAGATCCCCAGGTGTGACAGAAGAGTTCTACTGTAGAATATTCTACTATGGGTTATAGACCAGCCTTGTGGTCCATTATGCTACAACATCGTCATTGTTTGACAGTTTCAGAATAATATCTAGAACATGACATAACCCAAGATTATCCCTATCTACCTATAGCAATGCAAGTAAAACCAAACCTGAATATCCTGCTATTTGCCCAAGTACGCGCGATTACAGTCGTCCGACCCTTTGTTGTGTTCTTGACAACCACTTCAACTCGGGTCCGTTTGCTCTGCAGTCTGCATCAATATATGTAAGAGCAACGAAGCATGACCGTGGACGTTTGAAATGTCTCTCAAGGAAGCCCAGTGGGAATTACGTTTATCACTAAACACTAACCATCCTGCTTGGAGCTCATGCACACACAAATTGAGTCACTCCATGTACAGGAATCGAGATCAAAGCCTTCCATGCTCACATTAGTTGCTTCCGTTCTCATACGGTGGTCGAAGTTCGTCAAGCCCTTCTCTGCCTATGTCAAAGCTTATGTCCTTCGCCTTGGCCATTTCTTCGGTGCATAATTTCTAGAAAGGCCTGCACATGTGCGATTATGGTTATCGAACCAACCTAGATGATCTTGGCCTTTTTGCGATTTAGTACTTTGTCTATACAAAATCAACGCTGACCGAGCTCGACGCCAGTCCATCTTCGCGGCAGTTTCTACTTGTCAATGCATCACAGACCACATAGAGAAATTATCAGCAGTGAATGAAGACCAACGCTTTTAGGCAATGCTTATATAGTCGGAAATTCTCGCACTTCCGAGTCAATATGAACAAGCAGTGTCGAACATCGAACGAACGCTGCGGACATTGAGCCTTATCCGGAGGCCTAGGCGTGCTGAAGAGTCTGCATTGGTGCGATACTGCTCGGGCTCCTGCAGACTTAAATCCGTTGAGAAGCTAATCGCGGTTGTGCTTGCGAGTCCGACGGCGTCCTCGGCAAAAGCAGTGGCATCAGCCGTTCGTAATGCTAAAAGGGCCGTCTCACTATTGAAGAAAGCTCGTCAACACTACGCGGAAATCTCAGATGTGGCTACATGTGTTGCGCGTCTCTACTATGTCGGTGGCCCTCATACTGCAATACGTCAGTTGCATCCCGAGGATGAGATAAAAAGCCGTGCTACAGCCTATGCTCGCCTCGTCGATGCCCGCGACCTCATTGATACCCTTCGAGATACTCCCTGAGCAGACATTTTTAACGCGTATCTGGCCCGGTCCCAAATTACTGCTATAGATTCCTTAACCAAGGGCAGTTCACCAGAACATCGGTATGGGCCAAGACAGATAGTGAATCATTCTCTGGGATTTCCTTATCTAACAGTTGTTTAGTTTTAATTCAAACCATCTTCTTGATACTTCTGGGAAGACGCTTAAGTAGAGAGCTCGTCTTCCTTACATTCTAGGCCGCAGTTTCCCTTCCATATCAAAGACAGAGCAGGGAGAACTCTCCACAACAAGCTTCTGCCAAAGCTTTCTTAGGGAGAGAAAATACGTTAGCATCGATTAGCATTTTCCTGTCCTGTTCGTGCCTTGTTTGGGAGGTCTTGATACATAGTGATACGCATGGTTCACAAAACCCGTGATCACTTCAAACTTTAACTAGTATTCTCGGTATATTCTTCCTCGAAGAACAGAGCTGCAAAATTAATGGACACATAATAGTATATGAAGAAGTATTCGATGGGATATAGATATCATTAGTCCCTGGCGAGGCTCAGCTGAAATCGCTCAAGGTGCAATCCTTATTAACAAGTGAGGAAATCTCTACGCAAAGGAAGCAAGTGGGAGAGAAAGAAGAATTAATCTATCGATCTAGGAATCTCTGGGCCAGAAGAAAAACAGGAAAGCAGGAGATAGATATATAGCTATCGACTATCTGAACAAAAACCTTCTGGCCACCAAAACAGGAAAGAGACTTGGTCAACTAAGTCGACGGAAGGCCACTTCTCTGCAAGAAGGGCAGGGGAGACGGAAGGGCGCTGGTCCTGGAGAAGAAACCAGACGAGGCCGAAAGGGAGGAAACTCCATCAACAAGAAAGAGTACGCCCCATCTTGAAACACTGTATCCATTTCCCGTTGGACGGATCTTGAAACTGTTTGTTGGCCCAGGGAAAGGGGTGGTTGTATGCAAAGGTAAAGATATCTCCACAGACTGTTCCCGGGTTGAACTGGTTATCACAGCAGTGCTGCACCTTGCCATCCCACCATCCATATCTTAGGTCAGGGACTGTGCGACCACGTTCGTGGCTATGCAGGAAGGCAATAACCTCATTCATTGTGGTTCCTCCACGGCCCGAATTCGGAGACGGTCGACAGCCAACTCGAATGTTGTCAGCCTGAGCAACACCAACGGCTGCAGTGATGGCTAGAGTAATAGTCGACAGCTTCATGTTGGATCTCCTATGGCTTAAGATATCAGTTGGATGGTCTTCCTTCTCTGTGGGAATGCTTACTAGTAAATAGGAGAAGTACGTTTTGTTAGGGACCACAACCCGAGGAATTAACCAAATTCACGCGAACATTTTACTTCTTTCTTGTTAAAATTTTGTTTCCATGCAGGTAGACGTCCTACTTATCGTCTCTGAGGTAGGACTAAAAGTCTCCATAGGTCTCGTGGGTTCTCATGCTTCCCGGCTGCTTTTTTGTATTGTTTTCTTCTTCCCTCTCTCGGACCAGGTTATTTCACAAAAGAAACCTTGGGAAATATGACCGAAGTCAGATGTGCAGGGAGATTTCAAAATCAACTTTATTCTCTTATCCTATATCTATATCGAAAACTAATCAAGGAGATTTAATCGCCACTAGCCGACTAATCTCAAGTACGACAAGCATACCAAATTCGTCGGCGTCGGCAAGCCACGTCTGCCATCGCTCTTCGGCAGCAGACTTATCAGACTGATTTTCACAATCTGGATAGGTCCACTGCACGAGCTCGACGAACATGAAAGGGCCGCCATTGTGCCATGTCACAAGCCAGCGGTTGTATGCTCGCCCCCACTCTTCTTTGTCTCGAGCCTTCCATAAGGATCTCGCCTCGGGACTAGGGAGATACTTGAGACTGTTAAATATGCAAAGAGGAAGGTGATTAATACTGGAGAATATCAACGTAAAGAGATAGAGGACCAGGATTGTGCGTCGCTTTGCGGCCGCGAGTATCCACTTTTCCCAAGACGATGGGCGAGTATGCTCGGTCTCCTCCTTTGTCACGAAACCACTTAGCGACAGGCTGTAGGCGACCGTCTCAAGCTTTGCCATAAATGCGGCGTCCACAATGAAGGGCGAAGATTGGGCCCATTGGTTATCTATGGATGCGAAAAATGCAGAGGTAGAATAAAGCAACAGCGCTTGCACGGAGCCGAGTAGTTCGACCTCGTTGTTTGTACATTGCTGGGAGAGGATGCGGTCTGTCTCCATTTTCATGGACTCTAATGTATAACGGGAGGCCTCATAGTTGCTCTTCGACGTGACATACATTCGAAGAAGGCCCTTGCAGTGAATTAGCGTGGCGGATGGGCAGTCTCCATCCAATTGCCATGGGTGAATGTAGGGAGGTAGCATATCCTCCTGTGACATCATTCGAATATGCGTCTCCAGCAGTGACCTATTAAACTGAAGTGAGCCATCGTCCAAAGACAAGAATGGCTGATGAGCAGCCACCTCTGGTTGCACGCAGAAAAGGTACTGTTCGGTGCTGCAGCTCAATAACCCGACTTCACCCTTGGAAACCTCGTTCCAATCTGGGCTTGGAAGCGATGAGAGGTGGTAGTTCTGTTGGCTTTGTTCGCCCAATTGCAGCTCCGCAGATAAGCCAATCGGCAATGGGGACCGTTCGAGGCTGGCAAAATTGAATGGCAAAGTAAGAGATTCAACACCGTCCTCAAGTTCTCTTCCGCTACTGGGGCTTTCTCTCTCCCCTGTAGGTAAGAAGAGCGTAAAAGGGTCCGGGACAGCAGGTTCAAGTGGACTTTCTTCCGACGGCTTACGGACCAGGACGGGGGAAACGGAATGCATTATGGACACTGCCATATCTGGGGCCAAATAGTTGCAGTCCTTTCTCCGCTGCTGGCACCTGGAGCAGATTGGCTTAGCCAGGTCACACCGCGCCTTGTCGTTGGCACACTGTTGGCATGACTTGCGCCGCGTCACCAAGGTCTGGCTCTGCAGGGACAAGCATCGGACCTTGTGTCGATTCAAGGTCGACTCTGCTTCCGCGTTAGCTTCTGCGCCATAGACTGGTCGCCATGCTCAAATACCTACTATATCCGAAGACTTTGGAGCAGTGACTGCACCGGTACTCCGCGGGTGGCATAATTATCGGGTCTCAGGTTTCCTTTGATGGCTATGTATTACAAGCATCAGCAGCAGAAGTGAAAAGCCAAATGACAATTCTCCGTTTTCCAAACAAACAAAAACTTCTCCTAATCCGTGCAACAACCACGCTGATAGCAGTCCCCGTGTAGATAGTCCTTGTGCTAGAGTGTACTGGGTTACTACGTTCTCCCTTGTCCTGCGCCGGACTTCGGAGTTCCGGGTTGTCGGAGGATTTGGTTGACAGAGGACGGGATGGAATGCGGGGAACCGGGGGATCCAGTATAAAGGGAAAACCGCCACAGTGGCACATGATGCAGATCCATGGATGTGCTGAGCTGTTTTTCGTTCCGATCTGCCAAGTACCCAGAGCTTCGCCAAACTATTTCTAACTATCAACCTATTAAATTACAGACACCCTCTGCCAAGGCTCCATATATATTTCTGATACATATACTGCTCAGCTCCAAATTTCGTTACGTTTCCCCTTTTCGGAACTGCCGGCAGAACTGGTTAACTTGGTAGAAAGTTAGCGAACGGTGGCAGACGGTGTCTATTAACCGGTTTGGTCCTAAGCAGACGCATGGCCTTCCAAATTCCTCGTCTGCGCTTGGAACTATATGTCCCCGGCCGTCGGAGAAGAGAGTTCTCATGGTGATCCAGGATTTGCGTCTTTAATGGTAATATTGATGTACATATTAATGTATATATATATATATATATATAATAGCTATGGCGAGAGCAATAGCAAGGTCAAGGAGCTTCATTCGGAGCTTCTTGCAAGCCTTCCAACGTTCGGGATTCTCTTGAAGAGTTTGATCCTAGTATAGTCTAATAAGGATACCAACCATGTCTTCTTTTTCTTATTTTTTGCTGGCCTGGGTCTTTTTGCTCACCGGATCTGAATCGGCATTGTATCCTTCCTCATCTTCCACACCCTTACCTCCCAGCAAGGACCCGTTCTATATTGCGCCTACCAACTATGAATCGACATTGCCAGGGACTGTTCTCCGGATTCGTGTCGCACCAGGGAACCTGACTTCAGTGGTTGGCAACAGCTCCGTCGCATACAACATCCTCTACCGTACTACAGACAGTCACTACAATCCATCATGGGCCGTAACAACACTCTTTGTTCCGTCGCCGTCCTCCCCATCTACTCAAGTCTACGAAGCTAGCCTACTTTCCTACCAGGTCCCGTACGACTCTCCTAACATCGATGCCAGCCCCAGTTACGCCGTCTATGAGGGTGGTTACACTGACATTTCCCTCGCTCTTGGCCGTGGCTGGTACGTGAATATGCCGGACTATGAAGGCCCCTTCGCGGCCTTTACGGTAGGGGTACGGGCTGGCCATGCCACTCTGGATTCTGTGCGTGCGGTACTATCATCGGGCTTTGGGCTGGCTGCCGATGCACGGTATGCCCTCTGGGGATATTCGGGCGGAGCTCTGGCCAGTGAGTGGGCCGCAGAGCTTCAGGTCCAGTACTCACCAGAGCTGAACTTCAGAGGAGCTGCTCTGGGCGGTTTGACACCCAATGTATCATCCACAATTGAGTCTGTCACAGGGACAACCTTTGCGGGGCTTATTCCTCTGGGAGTACTGGGCATGGGAAATGAATATCCACAATTGTTTAAGTTTCTCCTGAAGAAGCTCAAGTCAACAGGGCCATATAACCGGACAACCTTTCTATCGGCAAAACATATGACGCCCATCAGCACATTACGACGGTTTGCACTTCAAGATATTTATGAGTACTTCATCGATGGCAGTGCTGACCTTCAGTCGTCTGTTCTGCAACAAGTTATTAACCGAAACGGCCTGATGGGATACCATGGTGTGCCACAGATGCCTTTGTTCGTCTACCAGGCAATTGCAGACGAGATTGGCAAGATCGAGGAGACTGATGCCCTTGTGAGTAAGTACTGTGCAGCAGGTGCAGACATTCTCTATCAGCGTAATACAGTTGGCGGGCACAGCGAAGAGGCGGTTAATGGAGATGCAAGAGCATTTGAATGGCTGAGTCGCGTGTTGGACGGCACCTATTCATCCATGGGATGTACGATTCAAAATGTTACACTTTAATTTGCTTTTTTAACTATCGCCACCCCTTCCTGAAGTTGTGTTATACGTTGGTTTCATCACTGGTGTCTGAAACCGTATGTTGTGAACAAGGTTAAATAAATCGCCTATCTCATGTTGTATCTCAGAGTTTTTAGGAATTCCATGATTCCAGGCCTAATGCGTATTCCGTACTGACAAACCATTCCAGCATTTGCCTTAAATTTCGATGATCTGTAGTCAAGTGATAACCCCATTGATTGAAATCAGCCAGTTGACCAATCAGAAGTTCAACAAAAGATTCTCCTTTTAGAATGGCTAAGAGAAACAATCAATTGGCAAAAATATAGGGATGGCTTATATCATGAGAGGCCCAATCGAGCATTCCGACGTCGAGATCTGCACCAAAAACTTCTGTTACGCTCAAAAACTTGCGCACACGGCCTATATTACACCTCCCTAACGAATTGAGTGTTCGGATTCTGTAGGACACATTGCTGCCGAATGCAGATCGCACCGGAGACAGGCTAGAGTTCCGATTCGCCTTCAACAGACTGACTGACGAATGTGGGGCTGAGCTTTTCCCCCTTCAAAGGGGGAAAGCAGCGGCGCATCGTGCATAAGGTTGGCAAATCTTGTTTAGCCGCACTTTCGCCGCACATTCCCAAATACGGTAGTTGCGAATAAAAACGTGGGGTTTGCGAGCCTTCCAAACTCAAACATGGAGCTGGCAACCGTTTTCTCCAGACACCAGACATTGATTGGATGTGGGGATATTACCGAGTCTGGGGCCCCAGGGTGCTACAAAGGGGTATCTTGTCTATAAAATCTTCGCTATTCACCTATACAGTCCAATCTGTTAGGCCAGCATTACGGCAAAACTAAACCCAAGCCTTTGACTCCTCGATTCTATCACCTCAATGGGCCAAAACGCAATCGACAAGGCCCTGGCTCCCTCGGCCTCAGAGCAAGAGGATAGTACCATCGTCGACACCGCTGGAGCGCGAGACGCGCCAGGCAATTCGAATGTAGCGTACGGCCCAAATGGGGTCCGAGGTCTCTTCTCATCTGGCTATGTGTTCGGGGCTGCCTTCTTGGCATCCCTAGGGGGATTCTCATTCGGATATGATCAAGGTGTTATCTCTATAATCAACGTGATGGATCAGTTCCATGCGGCCTTCCCACAAACTGAGACTGCGTTTGGCACCGGTTTCATGACCGGAATGCTGCTGCTCGGGGCGTTCGTTGGTTGTCTGTTCATGCCGTATCTCGCCGACAGAATATCGAGAAAGTGGGCATTGACTACCGTCGTGGTGATATTTGACATCGGTGCTATTCTTCAAACAGCTGCACAGGACTATGGGATGTTGGTTGCTGGCAGAGCCATTGGTGGGATTGGAGTCGGTACTTTGGCTATGGTAGCTTCTCTCCGGTTTCTGTCCCTGCGTCGACTTACACTGCTGACTATTCTTTAGACGGCGCCTCTCTATATTTCGGAGATCTCACCACCAAACCTCCGTGGAACTTTGCTGGTACTGGAGTCTGTTTCAATCGTGTCCGGTGTCGTCATAGCGTACTGGATTACATTTGGAACTCGACTTCTAGAGGGTGATATTTCCTTCCGACTACCTCTTGGTCTACAGATGGTATCTGCCACATTACTGGGCATCTGTATCCATCTCTTCCCGTATTCTCCACGCTGGCTTGCTCTCGTGAAACGCCGCCGGGACTGCTTGCTTAGCCTAACCAAGCTCCGAAACCTCCCATCCACAGATGAGCGCGTGCAAGCTGAATATCATGGCATCCTCGCCGAGATTGAGTTTCAGCGTCTTGTGGAAGAAAGAAAGTACCCTGGCATAAAAGGCTGGAAGCTGGAGTTGTACAGCTGGGTAGACCTACTCAGGAAAAGGAACTGGCGCCGGACGTCTGTCGGTGTCGGCGTGACGTTCTTTCAACAATTCTCGGGAATCAACGCTTTCATTTACTACGCGCCGAATCTGTTCCGGTCCCTTGGACAGTCAAACGAGATGTCATTAATTCTGTCCGGGGTTTTCAATATTCTGCAGCTGGTCGGAGTATTCGTTTGCATTGTGATTATTGATAAAGTTGGGCGTCGGCCCCTTGCCATTATTGGTGGGTTTGGGTGTGCTATCTGCTATATTATCATTGCAATACTGAGCGGCCTCTACTCGCACAATTGGCCTGCTCATTCAGAAGCGGGATGGGCATGTGTCGCCTTCGCCTTCTGCTTCATTCTCGTGTTTGGAGTATCCTATTCCCCTCTAGGATGGGCGCTTCCTTCAGAGGTGTTCACAACTTCAACGCGATCCAAGGGCGTCTCCCTATCCACGTGTGTTAATTGGTTGGCCAATTTCATCGTCGGGGTGGCTACGCCTCCAATGATGGAAACTCAAGGCTATCGGACATATATCTTCTTTACGGTATGGTGCTTCTTGGCTGGAGTATGGGCACTATTACTGGTTCCGGAGACAAAGGGTAAAACGCTGGAGGAGATGGACGAAGTATTTGGAGACTTACAGGGACTTGAAGAGAGCGAGCTGATGAGAACTGCTGTTGCTTCGGCAAGGCAGTACACGGTGACCTTGGAGCGGGAGATCTAGATTCCTATCACACCTAGATTCAAGTATTTGGTATGTCTTGTTCGGACCGGAAGCAGAGGAGAAATAAACTGTTTCAGCTCAAGTATTGTACATGAAATATAAGGTGCTTTCAAACGCTCAATCAGTTCCAAGGTTCACTGACAGGTGGCCATCAATTCGCAACGTGGACATGTGGCCAATTGCGGAGATACCACGAGCAGACTCACTCCCACGCAATGTCCAGTCGACATTTTATGAAGATAAGTATCTATTACAAAGAGATGTTTCCAGATTCCATATAGCTTTAACATTGCGCTGGTGGGTTCGAAGGTTCGTACGAAAAATTTTGAAAAGTGAGACGTAGCATCTGCCGGCGAGTCCGTGGCATTAGACAGTATGGTGGGCACCTTTGATCAGGGTCCTTGTGGGCCAACGGCAACGGCTGCGAATTAAGACTTTTTAAATATGGCTTTCTATAACGATACTGTCACAATTCTAGAGCATCCGCCATTTCCCACCGCTTTAGCAGAGACTGGTAGGGCTTTTTCATCAGCCAGGCATGTATGTCTTTTGTTCAGTTAATGATACCGACTAATGCGTCATGCTCTTCTTGATTGGTAAGTAATCACTATATAGAGTAATTGCAATGACTGCATTGACCAGACACGGTTGGACTCGCAAATGATTCAAAGTGATTCCACACAGGTTGAGAATGATGGATTGGATATGATCCTCCACTGAGCGATGGGCGGCACAACTTACTTTTCTATATTGCTTATATTAGCTTAATTGAAAACACACTAGCCTATAATAAACTTACTCGAGCTGTGGGTTTTTGGTGATTAAAATCATCTGAGCTAACTAGAGATGCTGAACTGCTATTGCCTGCATATCTAAGCTGTACCACACAGTCAGAAATATATGGCTGTTGGCGCAATCTGCCTTGACCTCAAGGATAGGCTCCATGGTACCTAAGGATTCTTGAACAAGTTTCCATTCTCTGAATCTTAGTTATGCTATCAAAAAAGTTAGATTATGGCTGTCAATTTCAGGCATAGATTAGGCTCACTCCATTCCTCTGGTGAGTTCTGGGCCCAGCGCCATTGGGCAACTTTACCAGCAAAAATAATCATATTATTGGTGATGGAAGAACTGCGCCAATTATCAGAATCAAACCTTAAATGTGGGATTGTTTCCTAAGTCAAAGCATAATATACCTCCTATCATATGGTAATCTAGTATGCTGCAGTAGCAAGCAAGTGATCCAGAGGAGACAAAATCACTAAGTTAATGATCTTCTGGGTGACAGCCAGAAATTTAACACGTTCATCATTATAATACTTAGTGTTAACTCTGCCTTCCTTGCTCTCATCATCCATCTCCTCATATTGATGTAAGATCACCATGGCAGCCATGATATTCTCTTGATGTGTCGGGTCCTAACTGTTTGGGAATTCTGTGAGGCCAGGTATGCACTTGAGCGTATATTACACTGCGCTGGAATCTTTTAAATGTGGAAGTAATTGCCCCTGGTATAGGATGAAATCTCTTCTTTTGTATTAAGGCAGACGGCATAAGTGTTGTGATGACACCATATATATAGCATAACAAAGAGTTGGTCAATGTCAAGCCCAGCAAGGGACCACTAATTGGAAATGCCGGCGATCGTCACAGTGATTGAACTGTGTCACATTAGCCTTCGGAATACAAGGATACAACAAGGAGTATTATCCAAGGGGACAGCTCTTTGATGAAGTACCGCACTAAGCAAGATTCCTGAATCCCCCCAAACGCAGTGTGTGCGAGATGATCGCTAGCAGAGGGCGCGAAAATATTTTACTGACAACGCTTCTCGCGCTCCTGGACCAGGTTGAGGTCTCCTCACAGCTGACACTAAGCCCCGTGCTAGGAACACCCGTCAGGCGATGTATACCCCTGTCTCCAGCAGGAAGATGACTGCTCATCGGCGATACGGCCGGTGAGGATAAATCAAGCATAGGAGCACCTCGAAACGTGCTCTCCCTTGCGACGTCATCATGCATCATTATTCTCGGTGATATGGAGCTGAAGGCACCCTCATGGCAAGACGCAATCCCATTTGGCGTAGGTGGGGCCGGGGCTTGTGGGACGCTTGTTGTTGTCGATGACTGGTCAAGTAGTTTCCAATTCTTCGGCTTGCTATTGACCCATGTTTGACACTGAGCAAAGTTCGCGTCCAAGTTTGCCGTTGAGCCATGTCGAAAGACTGCATTTCTTTGCACAGGTTTGCAATCCAATCCTTTCGTTTTGCATCGCGTGCACACTGGTCTTTGCTTATCGCCTGCAACAGAAGATTTAGTTTATTCCATGTACCCTCATGAGAGATTTCAAGGTCAGCGTATTACATCTTTGATGACTACCTGTTGAACATTATAAGCGGAGATCCTTCTCAAGAATGGGGCGATCAGTACCTCGACAGTTCTAACAAGGTGCCTTGGCCGGGGGGGTATTCGCTGGCATGCTAGACACACCGACGCAATGTCCCTTGCTTGATAGTTGGGAGTAAGAAGCGGCGCCACCTCCCATTAGCAGTATTGAGCAGTTTAAATACGCATTTACCCCACCTCCCCCGCATGGCCCGCACGTTGAGTGGGGTAAGAAAGTACCATCCAATGGAATCCGATGACAGAATCTTGCGAACTAGTAAGATATTCCCTTATACTGCGAGTATATTGTTACTGTATTCGGAAGATTGCGGCGCACTGGATCGCAAAACGGTATGCGCCCACTCGTTGCGGCGTTTGGTAAAAAGAACATCGGGTTGTGCGAGATATTTCGGTTGATATCAGTCCAGGCGAAGGCTATCTCCGCTCGACTATAGAAAGGGTACCTTTTATATATGTTTTCTCGCGCCCTGCGTGATTCATTCTGAAAGTGCTGCAAAAAGCCACGGGTCTATACACATTTGGTCCTCCAGCGCCCTCATCTCGCACCACAATCAATATGACACCCGCGACTCATTTCAAACTCAATACCAGCACTCAGATCCCAGCCATGGGACTTGGTAGGTACAAGCATTGGTTCCCTGCGGACCTTAGTGGATAATACTTAATCCATTCATGTTTGCCATAGAATTATTTCTTACACTTTTTACTACTTTAGGTACATTCAGTGTAGTTTTGGCTTTTTAAATCTATAATACACACAACATCTCAATGGGCATAAAGGACATAGGGAGATTTGATAGGAGAGCTATTAAGATAGATTATATAGTATTAAATAAGTTAATTCTTTTTATAGGTTTTGTTATCAACTATCATGGCAATAAAAATCAGAAGACTCCAATATATTAAAATCCTCCCTTAGAGCGCTCAATTGTACATGAACATTGCCAATATACCCCTCTTAACTTTTCCTCGACGGTTCTCCACGAAGCCTCCTACAGGGAACGCCGGAATCCCTAGGGCATGTCCTTGATGTCATCAATAGTACAACTGACAGGAAAGTCAAGGCCACGATCCCCCATAGTCAAGGCTATGCCGGAGAGAGTGGCAGTGACACAGTCAGTTTTGTTGTAGGGTCTTGCGCTGCCCTCAAAGAGCGACCTGCACCGTCCTAGCAAGACATAATGTCTTGCGCGAGTCATCGGACAGGTTGTATTGGCCTTTTCAGCTGCGTAGTAGCAGCAGTTGGAGGCAGATCGGGTGCACTGGGTCCACCAGGCGTTAAAGGGCGCGCCACAGTCTTCTGTTGGATCAAGGTTGACCGCTGCGGTAGGGTAAGCAAGAAAGGCAAGAGCAGAGAGAGTAAGTAAGATTTTCATGATGAAGAAGATTCTGTCTGGTAATGAAGGACATTTACACAAGGAGGAGGTGTTCTTTATAAGGTATTCTCACATAAATGCGGAGAATTCTGTTTTTGCGGGCTAGAACAGATAACACGCAACACCTGCTTATGCCGAATCTAGCAAGAATACGCGATCCCTGTAGGTGGCTTACATCAGTATGCATTTGCAACTCGTCCAACCAGTGAATGCTGTGCACCCCTCGTTTTGTAGTCTTGGTTTGTTTGTCCATTCTGTTGGCAATTGATATTACCAATTAATGATCCAAAGAATAACGGAGTAAGAAGGGTCATAAATATATTTCCTTTTCAATGGAAAATCGGTAGTATGCACCCACCATGTCCGACACCTGACTTGGGAGCCCGCAGCGGCCGTCTGCCAGGGATCAACCACCGAACTCCGGGGACGCGACTACCAACTCCGGGCTGTCTTTAGGGGTGTCATGCCCGTAGTCGGGTACTCTTAGGGCGACCGTAATCCATAAAGCAACGACCATCCGTCACCCACGCTGATTGATGGTTTCATAACCGATCACCTCTACTCCAGCAGCAATACGAAGATTCTCCATGTACTTTTCTATCTGCTCCTGCTGGCCCTGGCCAACAGGCCCATCCGAAGCACCGCACCTGCCCCTGGATACTGGAGATTGCCATGGAGCGAGGCGAAGGAATCAATGCGGTCGCTAGTCAGTTGGGAGTTATTCAAAAGGTCCAACACAAGCATGGTTATTACGACTTATGTTAACACATACACGGTCAGGGATTATTTTAACAATTGCTCAGAACAGCCATTTCCCAGTCAGCGACCCAGGAGAGATCACGTGGAGCAGACAAAAAGCAGCTATAGCGCAGGAGTGGTCGGCCAACTGCTCTTCTCGTATGGGCGTCCATATATGTACGGTAGGAAAGCTAAGTGAGGCTGCTGTCTTTGTAAAGGAGTGCAAGAGCTTAAAGAGCTGAGAGAAGTGGATTATTGCCCTGAAAACCCATCTGAGGTTTCATTAAGTCAATTGTTGGTGATTGTCAGCGGGCAACTGCCCATTAATAAATGGTGGTGCTGGTGAAATTCCGGAAAGGAGGCGTGAGGGCAGTTCATGGAGTACACATACAGTCAAGGTGGTATATGTGTTCCTCTGTTGTTAAGGAGGTGGAGTCTACCTTCTGCATGATATGACTTAGGTGCCTTGCCACTTAAGAAAGGATGGGAAAGAATAAAGATTTCTTCGGTACTGGAACAGCAGACGGATTAATATACTGCACTGTAACGTAATTCCTAGGTGAACCGCTATCCTGGGCGAGCCACCACCTTCTGTCTTACCTTTGTAGGGCTTCTTTCTGCGCTTCTCTGTATTGTAGGCAATCATGGAGGCCTCGTATATGGCAGAGGGAAGGGGCTGGGCAAACAAAATGTTTCAGAATTTGCTATCTTGTGGATGCATGTCGCAGGGCTCGGCCGATCATGGCGTGCTTCTTCCTCGCCGGCTCTGTTCTGGCTTACTTCCCCATAGTGACAACCAGACGAGACATATCTAAGGTAGTCCTACAATGTACCTAGGTAGTACTCAGATAGCTCTGGCTTTTGCGTTTTCCCGACGCCTTTGGAGACGTTTGGAGTCTCGATGGTAGCACCCGCATCTCCAACGATGAGCCATACCAGATCGCCCCAGCTTTCTTATTCACAATTTAGGTTGGTAACTTTCACACTTCCCGTAAGCAGCTCCACTGTTCTGGAGACGCAGGAGCGTGGGAGTAGATCCAGATAACTTTGTTCAGGATCATTAACGTTTTTCAGTTCGCGCAAGAGGTCGACGAGCTCGCATAGATTCATCTGAGAAGTTTCATTGTGCATGTCATGGTACAGGAATTCTGCACAGACTAATAAAGGAATAGGCATCAATGGATGCACCTTAGAGAGCAGTTAGCATTTTGTATTTGTGAGTATATCCTGGCATGTCATACCTTAGAAAATGGCAACTCTCTTAACGCGGAAGCAAATTGGATGACCGTGCTTGATGCTCCTAGAGCCAAGTTGTGATAATCAACACAGCCCATATCTGCATTTACTGAGTCGCCGGCATCCATTGCAGTGTCTGCCATTCCTTTGCAGAAGTATATCATAATTGCCTGGCCGAGGATGTGGGCGAACAGCAAGAGCGGGTCAAAGGATTCATGTGGTGATGGATAGCACTGTGACAAAAGCTGCAGTCTGTGGGCCAAGAGATTCTCCAGCCATTTGCGTTGATCACAGCGCATTGACATGTCACCATAAGCTTTTGATATGTGGTACTGCTGGATTTGCAGTAGACTACGCCCACATATTGTGGCCATGATGAGACATTCATTGAATGCTGACCGGATTTTGACCGTGGTTTCGGTCATGGCTTCAGATAGGAAGGGTCCCACATCGCAGATACTTGCTTGGAATGCCACATCTGGACCTGGAAGACGCGTGCAGATCTACCCGTCGACAGGATGGGACAATTAGCAGGAGACTTCTGTGCAGACGGAACCCGTATTCAATCTCTTACCACATGCTCATTTAGTGTTATAGGCCAATTGTCGCGCATGCTAATGACGTGGTCAAGGAAATAGGCCATCCAGAACACGCGGCGCCTCTCCTCTATTTCAATAAGGTCGCCGCACAGAGCTGAAGCGCAGTGATTATCAATTGGTCTGTCAAGGCTATGATATCGCATGCCCTGTACCAAACGGAATGCTCGACCAGCACTTAACCATGCTTGATGGTGATACGTTCGCATTGATTCAAACGTCACCACAAGGACCCATGCCTGTGCTAGCTCTGTGTTGGCGCTGCTGGGCTCATTGGTGGTAAGAGACTCAAGCATCTGTTTCGTTTCTCGATAGAGAGGCTCTACCATATGACTGGAATGTGCCGACAGCAATGAGGCTATTGTCCACATGGCATATTGCAGGCATCGACGCGTCGCTGACTTATTGCTCGACTTGGACCATGAGAGGTACCTCTTTTGGTGCAGAATGGGTAAAGATTGGTGGACGCGGTCGAAGTATAGTTGGTCCCTAGGAAATACATTAGCCACATGTTATTGCTTGGGGATGGAGTTACTCTAGGGCATAGTTACAATTCGGCGTGCAATATCGGCGAAAGAGGAACATGCTGGCCAAATGGATGCGTGGACACCAAGGCACTTTCTTTCGCACCCGACGCGGCGAGAACCCCGTCACCATTGTTTCCTGTAGTCCCCAGGGGTTCTTCTCGATAGGGCGAGGAGCGAGCCTTTAGCATTGCCTCCAGCTGCACAATACGACTTCTTAATGCTCTCAGATGGCCTTTTTTAGGTCCTCTGGTCCCACGCTGAGTCATTTCACATACAACACCAGTGTCTTGACAAACGCTACATTGTGGCTTCTTGCCATCGCACCGTTGTTTCCGCCGTCGGCACTCGTCACATGCAGCCTTTTGTGGCTGACTTCCGCATTTTGCTGTATCTCTCATCTCGGTTTCAGTGTCTGATGCCATCTTGAATGAGTCGGAGAATATGACGGGGCTTCTTTTTCCAACAGGGCTCCGTGAAAGAGAAAGCGAACTGTGTCTGAAGGACTTCTCACATAACCTCCTGGCGAAAAGATAAGGATTCCTTAATCGCTGCCGCGAATTTATTTTTAAATCCGCTACGTCCGATCAATCATTAGACATTCTTCGCGCGGAACTGTCAGTTTCAGGGCCAATCAGGACAGCTCGGTCTCCCAGCTAGTGCTTACTGGCTACTTCAGGTATCACACATCCTAGTTACAACTTGATTCTGGTAGGGTGCAAGCCCAGTAGGTGAATAATTAGTGAAATTAGTTTCTCCGACAGCCAAACCAAAATCGCCAGCCCAAAGCTGGAAATGCATGGGTGGTGCAAGGATCGCGGGGCTGAGTTCAAGATTCCGAAATGAGATATGGAGCTCCCTCTTTGATTATGAATGCACAGAACACAAATTGGCTGGATTTCCAAGTCAATTTCTGGCAGACACTAAGATCATTTGGGGAGCCAATTGCTTTGCTGGAGCCAATTTAGCAGGAGTCTGAGAGATACGGCCTCCATCAGCAGGCCCAGTCTTGTAGGGAAATCACTGCTTTGAGCTCTCAACGACATCCAAAAACTTCTAACGAATATAGTTAGTAATGTGGTTTTATTTGGAAAATCATTTTCGTAACTGGCTAAACAAATATATCTTAGATTGTTTACCATGCTAGCCTCTTATATCCAATTGCGGTAGTGGCACGAACGACTATGGATGGACGTTGAAACAGGGAATGAAAAATCGGAGAAATAGTCGGCGAATTAGTTTTAAAAGCGACATCACCAGGTCAAATCATATAGCTCCATCACAGTAACAATTACTTTGCCAATGTGAGATGTCTCAGGTGCAATGATCTATTGTTGCAAATTAGCTCATTGTGAATTGTTCATTCATGTCCTTCTGGGTGATTGCTGGTATATATATAACATATGATTCACGTCTTCTCCCATGGCAATTCAAACCTTCCATTGTTGACTACATTATATGCGCAAAGAGCAACTGCAACATTATACAACACTCTGGAATCATTGATCAGTATTATTGAGAATGTATATCCTTGCTCGAGGGAACGACGCTATCAAGGTCAACCCTATCACTGGTGTTGATGAATCACTGACCGTGCATGGTTCTGACTGGCTATGGGCTGTCACTGCTATCTATTGCTTCGCGCTCGTGAGTCTGCAACTCACCTCCTTCTAGACTTATCTCATAATTGACGTTCCACAGATTGGTTGCCTTGTGATGTCTTTTGCCGCAAAAGAAAGCCAGCGGGTCTTTCATTACCTTTTTACCTTCAGTCTTTTGGTGGGCGCTATCACCTACTACGCTCAAGCGTCCAATCTGGGTTGGAGTCGCGTCGATCAGGTGAACAATCTCGGCAATGGTGGCATCCGCCAGGTGTTCTGGGTCAAATATGTGAACTGGATGCTGGCATTTCCTTCGGTCACTCTCGCACTTGGGCTGATCTCAGGTGTTTCCTGGACTACTATCATCTGCAACATTTGTCTCTCTCTCTTCTGGGTTGGGAGCTACCTTGCAGGTGCCTATGTGCCTTCCTCCTACAAATGGGGATTCTTCGCCTTTGGGACATTTGCATGGCTCATTCTTGCTATGAGCACCATCAATGAAAGCCGGGCAGCAGCTCACCTGGTTGGTATTGATAAGGATTACATCATGCTTTCAGGTTGGACGAACCTCTTATGGATAATCTACCCTGTTGCCTGGGGTCTGACCGACGGGGGCAACAGGATTGGCGTTACGGGAAGTTCGATCTTCTTTGGTGTCCTCGATACCCTCATGGTCCCGGTACTCAGCGCTGCCTTCTTGTTCTTCGCCCGGAACTGGGATTACCACAAATTGAGCATTGCTTTTAGCGACAGCCGTCCTAGCCGGGAGACCGATGCCGCAGCTGTGCTCAAAGAAAATGCGCCTCATGCGTCTGCATAGCTTTCTGATTGCAAGTCTACTCTGTTTGGTGTCTCTTCCACAGCCACTAGATGATAACTACAATCTCCCTTGGCTCTGTCGTCATGTTATCCTGATATATTGTACATTTTGTATGGGTTTAAAGAATGCTCCATTCCACTACTTTAGTGTACGGGATTGTAATGCGTAAAAACACTAGATTTCTAGGGTTTATCGCCACTCGTATGACGGCATGGACGGGTCTAGGCTGACTGTGATAGCTAGTATATCCATCCATTCTCGCGTATTAAAGCCGCAGTCTACGGATCTCCTGGTCTCAATCTATGGTCATTATATCGCAGAAAACATAAAGAATAAGACAAATCAGCCATATACTGACATCACTGCTTTTACGGCTCACACAAATCATGGATATCCTCTACTTATGATTTTCTCGATTCCTCCTTGCTGGTTCCTCCGATCATATTCATGCTTTCCTCCGTCTGGTTGTATTTGCAGAAGCAAAAATAGAACACGATAGCTTCCACACTTGGCGTCACTGATTCGCAGGTCCACGAGGCTCTACAGCTTCACCTGCGACGGTTGGTTCCATACGGGCGACTATGGCTATCTCGATGAGCATTGCAACTTGTACATTATCGATCGGATCAAGGAGCTCATCAAGACAGGAGGCGGATATGGCTCGCATGTCTCGGCGACCGAGATCGAGGAGGTGGTCTTCTCCCATGAAGCTGTTGCCAATGCAGTCGTTATTGGGGACAGGGACGAGCGCAGCCAAATTGATCGGCCAACAGCCTTTGTGGTACTCAAAGCCACGTATGACAGATGTCCCTCAGATGACTCGGGCGATCCAATGTTATGCTGACGAGAGACTTACCGGTCTAAAATGTGTCTCTGGAGCTGTCATCTGCGTGCCCAAGTTCCCCAAGACTGGCTTCAAGATCAACCGAAGGCGCTCAGAGAGATGGTAGACCATAAGTCCATTTAGTGTGTTTCAGCAAAAGACGTGAGGGGTGGCTCAATTGCATAGGCTGCTATGCAGAGGGATCATACATACATCTGGAACTATTGGAGACAATGTAACGTGCACTGGAAGTTAACTATATCAGACCCCCACGCATAGTAAGCTACTCTTGGCCGTATCGATTGCATCTGGGCCAACGAAACCTCCCTTGCGAGGCTTCTGGTACATTTTATCGTTGCCTAAAGCATAAAAGTACCCCTTGCTTTGACATTCTCAATCCTGCAGATAATAAGGGGCCTGTAAGGAGTGTTACGGGCCAAGCAAGGGAATGGTGAGCTCGTCCCTCTCTCACGGAAATAGCCATCTGCGGGTCTCAGGGGGACCATTCTTTGTTTTACTACTGCTAATGTTTGCCCTGGGGTATCCCGTTATGTTCGAGAACCACAACATACATGGAGTCTATAAGTTTGATCCCAGCTTCTCTAGCATCTTGCCTGTGGTATGGAGACTACCCTGAGCGACCCTGTCCAAGTCTCTCATTGTTTCGGCGTCTCTTCATAGCTGAGCCTTTAATTCCCGGTACTGCTCTCGGACAAGTGGATCATGACTAAAAAGCAAACCATCATGCTGTTGTAGAATCCAATTAAGATCATGCAAGTGCCTCTGTAGCATTATTTAAAAATTATTTAGTCTCCACACTTCCCCTCTAATGACTTCTATATCATCGCGTGATCCATCCTCCATTTTCAAGAGCTTTAGTATCATAAGCTCTCTAAGAAAGACTTGGCGTTCCATCAAACTATCCCAAGTCTGCCGCAATCTCTCAATCTCACTGCTGGAAAAAGCATTCGGGTTGCTAACCACACAAGTCATATACCGATCGAGGGCATCTCCAGAGAACGTCAGAGGGAACTGAGCAACAATCTGGGAAGAAAGGGATAATAATAGCTCCCAGGCACATGTAGCGGCTGCCAGTGCAGCATATAAATGCCATGTATCATTCTTGTGTCCGTCCGCGTAGTCAGAAATTCCTCAGATGGGAAGACACGGTACCGCATTCATTACCCCAATAGCTTCAGTTTCAAAACAAAGAAGCTTTTGCCTGTGAGCGATATCATCTCGACTTTGAGCATTCTTCAGTGGCGTTATTACACAGGCTTTATGATTCTCTACAAAGTGGAGAGTAAAGTATCACAGCTGGACTAAATTGGAAAGGACTTGCTGTATTAGAGACAAGAAGCGACTGGCCGTAAACCAGGACCAATCAGTCATTCCACATTAGGAGACTATGATGGCTCCCCGTGATAGATACATAAGACGGTAATATCTACTCTTTCCGCCAAATCTCAACATTCGGGTAGGTATACAGTCATCTCTAGTCCTCCGCTGAACGGCGTGGTCATTGTCCGAAAGCCATTCTTCGGGTCATGGATGTAATCCAAAAGCTCCTTGTAAAGACCCCTCGCGATTTGTGTCAGATCAGTGATAACAATTGCTCCTGGGCGTAGCTTAGGCTTTAACAACTGCAGCGTCGGAAGAGCAAGTGGTGTCCATACTTGGCCATGAAGTTAGTCAACCAGGAAGCGGAAAAAACGCGCCCTCACTTACTATCTAAAAGTAGCATATCGATTGAATCAATATTGTTCAATTCTTTCGGCAATGTTTCTAACAGATTCCCTTCCAGTAGTTTTATCCACGGCTCGACCTCCTGACCGGCTATTCGCCAATTCTCTCTCGCCTTTGCTGCCTTGCTGGCCTCCTTTTCTGTTGCAATGACCTTGGCCTCAAGTGTCGCGGATTGAGTGTGCGCATTTTGACCCGCAGCTAAGGCCAGATACGTCGTTGATACTCCGAAGCTGGTACCTGCCTCAACGATATACCGTGCCCCAATCGTTCGGGCTAGGAGGTAGATGAATTCGCATTTCTCCCGTTCCAATGCAATGAACTTGTCCCTCATATAGTCGTCGTTCTTCTTGGACCAGAAATTGCCGAAAAAGAATGATTTGAGTACGTATACTATCCAAAACGTGTACATTGACAGAGTGCTTTCTTGCGCCTGTGACTGGCTGTGAAGCTTGTCGAGGTGGGAGATGACCCTTGGGCTTGCTATGATGGTTGGAGGAGACTTGGGGGCCATCTTGGCTCTAATGGTCGTCCTGGAAGCAAGGTGAGTGAGATATGTAACAAGTGAAATATGCAGTTAGTCATTTATTGACTGAGGTTGGGCTGCTATTTATTCTGTGGTTGGCCTTCTCGCGTTTAGTTATCACCGAATCCGATCAGTTATTCGGACAACTCGGCCTAAACGGAGCAACCATTTGGACGGACCGACACATTAGTAGAAGAGTCGCATGTGCCAGTGATTCAGCATCGAGGTCAAAACGAGGTGAGCTATTTCAGCGGACGAATCAGATCATATCATCAGGTTGTAACCGAGGATGGCTTGTCTTGCCTGTTCGTATCCAAACGCCGATCCATGATACAGTACGAAGTACGTTATGAAGCCACAACAGAGCTTCATCTTCCTACACCCTTCTGTAGAGCCTCTAGGCTTCACATGCTGGGATTTGCCAAACAGCAAATTCAACAAATCTACGAGGCGCGAGGTAGTGTGTGACTTATCTGTGAAGTAAATGATAGAGGTAACTACTACACAGGTGAGGTGCGTGGAGGTAATTTCAATGGGATAGCGAACAGGAACGCGTGTTCGGCAGAACATGGTATTACCACGGCTATCGGCGCAGTAGAGACCAGTTTACGTCCAAGAACATTGAATGACTAGCTGTTTTTGCGTAGAGAGCTTAACTCGACTTTATTCTTTGACTTTGAACGTAAATTTCTGTCCTTGTTTGTTTTGACCCGCCTAAGATCTAGGGACAGACAGACACATCCAGATCGAAAGATGCAGCGATAGGTTTCCCTATATCCGAATAACAACTTCCCATAGCCAGAAGCCTTTAAATTAGCCTGTTCATACGCTTCCTGAGCTTCAACCGGCCTAAGTCCGCTAAGGTCGCCCTTTTTCTCAGAGCTTCAGCATCACTCCTAACAATGAAAAATAAAGCCCTCACATCCTCCTTCCCCTTAAAAAATCCACACTTTCTACGTTCATTCACAAAATCAAAACTTGCCGAATCAACTGATATCAATGTCCCATACCTCGATATCCAAGACCAACATCTTCGGAGAATCTCGCCCCCAACAGTATCGACAATGAGGACAAAAGACCCTTCCACACTCTCTTCCAAGGCAGAGTACTCTAGAATATGGCTAGTGTGTAAGTGGTCCATCCTTCCTGGAGTGGTCATATAAGGAATACAGGTCTTATTAGGGTGGAATATGAATAGAATGTAAGTGGTCAATCCTTCCTAGAGAGGTGAAATGAAGAATATGAGACTGACTAGTTAATTGATCTATATTAGTAAGCTGCCTTTTGTACAAGCAACAATAGAGGAGGACGGGAATCTTTTTAGGTAAGTAGGAATAGAGGACCTTGCTACTATGGCTGCGACTGATATCTTTCCTTACTAGCATGTTCTATAGAGACATGCTACTTGTTGGAGATTCTATGGATTAGCGCGAACCCTTGGGGTCCTCCGTAATTCTTGCCTTGGTACAGGTTTTCCCTATTAGTTTAGGTTTCCCTGTACTGTTATGTGAATGCAGAGGCAGGTCCCGTTCGCAGTCGGTTTATATGCTCCAGTAAAGACGCTTGGGTTCTCTGTAATTTGTTCATTAAAACGTACATCAAAATACTTACTCCTCGTTCTCATGGAAAACTCTATCCCAGATAGTGATTGCCTTGTCTGTCATGGTTTCAAGAAATTGAACAAAGATTCTGCCAATCACTGCAGAACAACTTTCTTGAATCTTGCACTTCACTTCTATCTGGGAGACGACAAATGCTCCATCCGTACCCCATTGGAAGTACACATTTCACCCTCCCTGCATCTGATTCGCTCTCTTAGTCACGTGGTATTTAAAAAAATTGTTCCTTCTGCCGTGTCACATGTCAACCGGGGCCAAGCGATGGAAATATCACGCACGAAATATCTATGATCTGGTAGTTTTTCGCCAATGGCGTACCGTCTGTCGTCTCTAGCCGCATTGCTGCGCTTCGGTTGCGGGGCCCCATCACTCGGTCTGGGTTGGGTTCTGCGTCGTGATATAGGACCCAATTTGGGGTTTGCGGAAGCCTAGCTATATCGCAGATTATTCCATCAATCATATTACGAAGGAGGACTCGCTATCTTAAAAGGGTTTACCAAGAACTCGTCCTATCATATGCATCAATTTCCAGCCCCTCAGCCGCCCATTTCATCGAAGTTTCGGGATTCGCTAATGTATCCGGATAGTTAAGCCCTCAAGAGTTTTCCGATTTCGTTAAGCTCGTAATAAGTCGAGCGCGTCGGCAAGGTGCAGCTTGCATAGATAGTATGGACTCAAGCTCATGCGGGAGGCGCGGATTTACACACCGCCTCTAGCCTCCATCCATCAGGGTCAATAACAAAGGCAGCAAAATAGGTTTGACCGTAATGCTCCCGCAACCCAGGCTTGCCGTTGCACATTCCCCCATTCGCTATAGCCGCCTCATAGAAGGCCACGACTATACTGTGACTTGAAGCATTAAAAGCAATGTGGCATCCTCGCCCGGGAGCATGTGCTTCGTTACCATGTTCGAAGACGTTAATAATCTCGTTCTCTTCGTCGGGGCCATATCCGAGGGTGCGGGGTCCGGATATTGATGGCGAAGTGTGCCTCTCATACACAAGACGTAGACCGAGAGGAGAAAGTGTGGCGGAATAAAATTTCCTTGATTTCTCAAAATTGCGAACCCCGATAGAAATGTGGCTCAAAGGAAGATTGTCTTGGGGCATCCTGTGCTTAAGCTTCGGAGAGCTCCGGATCAGAGGCGTGCAGAACGACGGGAGTGTTAAGAGATGGATCTTCCTATCTAAGCGTGCCGTATGAACAAGAAGGAATAGCTAAGGAACAGGAAGTTTGGCAGCAGTCAAGTCAACAAATAGGGGGTAAAGGCGTGGGCGCAGAATAAAGTACTCCAGATCATGTCGTCCAATTGTTTGTGCCGACTTGGCCGAAGCGAAGTCTAGACTTCGGACTCCGGAGAGATGTTGGAACGTGACTCCGTCCCCTTGTGGCTTAGCTCCCTCGCTTAGTCATCATTAGATAGGTTTCTGGTCCCGTCCCGGGTACCATCCAATAGACAAGCATCCATCGCTTCACAGGCTGTCCTGAGCCAACAGTGTTGATTTGACAGCAGTCCCGCCTTGACAGCAGTCCCCCCTTGACAGCAGCCCATTTTCGACAGCAGTCCAACTAGTCCCCTTTGGAGGGATTCCGATCAATATGCAATTGGGCCATATGGCCTCGGGCTGGTGATGGCAAAACACGGGATAGACTATGGGGTTATATGACTTGCGCGATTATATGATTATTAAATTAGGGAGTTAATTAACTAAGAATTTATGTACTGTTATTTGGAATCAAGACCAGGCGTAGGAATACCGTGGGTGCCCCTCACAGAAGAAGAGTTCTACCAGGCCCTCCAGGCTGCCAACCCATGAAAGCACCCGGAGAAGATGGACTGCCAATGCTACTATGGAAGCAACTATGGCAATGGCTGTATGAAGCGATTCTTCGGGTTTTCACAGCGTCAGTTAATCTAGGCTACTACCCAGGACAGTGGAAGCGAGCGAAAATATTTGTGCTGCGGAAGCCAGGGAAACCAGACTATACCATCCCTGGCGCGTACCGTCCAGTCTCTCTCTTGAACACACTGGGCAGGGGCCTCGAAGCCGTCATTACCAAAAGGCTGTTGTACTATGCAGAGGCACATGGCCTGTTACCAAATACTTAGTTTAGCAGCCGACTGGGTTGCAACACTGAACAGGCGCTCCTTGTTCTGAGGAATGCCATCAACTGAGTGTGGCTTTCATCAAAGTGATAACACTAGTCGTGTTTAACCTTAAAGGGGCATTTAACAGGGTCAACAAGAACACCCTCAACCCACAGCTCAAGGCAAAAGGCATTAACTAAATTGCGGACCTGGGTCACCAGTTTCATGCAAGACTAGTCAGTGAGTATCTTATTTAATAACTCTAAGTTCCTAATCTGCGCCCTGGAGAATATAGGCCTAGCTTAAGGCTCACCCTATCACTAATTTTGTTTATTTTCTTTAACTTTAATCTAGTAAACTAGCTGGTGGATTTCCACGGAGAAGTGTCTACATTTATTAATAATTATTTCTAGTGGCATGCAGGGAAATCTATAGAAGAAAACTTTAAAAAGCTCTAGGACAAGGATATCCCCTAGATAGAGTAGTAGGCCTAGCAGACAGTATTATATTTTGCTGCGGAATAGACTAAGCTTATCTACTTTATAAGAAAGAAGGATAAGTAAACTAGAGGGTAGCTAGCAATGTAAGGCATAACTATCAAACCCTCAGCAACAGCCAAGCTGCTTAGAGTGGTGTGGGTCTACAAGCTAAGATAGAAGGAGATGTACAGCAGGCAGTTAAACAGGCAACCAAGGCTAACATTACCCTGGCAGGACTTTAGCATCTCTGCCCTGGCTAGATGAGACAGGTCTACCAGGCTTGCGTGACACCCATCATAGACTACACATCATCAGTCTGGCACAAATCCCTTAAGGATAAGAGACACCTTAGATGGCTTGACACTGTACTACAATCAGCCTTAATCCAAATCCTGTCTGTATTTCAAACCATCGCAACAGCAATGATGGAAGTGGAAACATATATACTACTAACACACCTATAACTCAAGCAGAGAGCAGAGAATGTTATGGTCAAGCTGTGTACACATCCTTATAGCCATCTAATACACGACGTCTTGTCAAGGGCTCAGAGGCGACGCGATAATGTTGCGTCCTGGTGTCGGTTCCCACAGGCAGAGTCAATGAAAATAATGAATGTTGAACAACTGGACGGACTGGAAATAATTGACCTAAAACTAATGTGCCTGTGGAGCCCCCCTGCTTTTGTGGAAATTGACATCGAACCAGACCAAGACAAAGCGAAAGACGAAGCCATAGCAGCATCACCTGGCATAGCTGTCTACTCAGATGCATCTGGGCAGAACAACCATCTTGGTACAGTAGCAGTGCAGTTGAATGAAAACCAGGAGGTAATGGAATCCTAACAACTCTCCCTAGGCCCAATGACAAATTAGTCGGTCCATGCAGCGGAGCTCATTGGTATATTCTACGCTATTAGCCTCGTCCTCAAAACAGTCAACCTGAGGCCCACCGCCGCGACAACGCCACAGAGGGGTAAAGCATCCCTTGGAGCAAAGTCATTTTTCGCTTGTATGTCAGCCAGTTGGTTAATGGTAAGGATTAGACTATCCATCCCAGTCATTGTTGATATATTGATCCGGTATCTTGTTGTGTGGAGGCAATGAGGGTAGTTGAAGGTTATTCCAGGGCTTTTCAAGAACCACATAGCTGCTTAGCTACATTTCTAAATGCAATCAGCGTTAAGCAACTACCCAGTACTACTGCCTTATTTGTCTTTTGCATGGACATCTTCCGCGTCTCAGACCAAGGAGTCTTGATGACGAGTGGTTAGATGCCAGAACCCCATCTGTGACCTATGTGCAAGCACAGCATTCCTCCATCGGGCGTCTTGCTCGTCCTGGGGACTCATTTCTTTGAGCCGCTCATCAAGGTTCCAGTCATGCAACCTCCTTCCATCAAGCAACAACCTGACTACTCCCACGCGCTCGTAGATCACCCTACCCTCAGGATAGAACAGGAGCAGTCGGAAGAGATCATAAAGATAAGCAACCAGATAGTCCGGATGCATCTTATAATCAACCCCCGTATCTTTTCTCAAAGACAATAGTCTCTCACTTAACCTTGAGAACCCGGGGCACTCAAACTTGTCTTCGGTATGGATATTCGGCGGACCAAGAATGTTCTCAGGGATACCGGTCTGAGTGCAGACATCCAACTCAAGCGTCTCAATCGAAATATGCGCGTCTCCAGAGGCATGGGCGGGGTCAAGAGGCCCGCATTGGAGGAAGTGTTCTAGGATGCTATAGAGTTCCCAGCCGCCCACGGGGCCGCCGTCTCCCCAGCGATAACATTTGTGCCATGAGAACCAAAAGCGCGTCTCGTCGTCGTTCAAAACATAGAATTTGGTGTGCACAAGCTTGAATCGGGTGGGGATCTTTTGTGTGGGCATGAAGAGAACAAGGCGCTGAGTCTGGTGCAATAAGATGTCCACTTGATATCTGGACGCGGCGAGTCTGCTCAATACTTCCCAGCCTTCGGTTCGAAATTGGTGGTTGACCATCAAAAGTGGATAGTGCAGTAAAACCTGTTCATGGGATGCATACTTGGTTGCACAAAGCCGTCCTTTCGGCGGCAGGGTGGGGTAATTTGATAGTTCAATACTGACTGGATCCCGCTGTAGGAGGCAGTACTCTATGATAATGTCCCGGACCTCTCGCGGAAGACATAATATAGTTGGTTTTCCAGATGCAGCTGGGTAGATAGTCATGCTTGATGCGTAGAGAGTTTATGTTAAAGAATAATATCAACATCAACAGAGAACCTGCTCCATCATGTGATCCTGCTTGGCCCTCTAGCCCGTCTTGGTTGGCCCCTGCAAGTAGACGTGGTGGTGGTGGTGGTGGTGGTGATGTCATTTACCCTGACCCCTCGCTAAGTGATATGCAGGCTAGTACAACTATATCTCTGCCCTTGTGTCTCTATTGTACATTGTCCCACTTCTTAAGGGCGAACTTTAAACCTCGCCTAGGGGCCTATGTTAACCATTTGCCTTCGGTTCTGTCCTTCCGGATCCTTTGGCCCGCGGCTATGAAACCATTGAGATGCTTCTGCAAAGTCCAATACAGCCTTCACATGGCTGGTTTTCCTATTTCCTCCTAGCATGGTTGAGATATCACTAAACGCTTCTCCGCTCTCTCTGCAAAGGATTTCCTGTGCTATCCTTAGTTTTGGGCAGTTGAGTATGACGTGAGCTACGGTTTCCTTGGCAACGCATTCACAGTTATCATCGTCTCGGAATCCGTGCAGCCCGCAACTAGGTATGGAGGTAGGCGCGATTCCGAGGCAACGAGTCGTATAGCCGTCGCGTGCGGATGGCTGGTAACTCAGCATCGATTCGCCGGAGGTGGCCGCCTTTTTGGGATGTCTTCAGTGGACAGCGCCAAAGGTAACAAGGAGAAAGGAAGCCAAGCCGTGGCTGTCGCAGAATCTTCAATGCACGCCATAGATGGCCAAGGCCCTCGTGTTTCCTGATAGACTTAACGGTTACTGCACAGTAGCTGTGTGGACGGCAGATCAATGGGACATCGTGGAGATGGGTTAGATATTGATGAGAATGTTTACAGATTGCACCTACGGTACTGTACTGGCAAAGACCACTCGTATGGATTTCTTACATAGCAAACTGCAGCTGGCTCCTTCTGATTCTGGCACTACTACTGCGTCGAAACTCATGCCTTTTGCTTTAAACACCCTGGGAGAGCCATTGTTTAATCACATTCATGGCAACGTTTGGGAGTATCTGACGTTTTTTTGTTGGTGACACTCCGTACCAAATCAGGACTCAGCTGTCTTACTATGGCAGTGGCCAAGGTAACCTTGTCATAGTATGGGTGATGCTGCAGTACTAAACCCATGAAGGCAAGGCTATCAATCCTCTTATGCAATGAGCCGCGTGCGTCACTAATGTAACACCATAGGGTTGTTAGCTAGCGCCTAGCAAATTTGGCACCTCTACTGTAAACACCACTCTAAAACCACCTATTGTTGGTCTTTCTGCTGCTGCCAGACTGGAAAGACAAAAGGAGCTAGAGTAACACAGTGTTAAACTAGTCTATGTGTGAGGCTATGTTCTTTAAGCTAGCCTTGCAGCCATCTAAGTTTAATTCATTAGATAGCTGCTCGCGGGCCTTAGATGGTTGCATATACTGCTCAGTTAGCATTAAGCTGTGTGCTGCTAATGGCCCATAAGGCGGCATCTTGCTCTGAATCAGAGTTTGATTATCTTTCTCTTTCCACGGCGGATGCAAATGGCTATTAGTACGTATCAAAGGTCCTCTCAATGCTATGGCTCTGTAGTATAGATATATGCCACCGCGCTGCAGTGTCTACATTGATTTTAACCCAGTTGCACGTATACAGATAGAGTTACTTGAACGCTGGAGGTGACGATGGTTAGATAGTGGTTTTTATAGGGTGGGACAAAGTGCTGCCTAGTGAAAGGTAGCTGATCATGAGCCTTAAGCATCTGTATAAAGAGGTTGTAATTTGCAGAGTGATCATTTGCTAAGGCGTCCCGGCATGGCTCTCACATGAGGCAGGTTGTGTATTCTGAGGCCATCGGTCACAACAGGAACTTTCTCTCGGGCCATTTGAGGGCTGGAGTGGTCAAATATACGGCTGGTGAGACTGGGCCTCATTCAGACGTCCCCTCGAGTGATTCAACTGTCATGAAGGGCATCTGTATTTCAAATCTACTGTGAAAGCTTGCCAGTTACCAGCATTGTTACTCTTAGAGCCACATCAAACAGACTGCAATTGCTTTGATGGTGTACTGTAACGCTAATGTGAAAGTAGGCTTGTTTCAATTTAAGTGACCAGGCTTTACGGCTGTAGCTAGTTGCTACCTCTCTGTACCTTCGATTCTTCACTCAGCGTAAGCCAAATATCTATTAGAACATACATGACGCCTTGCCCTATTAAGATGCCCTCGAAACTAATGCGCTCTGTTCATCAGCTCGTCCCATTTTACCTTTAGGATTGTTTTCCCTGGCACTGTAGCCCCGCAGCTTTCTGCCTGGACTCCCGCCTCCCCTGGTTAACCCGTCAAGCAGCCACTTGACCAGGCCCGGGCATCTCATAGGGTTGATATCTGCGACAAGTCAATGGAACAGGCCAAGTGCGAATATGCCCACTCTAAGCCCATTTATCATCAATCAGGCATCTTGACCCGGCTAACTACAGAAAACCCATTGGACGGTACCTGTTGAGGAACCTTATTACACCCCTTGATATTAAGTGATACATAATCTTAGGTAATCAAACCAATATAGAATTAAGGTGACTAGAAATTCACTGCTGTTGGGTATATGGAAAGCTCTTAGGCATTAATATTCATGCATGTGAATTGACACCTTCTAAGAAATGCCTAGCAAAGGAATGAAGAGTGTATATGAATAGTTAGATTATGGCATTTCCTAGCTATAACGTATTGGTAACCCTTATGTTTACCAGGAGTTATTTGAATCTTATGCACCTATAGCTAACTCTTCGCGCACTTCTAGCTGTTTTGCTTACTGTACTAGTATAACAGCATTTCCAGGCCAGAGCCTAAGGGCCTTGCTCGCCGCACATATAGGTTACTCACTGCTCCTACTATAATAACTGGATAAGGTAGTAAATGTGCTATATATTATGCAAGAGCTTTTGGCCTACTATAGCAGCATATAGGGTTACTAAGATTAATATAAGTCACTGCTCTAGAGGACCTAATTTCAAACCTACTAAAAGCTTACTACACTTGGATATGCAATATGCTGGTTTTAATTTAATTAGAGGATATTATTCTTATAGAAGTATAAACAACATTAGCTACTGTAGTAGAAAAAGAACATTATAAGGTTGATCTTGCAGTAGATTATCTAAAGTAAGAGACAGCTATATATGATCATAGCCAGTCTTTAGGGAAAATTATTAAAACTTATAAGCTGCTGTCCCATACTATATATCTATAATCAGCCCTGTTTGAGCTAACTAAAGAACAAACCTTGTCCTCTTAAGATCCTGTAGCATCTTGTGGTCTCTTATCTAGATCCTAGGAGCATCTATTACACTCTAGAGAATAATCCAGTTGATCCCAGGAATGTCACTGCTCTAGCAATCTATAGTTAGTGTCCTTAAGAGCCATGCCATAAAGCAATGATGTGTGAAAGCCATCTATGTAGAGCCCTGACCTAGACTATATACTCCCCTTAAGCCAAGGTAGTTAGCGCATAGATAAACTAGGAACTTACAGCCATCCACCCACCAGGCTAGTAAAGAGCGCGACTACCAAGGTATATATAGAAGGACCACTGGCCCTGTGCAGGATACTCCTGGTTGCGATCCTGCCCTTAATAGGAAGGCTCTCCTAGTAGAAAGCTAACAGATTCCTTAGAATATACACACCCTTTTACTCATCTTATTGTTTTGGGTTCATTATAGAGAGCTTCGTAATAGATGGAAGATGGGATCTAATCATCACTTATGGGATGCTTAATCCACAAGATGTGGTTACTTACCTTGGACACACTAAGGCTAATAACAGGTGCAAAAACCCTATCTTAAAGGAGTCTCAGAACAATACTTTCCATCTTATGTAGCTTTTAGCATAGTAGCTAGTAGGTAATGATCTCCTTCTAATACTTAGCAAGATTGCTAAGCTCCTACTATGTAAAAGATATTATTAGCATGACAAAGAGAAACAGGTGAACCCATTCATGAAGGAATGGTATAATACTGCTTGTGCTTTGGGGATGGGATGCTGACAATAACTAGCTTTAAATTCTAATAGTAGATGGATTGGCTCCTAATCCTACTAAGAGTATCTTACCTTTAGATAGTCACCCTAGACTTGGACACTTAGTGTTGAAATGCTGTGATGAAAGTAGATTCTATTTAAGGTCTCTCCTAATTCTCCTGCTCAGGTCATGTTCAAGATATAGAACTAAGCTGACCTAGTGATTCTCCTCTACTTAATAAACTAGGACTAGAGTAATAGTGATAGGGAATGTTCTATCTGCTATGGTATATCTGCAGAGGATATTATCTATTTAAAGTATAAGTAGTGTTGTACTAACATCCATTTGCAGTGCATGGAGAGTTAGCTCTAAGTATAGTTAACTTTAATTAACTTTAACTGCCTAATATGGTAGGACCCCTTATCTATTACTCTATATTTATGGAAGCATTATACTAACCAGTCCTTAAGAACACTAATAGTTTGATGCTATTTACTCAGCTCCTGTGGTAATAAGGCAGAGAAGAATAGCATATAAGAGCCCTGAAGAGTCTATTATGGTCTAAATAGAGGTCTTATTAGGAGAATCCTATATATGAGCTCTATGTTAGTCTGGCAGGGCAAGGAGACTGCCCTGCTACTAACGTATTTCCTGGGCGAGCGGGACACCCGGCTGAGCGGGACACCCCTCATTGAATTTCGACGCGTTTGAATCCTGAAGCTATCCAAATCAACCATGCCATCAAAACCGCGTCGTATCTCTCAAAAATTGGTGGAGCAAGAGGGAAGGCTTCAATTAGCAATATCTGCTGTTGAAAAGAATGAAATTTCAAGCCTTCACCGCGCTGCAGAGATATTCAATGTTCCTAAATCTACCCTCTATGGCTGACTGAATGGATGCTAATATCAAATCAAAAAACACGCTAATGGCTACCAGCTATCTCCTACACAGGAAGAATTATTAGTAGAATGGATACTATCTAGGGATCTACGCGGCGTGCCCCCTAGGCCATCTTATGTGCAGGAGATAGCTAATATCCTTCTTAAAGCAGACAATCCCTCTGGATTCAAATCTGTTAGCAAGAACTGGGTATCTACCTTTATCAATTAATATGAGGAGATTAAAACTCAATATGCTCAATGATATAATTATAGTCAAGCTTAATGTGAGGATCTAAAGATTATTAAGGGGTGGTTTGACAGGCTATAATAGATCTAAATATAATATGGCATTTCCTATAAAGATATCTATAACTTTAATGAAATGGGCTTTGCAATGGGCTTAATTATAACTACTAAGGTAGTAATAAGAGCTAATATGCCTGGAAAGCCTCATCTCATTCAGCTAGGCAATCAGGAATGGGTTATAATAATTAAATATATTAATACCACTAGTTAGGTGCTTCCTTCTTGTATAATCTTCAAGGGGAAGGTTCATATTAAGGGATAGTATTAAGATCAGGCCTTACCACCTAATTAGAGAATTGAAGTCAGTCAAAATGGATAGATAACAGATGAGATAGGCCTTTGATGGCTTTAAACAGTCTTTATCCCTGCAACTAGCTGTATAGTTAGAAGATATCATCTACTTATCTTAGATGGCTATAGAAGCCATCTAACACCTGGTTTCAACAAAGCCTACAAGGATAATGATATTATTACTATCTGCATACCTCCTTATTCTTCTTATCTTCTATAACCACTAGATGTTGGTTGTTTTGGCCTGTTAAAGCATGCTTACAGAGGCCTTATTAAGCAAAGGATGTACTTAGGATATAACCATATTAATAAGTTTAACTTCCTTAAAGCATATCCAGCAGCTTATCTAGAGGTCTTTACACCTCTAAATATCTAGAATAGCTTCATAGCAGCTGGAATCCACCCTTTAAAGCTAGAGAGGGTGCTTAAGAAGTTAAATATCTATATCTTAACCTCTACCCCTCCTCCAAGCCATGCAAGTTAATTAACTAACTTATCTTAGCTTGCTACACCTTATACACTTTAGCAATTATGCAAGCAAGCATCCTTAGTTAAGAAGCTCCTAAAATAATACTCTCAAAGCCCTTTAACGCCTTCAAAATTAGCTATATAGTAGCTTATTAAGGGTTGTGAGATGGCCATGCATAGTGCAGCTGTACTAGCAAAGGAGAATTGTGATCTACGCGCAGCTAATAAGAAAGAGAAGCAGAAAAGGAAGAGACCTAGATGCTAGATAACTCCTAATGAAGGACTCTACATTCAGGAAGCTAGGGATCTTATGCAGGCAAGAAATAAGTAAGGGAATGAGATTGGGGGGTCATCTGTTGATTCTGCGCCTTTACCTTTACAACTAACTAAATGCGCGCCACCAAGGTGTTCTAATTGCTTTATTATAGGGCATATTAGAACCAGATGCCCTACACACCATACTAGCTAGATCTAATAAAAATATATTGTTTTGGTTGATTTGGATAGCTTCAGGATTCAAACGCGTTGAAATTCGATGAGGGGTGTCCCGCTCAGCCGGGAAATACATTATAGGCTAGAGGCTTAGTAATACTCTTATAATTATTTTATCCCCTAAGTTTGGTGGGATTCATTTTCAGGCTAGAAACATGTTTATTGGATTAAATTGTAAGCCAGATAATTTACTTATTCTTTAGCTATGGAAATGGATGTGACTATTGCTAATAAAACTAAGCAAGGTAAGATAGTCTAAAAGTTTACCATCTTTGTGCCATCATAGAAGATCATACTGTGAGTAGGCTAGGGAGTGCTCTACCTGAAGCGCAGAGCACCTATATCTTGACCCAAATTTTCATGCACAATCACTAGTGCGGTTTAGAGGCTGGTAACAATAGGGCAATGGGAAGTTGGGCGAAATGAGGCATTTTGCCTTACTCCTGTATGAGTAGAGAAGACCAGAACGGAGTTCATGACCACTGGGCAGAACCCCTATGGGTAAAAGTACCGCTGTGGATGTACATCCTGTATGCTGATTAAACCCTTCCCCACTAGCTGAATGGCTTTAGGAAAAACGTGGCCATGACAGACATAGCTCTTATCCCTAGGAGAACGGACCGACCCTCGGTGCGCTCCTAGTAATGTGCCACGCTCTTCTAAGTGTATCACTGCTCCTGTCATACCAAAAGCCCGTTAGGAGATAATTATATATAGTCGCAAATGACTTGTCAATACATGTCTATATCTCGAACGTACCTTTTGCAGCCGATACAGCCTTCGGCAGGTCAATCAACATAAAAGCGCCGTGGCAAGTCGAAAGTCACTCTCAAGCTTTGCGCCCAGCGATTGAATGAAGTAAGCAATTCTGGGAAGCTTTCACTTAAAGGCATCAAGCTAATCATCGGTTGTAGGTCTTCATCCCACTTTGTTAGCCCACAAAAATGGATCACTCAGACTTTTCCCATCCGTTTAACTACCCGGAAGACCATCATCCCCGCGGCTCCGGGTCGCGTTTATGTTGAACTAGTTCAATAACTTTGCTACTGGTCGAGAAATATTATCAATGTCAGCTATGCTATTTCCGAATTCTGAACTCGCAGCACAGAAAGATCACAGATCTGGAAGACATAGTGTCCTCATAGTTGAAATAAAGACTCGACAAAAGCACAGTAGCGCTTTTATAGATGATGTAAACGTGTCCCTTCCTGGCAAATGACGTCGTGGGCCAGATCCCTCCCGTGTTGACCCATAACACGTTCTGTGATTACCACATTGAATTTTGGGTATGAGTCATTCCAGGCTCGTATTCACAGGGTTTCTCTGGCGGGCAAAGCCCCCCACACTGTGGGCATTTCCCCAGAAACATAAAACCCGAAGGAAACCCACACTCTCATAAAATCAAAGTATCACAATATAGTAACCAAAACATTCAATCTCCTCTCTACCTTTCTGGCAGACATTCGCCAATATCACACGATGGCGGCCACCACCCCTCCAAAACTCAACCACGTCTTCAATCTCCGTGGCCACATGGGCAAAGACACCATCAATGCGGGCCAATACCGTTCCGGTCCACACCGACGCATCACCGCGCTCGAAGGAGGTTTCCTACGAGGTATCCCTGGAACCCGGGGTGAAGGCCTCGACGCAACTCTCATCGCCGGCGGAAGCGATTGGATACTCTTTGACGAGAGCACAAACACGGCGCACCTGGATGTGCGAACACAGGGCCGCACGAAAGATGGCGAGTGCGTGTATATTCATTATAAAGGATATTTGCGAATAGATGAGGCTTCGCAGCAATTCGGGAGCTGGAGCCCAGATGCGAAGACGACCGAGTTTGGGCAGCATCACTGGTGGAGTGCGCCGAACATTGAAGTTAGTGGTATGGTTCGCACTCCTCCCACGGATGAATGGTGACAGATACATGACTGACCATAAACAATGCACATAGATCCCAACTTTAAATGGGTCGCTACGACGCAATTCATTGGCCGGGGCCGTTGGTTTAGGGAGGGGGATGTCCAGGCTGTGGAATATGAGATTTTTGAGGTCGCTAACTAAGTCATTCAGGGCTATCGAGGAGCCCCATGTACTTATATAAAGACGAATATTTAGAGTGATCTGTTTCCATGATATCGGTTTGGCCCCTGCTCCAGTTATAGCATTTGTAGAAGTAAAGATCAAGGTGAAGCCTTCATTATTACCCCGAACACCACGGTGGATGATCGCTTGCCTGTAATTTGGTTCAATTGGCCTCAGCTTGCCCTAGCATCTGAAACAGATGTACTGTTGTACTGTTCGTATTGTTCTGTCAGATGATCCCAGCTCAGCAATCATCACGCTGGTAATAATAACCTACAAGGGTCTGCAATCTCAGTAGAATAGCGCCCAGAGAATGGGATACCGGTTCACCACGTATCGAAGGAAGTGCGTTCAGCAAGGCTTGGACCTGGGCTTGCAAACTGGCGCTGGTTCGTTCAGGATGTATGATGAGCGCGAGCATAAAGTATTGCGTATGTTTCGGACATTTCTGGGTGGAATAGCACGGAAAGATAGCCCACTTCTCGGGACAATCTCATATATACGCTAACTGAGTGTTTAGATAGGTCCTTCTTGAAGATGATTTCTAAAGAAGTGTCATTGCTTTGCCAGGCATAATTAAGATCCTCATTATTATTCATCAGTTGCACTTCAGATGGTTTGACTTGAATTCCTAGAGTTTTGTCTTCATGCTTTAGCAATTATTTCTAAAAGAGTAACAGAGGCCATACTTATGTGTTTTAGTAGACAACAGCAACATATTGACCACTAATGAGTACACTTTGCATTATGTGAAATGTGTACTTGTTCTGTGTCTGATATTGCAGACTCTTCCTCTTCTCTAAGTATTCCTGTACTCACCACTTCCGTAACAGATAAATCACAGCTTATGGGAAGTGAAGGTGGAGAAATCTTCATGGCATACAGCTGCAAGTTCTCAGGTGATTTATATTTTATATACATGGAGAGATGTCGCGTCCTTTATGCAGCAGCTGTATGTCCTTTAATTTGCAGTTTATCTCAATGTCCTGATAGAGGCTTTTTTAATATGTACTGTGATACCTGTACTACCAGCCCATGTTTGCTACTAGAGCGTCCTGGCTCAAAGAGATATTATAGGCTTTAAGATCAGGCACCAGCAGCGCAAACACAGGGCTATCCTAGGCTTATTCAAGCATTTTCCAAAAAGAGGAAAGACTGTGGCCATGCGCTGATGGCAGAACACTCAGTGTTCCTTATTGTACTCATTCCCCTAAACAAAACAGCTGATTGCTCCCGGTGGGTCGTACCTCAAGTGCAATGGAGTTGTCCACCCCTCTAAACTGCACTCACGCTAATCACCACATCCATCACTAGACTGGCTTCCCCAACCCACAAACCCACACCCAACCCACCCAAACCCACAGTTTGGGTGGATAAGGGTTGGCCTAATCCAACCTACATGGATATGGGTTGAACCTGCTGTACCCATGTGGATATGGGTTAACCATTGGGTTCAACTTAGGTGTACATAATCTAGGGTCTCTTAAACTAATAAGCTTATCTAGCTAGATCTAGGCCTAGATAGAGGGATATTTTTATATATATAGATAGAGAATAGTTATATCTATCTATATATAAAATAAATATTAGATCTACTAAGAAATGCCAAAGTTATAGTAGTTTTTAGATTTTAGAGGATAGTAGATAGGATAGTGGTAGTAAGATATATATATCTCTACACCACCTTTTAACCTACTAGACGGCTCTGAAGGTTCTGGTCGGCCACTTTTTTATGGCAGTGGGTACCCCGGTATGCGGCTCCTGCTCCCGCCGGTCCTGGCCCCCCTAGGCATCGAGTGGGGCCCATCTTTTCATGACTGGTGCCTGAGATCCTAGGCTATCTGATGATACTAGATAGCCACCCTAGATCTGGTTGCTGATAGAGAAATCTTAGGAGAAGTCCTAGAATTAGTGTTTAAAAAATTTTAGGGGGGGTCATCTTTAGATATTACTAGTTCTGATTATTTTTAGTAGATAGGCCTTATTAATACTAACCTAGTGATATTTGATATACCTAGTAATATAGAATCCCTGATTTTTAAAAATTCTTTAAACCTAGGATTTCGCCGGCGGGTACCATGGGGAATGCTGAATTTTTTTAAGATCTACTAGATCTAGATATTTTTAGTAGATAGCCCTAGTTCCTACTAGTCTAGTAATATCTAGCATGCCTAATAATCTTAAGTCTAGAATTTATGACAATTCTTTAGAATTAGGATTTTCCAGCGGCTGTAGCTGGTAACTATGAATTTTTAATAATTTAATATCTACTAAATCTAGATATTTTTAGTAGATAGCCCTAGATTCTAGTAGTCTAGTGATATCTAGCATGCTTAGTAATATGAAGTCTAGAATTTTTAAAAATTCTTTTCCTTATGGCAGCCGCCAGCGGCTACTGCCGGCGGTAGCCGCTGGCCACTACTATCTAATATAGTCTGTATCTACTAGTTCTAGATATTTTTAGTAGATAACCCTAGGTTCTACTAGTCTAGTGATATCTAGCATGCTTAGTAATCTTAAGTCTAGAATTTTTAAAAATTCTTTAGAATTAGGATTTTCCGGCGGCTGCAGCTGGCAACTATGAATTTTTAATAATTTAATATCTACTAGATCTAGATATTTTTAGTAGATAGCCCTAGATTCTAGTAGTCTAGTAATATCTAGCATGCTTAGTAATACTAAGTCTAGAATTTTTAAAAATCCTTTTCCCTATGGCAGCCACTGGTGGCTACCACCAGTGGTAGCTACCAGCCACTACTATCTAATAGAGTCTATATCTACTAGATCTAGATATTTTTAGTAGATAACCCTAGTTTCTAGTAGTCTAGTAATATCCAGCATGCTTAGTAATACTAAGTCTAGAATTTTTAAAAATCCTTTTCCCTATAGTACCTGCCGGCAGCTGCTACTAGCTACTACTATTCTATCTAGAATCTCTCTACTAGTTCTAAATATTTTTAGTAAATAGAGCTAATTTTAACTAGTCTAGTAATATATAGCATGCTTCCTAATATTAAGTCTAGAATTCTAAAAAATTTATAGAAGTGAATAATTTATGGATTTTATATAGTAGACTAGTAGAGGTATATATTTAAGAGAGGTAATACTACTAGGCCTAGTAGGCTATATAGTAATTAGATCTAGTAACTAGAATAGATCTAGTAAGGATAGAAGATATATATATATATCTATAGCTACTAGGTTAAGGTAAGGTAGAAGAGAAATATATATATTTAGAAGGTAAGAGAGAGGTAAGAGAAATATAAAGAGTAAGCCTAGACTAGATAGTATAATATTATTTACTTATATAATTTAGTATAGCTTCCTTAGAAATAGAATATATATCTATAGCTATAGTAGATAGAGATATACTATTAAAGAATTATATATATTTAGAAAATAATAATTAAATAAGAGAAATATAGGGAATAAAGTAGATTAGTACTATAAATATATATAGTATTAGGTTAGGATAAGTAGGATAAAATAAATAGAAATATAGATAATTAGATTATTTAGAAGTAGTGAATTATAAAGAATATTAATATAAAAAGATATATAAAGAGGAATAAAAGAAGTAAGTTAGAAAGTACTTTAAGTTAACTAGAATATATATAAAAATAGAGAGGGGTATAAAGATAAGAGATATTATATAGAGATATAATAATATACTTAGATATAGGGACTAGTAGATATAGTAAAGTAGAATAGGAATAGATAATAAGAAATATAAAAATATAAATAATACTAAGGGATATATAGTTTAAGAAGAAAGATAATAGAGAATAGTATTATAGAATATAGAATAAAGATTATAAGAATTAATATATATAGTTAGAACTAGAATTAGAAAGATAAGGTAAGTAAAGTAATAGAAGATAAATTAAAGAAGAATTAAAGTAGAGAAGTAAATAGATATAGAATAAGAAGAAGAATAATCTATATAAAATAAAAAGATATTAGATAAGATAGATATAGTTAATATAAATAGTATTATAGTAGATAAGTATAAGAATTTAGAGACTAGATAATAATAAAGAAGATTAGAGTAATAATTATAATAAGCTATAAAGTAAAAGAAAGAGAGATAAATAATCTAATCTCTATTAAAGAGAAAATAAATTAGTATAATATTTAAGAGAGAAGTTTAAGAAGATAAATAATAATATAGAGTAATAGTATAGTATAATAGAAAGAAGAGATTAATAAAAGAGATAAAGAATAACTATACTCTCTATAAGATAGAAAAGGGTATAAAGTATAATTACTATGAATTATATAAATATAAAGTATTAGAATTAAAGAATAATATAGATTAAAGTAAACTAGTATTATAGATATATATAGTATTAAATTAGAATAAAGAAGATAAAGAATAATAAAAGTAAATATAACTAGAGTAGTAGAAAGTAATAATAGAAGAGAGATAATAATATAATAAGATTTATAAAGTAACTAAATAAATATAAAGATATTAAGATATTAAGATAGATAATAAGAAATATAAGGATATATATAAATAAGAGGTAGATAGAATAATATAAGATAAAATAATATATTCTAGAGTGAAATAAGAGATAAAGTAGAAATAAATATTAGAAAAATTAAAATATATAGATAGAATAAGAATTAAAAAGATTAAAAAGTAGAGTAAGATATTAAGTAGATATAAGAGAAGAAGAAGTAAATAATATATAAGATAAAAATATATTAGATAAGATAGGCATAGTTAATATAGCTAAGATTATAATAGTTAAGTTAGAAGATAGAGAAAGTAGATAGTAATATAAAAGATTAGATATAAAGAGGAAAAGAGAGAGATAGGGAGAGAGATAGAGAAATAGAGAGAGAGAGAGAGATAGAGAGAGAGATAGAGAGAGAGATAGAGAGATAAAGAGAGAGAAATAGTATAGAGTTTATAGAATAGAATATTTATATTATAGTAGAAGTTTAAGAATTAATTTAGATAGTAGTATAGAGTATAAAGTTAGTAAGGAGAAGGGGATAGTAAGAGAGATAAAGAATAGCTATAAGCTTAGTATTTATAGATAGGGGGACAGGGTAGTAGAAGAGAAACCCCCTAACCTCTAGGGATAGAAAGGGGCGCGAAGCACAACTGCTGGGGATGGAAAGGGGCGCGAAGCGTAACCGCTATCGGGTAGATCATATTTAGGGTTAGGGTTAGGGTTAGGGTTAGGGTTAGGGTTAGGGTTAGGGTTAGGGTTAGGG
>JAAAPX010000269.1:0-21477 GCA_012656285.1 Aspergillus fumigatiaffinis | reverse complement strand
GGCGTGAGGGGGTGGAAGGGGAGGGGAGGAAAGATTGTTGGTCGGCAATCAAGGGATCTCAGGTCTTCCTCTCTCTCTTGCTCTCTAAACTATCTCCCGTTCAAGCGGTCGAGGCGGAAGAAATTTTATTCCCCCTTTTGGATAGCGTCTTATTTCGAAAAGTCTTAGCTTTTTTTCTTTTCTTTCGCTGATCTCAAGGTGGTCGACCAGAGAAATTAAGAAAAGGTCAGAATGAGTCGTGATGCAGGCCAGAACACAGATAGCATGGGTAAGGGAAGAGAAAAGGGAGAGAGGAGAGTTTAGATTTGGTGTTGCGGGTTGGGATTGGCGCGCGCATAAGGCGGCGTACCGTCTGTCCTCTGTGCAAGGTGAAGGTTGGGAGCAAGTAATCTACTACTAGGTACCTAGGAGGAAGAATGACAGGTATCTATCATTCACCTCCATGATAATGCTGCACTCTTAAAAGACTGCTTTAGATATCTTCCCGTTATTCATGGCTTTATTTCTGTCTTTGACTTAGATGGATATGCCTGACAACAGCAACTAACCTATCCGTTCTTTATGACCAGTTTATATCTCGGCTGCACATCCAGCTCCAAAAATAGCGCTCAGGCATAGTGTGGTCCAAGTACGACAGCAAACTTCATTATAGACTCCTCCCTCTGCAAGGAGTTTCTGTTATGACCTATGGCTGTCTGTGGCCGGGTGAAGCTTTAAGCATTTGGTTAACTCTGTTAACCCTCCTCTCATTCCCCTATCTAACCCTACCAGTTCTCTTCTCTTTCCAGCAGCCGAGCTACCACGATGTCTACACCCAAGCATCCTACCGGGAAGCCCCACCCCCGGTCTAGACGGATATCAGCGACTCCGAGTCTATCCAGATTCCAGAGTCCAGAGCGTAACACCGATTTCGATTCACAATCTTCCGAAAACGCGGGGGAAAATATAACTATATTACGTGTGATGTAGTAACAGCCTCGAGAGCGGCCAAGGTGGATCGCATCTACTAAAACTAGTATCGTCTGTTGCAGAAATGACTCGTCATAGTTAAATTCATGTCTCATGCATTAGGCCCGAATCTCGTCACTTGGTCTTTGACAGGAAAAATAACCGAAAGAAAAAACAAGATCACAGGCGAGTATACATCGTGCAATGATAGACAACGACGTCTCGATGAATGTAGATGGTAATCCTCACACAACGCATCATTAGGAGAACCAGAAAAACCACCTTTCAGGAAGACAGCGATGGGAGGGGGGAAAGCATGAAGCCGGAGAAATATAACCATAAAAACTCTGAAGCAAAATCCAGTAACGCCTTGACACCAGCTCCAGCCGCGCTTCATCAAAACATACAATACAAGCGGTCTAAACAGGAAAGCGACTTTCTTTCATGATGCCTCCCAAATGTCGGTCCATATTGAGTGCCGATTCCGGATAAAGAAATAAGGATGTAAGGCGAGAGAATCAGGGAGGCCGACGAGAAGTGGCCGGAGAGGGAGCAAAAAGTGTTCAAACATCCAGCCCGCAATTTCGAAGTTTCACGTAACGCCATAAACGATGCAGTCGAGCCATCAATTGCCAGAATAGCACACGCAGGCAGCAAGTCGTGACGGTGAGGCGCAAAATAACCAAGAATTTGACAACGCCGCAAATAAGGACCTGCTTATCATTCTTTTCGAGATGCTCAGAGCCAAAAGGAAGGTTCGTCTGTCGTGCTTCCAGGTGTAACTAAGCTCCAAGACTTACAGTCTTTGCAGTCTTTAATTCCGCACCAAATAACAATTGAAGTCGAAAATTCTGTCCTTTTGGTCTCGTAAATACTTTTGCTTTTCGTTCGATTGGTTTTTGATTGGCGTAAAGGGTCTGTTGCCGCCATGTAACCAAGGCAGTCGTTGTCTACTGGTGTAATCCCCATTCGTCGACTCAGGGGTTTCCGCCACTGAGTATAGGTTGGTTAGCTGCCCTTGGGAAAGTTCCTGCAGACAGTAGGTTGGATTCGCCAATGCTCGTCCCTGTACGAGGCATGCTGATGCTCTTATCCCGAGTACGGTCTCCCATCATCGAGAGCCAACTGCTACCAAACTCCTGCTTGAGAGCCTCCAATTTCTGCATGTAAAATTCTTCGTCGGCCTTCCAATCGGTGTTCTGAGGCATGTTCTGCAGAACGGAAGATCTTTTGCCCTGGGATGAGGAACTAGTGTCGACTGTTCCGTCAGGGTGAGGTATGTTGGAGGGTTCGGCCTGGGGTCCACCATCAGATTTCCATTGACGGTCGGTAGGCGTCGAAACAAACGGATCAACGGGCAAGTGAACATGCTGCATGGGAGAAACAGAAGGCACCACCGCACCTGTATCGCCATTATCATCAGTGGGCTTATCCAACGAGATGTCAACAATTCTCCGCCGAGCACCCTGCTTTCGTCGACTGGACCCAATTCCGCGATCATTCTCTAGTGCTGGCGCTTGAGAAGCCTTTGAAGCTGCGGCTCCTTGTGCAACATTCGGTGGTTTGCTAACGACAGCCACGGCCGAATGGTCCGCTGCAGCTGACCGAATGACTGGCGCGCTTTCAACCTCTGCAACCCGATCGACCAGCTGTTTCCTTTCGGTGTATCCTGGTCCCGAACCATCGATGATTATGTCTTCTGAGTAACCCGGTGTGCGGCGGAAGAGGTTGAAAATCACGATACGGTAGTTGGGATGCGTCTTGACGAATGGATTTCCAGATACCCAGATCTCCCGTATCTCAGGGAGGTTGGTCAGTCTGGCAATCTCTGTAGGATCGAACAGGTTGTTGTCTCGCAGATCCAATCTCTCGAGCGACGGCAGCCGCTCGATACCGGCAAGCGAACGGAGACGGTTGCCACGAAGGTTCAGAGCTGTGATCGCAGGAAGGGGGTTGCGAGACAGTGAGTGAAGAGAGTCGATCATACAATGAGACAGATTGAGAGCTCTCAGAGCGACTAGAGAGGCCAAACTGTCAGGGACTTCGGTGAAGAGGTTAGCCGACAGATCAAGAGAATGCAGGCTGTTGGCGACGGGTGCCAAGGCGGCTGCAGTGACAGAGGTCAGGGAGTTGTCAGGGAGGCCCAAGTGCCGCAGGAACCGCCATTTCGATGGCGGAAGGATACCGGACGGCAGACTTGACGAGCTTCCGTTACGGTACCCTGAGTTTTCGCTAGAGTTCGAGCTACCCGACCCAGTACGCCTGATTCGCGAAGAAGTTCCTCGGTTGTGACGATGGCTTGAGTGCTTTGAACTGGTAGGGCGTGAAGGTGAAACGCTTCCAGTCCGTGCTCGGCCGGGGGTAGCGCCTTCGGAGCCTACTCGCATCATAGAAACTGCCTTGGGGCTTGCGCTTGTTCCAAACCCCGTTTCAACGACTGGTGAGCCGGGAGCGGAAACGGAGCCCGAGATATCAGGCTTGTGCACTGGTTGAGGATGAGCATTTCCGTTCCAACCAAGAACTGGCGAGTGCTGAGCCTTCGACGACCGTCGTCGGCGTTTATCAATGTCATCAAGCACGATTCCGGTCAGCAGATCTGCCATGTCTTCGATGTTCGCCCTTTTTAAAGTCAATGTTCGCAACTGCTCAGACAGTCGGTCCCAGCCGAAGAATGAGCGGTAATCTATATCGATAATCTCTAATACGCTCAAGTTTTTAAAAGCATGAAGAGGAACTGCAGTGTCAAAGGGAAACTCCTCGTACCCACGTATTAAGCGGGCGCGATGGTCGGGGGCTAGACGTAAACAGGGGATTTTGGTAAAAGCAGAGTACAGATATTTAAGATCAGCGTCGAGAGCAGCTTTGGCTTTCTCGGACTTCGAAGCCGAATCCTTGGATCCCAGACCTATCGAAGACCAGAGAGCACTCATGCCAGACATGACACTACGGACACTTGACACAGAGTGAATGGAATCTCTGTCGCCTTTGGACCGTTGGGGTTTGTTCAGAAACGAGACATAGGACTGCGATACGTCGTTATGGATATTCTCCAATCTAACGTTCATGGGTCCCACGGATATGGAAAGGTCCTCAAAGCAGGAAAGGAGGTAGAAGAGATGATGAGGGGTGAGGGTGAGTTTGGCGGGCTTGATGTTATGAGAGGCAAACCTCAATGGCCCAAAGGACAAGGCTGCCGCCAAGGTCGACGAAGTCGAGCTTGAGGACAAGCCCGATTGAGTAGGTTGTGCATTTTTGTTGGTTTGGCGTCTTAGCTGCAGTGCATTTGCAAGAGCTTTCTCATGGGTGCGTACGAAGCTTGCGAGATTCTAACCAGGGAAAAGTATCTAGGTTAGTACGCACCTATTTGCAGAGGAACCAGGTGCTGGGTCTGAACTAACTTTGATGAAAAGCTGGCCATCTTCAGTGTTCAGCTTCTCCATTACGGAAGTTGCGTCGCCCAACAAGACGGTATCCAGTCAGGCGAACTCTGATGAAGGACGCTCAGGAGGTACTTGTAAGGCGAAAGACAGGAGTCGACATCTTGCTGACAACAAGCAGGAGGGAGATTGAGAAGTGAAATGAGCTGTTGATGGAAAAGAAAACCAGTTAGCAACAATTCACCCCTGATTTCCCATGACCATCCACATCCTCCAAGGTTATGGGGGTTGTATATGGTAAGAGAGAATGGCCCTGAACAAAAGGAGGAAAAGGAAGCAGGGAAATACCTCGAAAAATATAGCGAGAGCCGGAAGAGAAAGCCTTGGACAAGTGTGATAAACCAACAAGTTCACAAGACCTTCCACCGCAACGAAGACCTTTCGTGATTGTTCTGGAGGGGGAGAGAAAAAAGTTGTCCAATCTCAGGGTCGGTATAAGTTTGTCGCCTGGACAGACCCAAGAGAAAGGGGGCTTGCTGAAGCAGTTGACGTCTCAAAAGAATATGATAGAATTTGGGGATGGGCGGAAGATAGGACCAGGGGGTTTGCTTTTTTTTCTGGAAGCTAATATGCAAGTACCGCAATCTAGTGTGAGCCTGCGAGGACCGAGTGGAGGGTGGGCGGAGATGGAGGTGCGCTGAATCAATCAGCTGAGGGGCTTAGGGGGAAGTAAGCAGTAATGACAAGGTAAAGTATTTCGATGGAGTAAGATTGATATCCCACTAGATGCGAGTAGTGGTTTGGGGATGATATCCAGAGAGACCTCAGGAGGAATCGAGGAGAGATGTACAAAACAGGAGGGGATCAAGAGCGCAATATAATCGAGGCAACGGGTAGGAAAAGACGGCAGGCGATGATTAGCATTATCATAATTATTATCTGTTATCGTATGAGTTTTGATTTTCCTCTGGGTCAGGGAGCCGCCGTACTGGGGCTGTTGTCGAGGTACTACACCCCGTGGTATGGTACGGTACGATGGTGGAATATTTGGAGTACCTTAGAGTTGTAGGCATACGTTATTCTCTTTCCCGCTGTCTTCTTCTACTCTTAGAATTTATTCGAAATAATAACATCGTAATGTTATTCGTTGGTTTTAATATGCACTTTGCTCCTTTCAAACCGCCATTCATGTATAGATTCATCAGTGGCGACCTAGTTTGGGGCAAGCGTAGATGTGGTTTGTCCGGTGTCAACATCATTCTTTTCCTCTGCCGCCCCTATCAAGTTTCGCATGTAGTAATACTAACGTACACAGTACCAAACGATAAATAAATTGGATAAAGCAACTAAAACCTGGGTAGATAGGTACATACTCAAATATCTGGTGATCTCCGGCAGATTGCCCGTCTATGATGTATTATTATCTTTCGATTTGCCCTGACTTTGCGCTCGAAAGTATCAAATGTATCATCAATATTATCGAACCGTTGGTACAGGGAAATTACCCATTGGTCATAACCTTAGTTATTTTAACGTACCACCTAAACCAGAGGAACCAGAAAGCATCATTCTTCGGGTCTGGGAAAATAGTGGACTATCTCTCCGAATCCTTGAGGGAGCGGGTATCCCGATGGCCGACCTTGAAAATCAAAATGTTATCAATTTCGATAACAAAGTCCAATTAAAACAAGCAAACCTTGAAAGGCCACACTCTGTGTGTACACACAAAGAATGACGACTGCGGAGCTGATCATGAGTAATTATTCTAATCACAGCCACATGATCCAACCTGGGAAAGCTCAACAAGATGCCGGTCGGCTGAAAAAGTCTTTCGACTTGCGTTATTGCTGTTAGTAGCAGTCACTCCCGTTCCCTAGTACTGACCTCGATTTGGAGGTGGTATCGAATCCTAGCGTTCACTTGACCCGTGCTGCTCTATGGTCCACATTTTACGATGCAACTGCGGTCTGTGGTACTTGCGCGCCCCGCTGTGATTGGCTGGAGGGATCTCAGCGTGCAGCTGATAGCGCCTGGCGGACATGCAAGTATATGCACAGTGGACGAATCAAAGGCGGGACCCAGTCACCTACATAACGCTTTACCAAGGAAGCTCTAGATAGGCACAGCAGGCAGGCAGTGAAGCAATTAGGACGGAATTAAAGAGTGCCATCAGGGACAAGGAGATCATCGTAGGTACAGAAGAAGAAAAAGCAAAGAAATCGGCCTACAAAAAGACCATACACTAGTGGCCTCGATTTGATGAAAACGAAAAACCTTGAAGCTGCTCCGCATCCCGTACGTATATCGATACCATATCAAGACAACTATCAATCATGGAATTCCTTATCTGAAACTTTCCTTGGATTGCTCAGCATACTCGAATATCACTCGGACTCGGACCTCGCATTGACCTTGACATTTCTGAAGAGGCTCAAGTGGTGCATTTAGTATTATGTTGTATTATTTCCCTCCTTGTCTTTTCAATATCAAATGACCCGATTGTGGCTGGTGGCCATCTTGTCATCGGCCATAAAGATGCTTTGGATGAACCCTTCTTGACTCAGATGCTTACCAAGTAAATTGTTAGTTCGAAAATATCAAGATCACATTGCATTGCATATCCTCGATTTAGTATCAGGTACATTAGCTTTCACTCCCTTGGTGTTGGGGAAAGCCTCACCATAGGTAAGCTGAAGATATAATTGTCCCCGCTGTCAGTCACACCGCTCATCATCACACCACTTGCCTACAACCATTCCACCCTCCTTGACTTAGAGGGCGGATACCATCAATTGTTTGATCCATGGTTCCTTGCCATCCACTTCATAACATCCGCCTTATTGTCAACTTCATACCATACGAAAGCCCACGTTCTTGTGATCACCGGAAACGTCTTGCAAGAAGCTGTATTGGCCACAGCTCTCTAAGTTGACCGCTATCAAATTTTGAGTCGTTTTACGTATAATCAAAGGCACTGATGGATCTTTTTGACAAAACAAAATGTCGCCGAAACTTCAGGTTGCTGGATGAACCGATCAAATGATGTTTCAGAAGTGATGCATCCCTTCAGCTCCTTGCTTGAGGGAAAAGTTTGATGGTCCATTCATGAGAACAGGTCCTTGACAGCATGGTTGCAACTGCAGAGTCAAGTCGCCAGCGATTGCGAGGTGTCGCTACAGCATGATGCACCTGCAATAAGCGAATCTCGCGCATCGAGATATTCTACGAAGGTATCTGATAGATAGCTAAGGTATGCGTCCACAAATACCGATCTTTTTTGGAAGATACTATCAACATTTCACATCACGGGAGTACGGTGTTGAGCTCTTTGTTTATGCGGACCCCTGGGCAATTGTGTTTCACACGACGGGGAAAACTTCTTGGCGACAATGATGTTTGGAGTTTAAATCTCCCATTCGTTCTCCGATGTAGGAGCTCTCTGCATGAAAGCTCAATTATGCAGTAAGGGAAAGGATGAAGAATATATTCAAGGCTTGTAAGACCAGCGCATAGCATTCTTTTCTCTTGGAAAATTTGTCGGGAAGAATTACACATGACCCCCCAAGAAAAAAGATATGACATATGACTGAAGCCCGTAATCCAAGTCGCTGAAACATCATCCCTTGAGCGGAGGAAATCCGTCCTACTACAACCCGCTTTGATGAAGAGAAACCGGGCCGGACGTGGAGACTTGGATAGCATTTGCAGCTACATAACCTACCATTTTAGGAAGGGAAGATCTGACGGCTTTCTTTTCGTCTTGTGGGCGGGTCGACTCTCCACTGCGGTCAACCGCCCGAATGATCAGCGATCCTTACGCGAGGAGCGATTCTCGTGCCAATCAAATCCACCATGGCGATCATACGCACTGTGCATTTGTGCACAGTGCACCCCCAAGCCGTAACTCAGCAGACGGGGTAGTGCAGAGTATTCGACTATTCATAGGTCAACTCCCATGTTGTATGAACGCAGCGCCAAGCAAAGATTCGGCGCTGACTAGTGGTGTGTACACGATGCCTACATATGTAGCGTGCACATACCATCATACCAAGGCCATGAAAAATGACCGATCTTCATGCACGAGTCAAAAAGAGGAAGAGGTCCGGCGTAACAGGCGGGAGCACGAGTGCGATTGGGTGGTGCGGCCGTTCCATGGAGGGGATGGCACAATTAAGATTAAGACCCATGCAGGTTGCTGTTTCTGGCAAGGCGATTGCGCTTTGTTTAGTAACAGTTCGGAAAGTAGATTCCTCGAAAGAGGACAGTGTTGAACGGCGACCGGGGTGTGAGGTAGTATTTCTTGACACGCAGCGGCTATCGCGCGTTAAGCGAATAAACTTGGTTGAAATTACCTGATGTAAACAGAGTACATCTACTGACGAGAAATACATATACGGACGAGAATACTGTATTGGTTCACTTTCTGTGGACTCAAGCTTCGGCAGAGGGCTCTTGGATACTATGCGCCGGTCTTTGATCCTTTGAGGATAGCAACATAGCTGAGTAGAAGCCAGGTGGAACAAATCAAGTGAACGACCGGGACACTTTTCTTTCTTCTGCCTCTCAAGACCCCTCCAGTCTCCAGTCTCCATTAGAGGGGCCCATTTACAGCCAGCATCCTATGGGAGCGGCAACAAGCCGAGCAGGCTAAATCGAGTACGCTAATGCTGCATCGACCAAGGCACGCATTAGACTCAAATCCTTCCATATCTAAGTGGTTGTATCCATCGCCACCGCTGTTTCTTGAAGGATGTCCATACCTACGTCAATATGTATAGTTGTTGGCACACCGCACCCTATGTACCAACTTTATACCAGCGGGGTCGTGTCTGCAACGCTAGGCAGGATATCAAGCAGTAGCTGCAAATCATTCGCCTCGATGATGCTTGAGCCGAGCCAGTAAGCATAGCACATCGTTGGGCCGATCCATCGGATCGAACCATTGCTATCTTCAATGTATAACATTGGTTCTTTCAGGGTATGCTTGTCGCCTTGCACTAGAGCGAGTCCCCGCCAGTGAAATTTTCCTTCCTTCCGGAGTACCACATTCAGATATCCCGCAATGCTGGAGGGTGATGTATGAGGCTTGGTCGCTATTTCAGTCTCGCCGATCAATGTTCTTGACCCCGCTCAACTCTTCAAGATGTTTCTTCATCATTACAGAGTATTCTGCGTAGACTACGTAAACGCTGGTTACATAGTTGAGATTTGGGCCGCTAATGCTGCGGTGCTTTGATGATGCGGATGGCTCTCTTCTTCCGAATGAAGAGGACCCCTCATGGGCGGTGTCATATTCAAAACCTAGCCATGTATCACCAATGGCTGACTGCAGCGCGGACTTTGTTTGGTGTCGGAGGCTAAAGCTGGGGTAACCAATGGTATGTATGCGACTATGGCTGGCTATCAATTAGATACTTGTCTGTTGCTGTGGCTTGTTTGATGATGTTTACGGAGGGGTACTCCGTTCAAGCCACGCATTCTAAAGCCAGCTGATCCGTTACCTAGGCATGCGCATTGCCTCGGATATCGCGTGGGCTGCGAATGTGCGCGTGTACAAGACGCATTCCAATGTCCCCCAGATTTGAAGGCAAGATCCGGGGAAACTTGCGTGGAATGCATTGCCAAGTGTACACACGTGATATAGGGGTTTGCACACCACACTTTGGCTTCGATTATGGGTAAAGATGTGGCAGGGTTGCGTTCTGCAATGTCGATCTATCAGCAACTTTGGCCATATAGATCAGACATAGATCAGACATGCGCAGCAAATGCTTCGATGGTGGCTGACATGGACCTGCTGAAGTTTCGGAATAGTATCAAGTGTGCGAGGCAAAATCTTGGTCATCCTGGGATTGATTGAGGGGAAGAGATGTTGAGCGGAATGCTAGTTATCCTGGATTGCAGTCACTAAGGCGTTCGTCATCTGGAGCGTTCAGTTGGTTCTAGAGAGCGAATGCAAGCTGCAGATAGCCTATGAACGGTCCATAGGCGCAAAAAGACAAACTTCGAGGTCGATACTCCGTAAATACTCCGCTGTTTGGTCCAAAGTTCTGGTCTGTCTTTATCTGAGCCCTTGCCCTCATCCCTGTAAGAGTTTAAAGTGACAGACCCATGGGTCCTGTGTTTCGGACCATCGGTGAGCGGGGCTTATCAGAACGTTATCTTCTTCCGCCTAGCTGATTAGTCATTTGAAATAAATACTCACACTAGTCCCAGAAAAGTTTAGACCGTATCAGCCACAGTCCACCCACTAACCTGGAGCTGTAATTGTGGCTTGCATGCTGATACGTGGGGCGGTGACACCATCTGACGTCGCTGTCAAGTTAGTTGCGGCTTGCAAACAGGACTTGGGGACAACATCTCAGCACCGTCTCTTCTTCCTTCTATCTATCCATTATGAATGATTTCCAACAATGACATCGGATGAAAAGTCTGCCACTCGCGACATATACGATCCCGATACGCTTCCCGACTATGACCGGGAGTTTATCAACCCGGATGACCTCCGGCAGTTCGAGAAGGCGCTGAATGCCCCCGAAGCCGCTCCTCTCGTTGCGCTCAATGACTGGCGTCCAGTCAATCAACGAGTTCGGAAAAGCCGTCGAACCAAACCGAGGAGAAGCAAAGATGAAACGCGAGAAGGTGTGCTCTACACGGTGTTGAAGTGGCCCTTCCTCTTCACGGTGTTCGCATGGATTACGGTCCTCGGCTTCGCCTATACACTGACACGCTTGTATATCTTCCTATATGAGCAATTTGTGACATGGAGAGGCAAGAGGGAGCGACTCAGGAGAGAGCTCTCCATGCAGACCAACTATCAAGACTGGCTGAAAGCGGCACAGGCCCTCGATACTCACCTCGGAAATCTCAAGTGGAAGGAAACAGACGAATATGCATACTACGACCATCTTACCATCAATAAAGTGGTTGCGCAGCTGAAGCAGACTAGAAAGGCAGCCGAGACGGAGATGCAGAATGGACGCTCAGGCCTGAGTGATCCACCAGCCGTCGAAGAGCTTTGCTTCCTGCTCGAAGCATGCGTGAAGAACAATTTCGCAGGCGTGGAGAATCCTCGACTGTACAGTGAAACATATTCAGGAACGAAAGATCTCGTGCAGGAGTACATTGACGAAGTCCACTCTTGTATCCGGCTAGTCCTGGATAGTAAACAGATTGCGAATGAGGACAAGTATCAGTTCTTCAAGCATCTGGACACCAACTTCGGTCGCACGGCTCTTTGCCTGTCTGGCGGTGCCACATTTGCCTATTACCATTTTGGTGTGATCCGGGCGCTGCTCGATAACGACGTCTTACCCGAGATCATTACCGGAACGTCAGGAGGAGCCTTGGTTGCCGCTCTAGTCGCTACTAGGACTGACGAGGAACTGAAACAGCTGCTCGTTCCGGCTCTGGCTCATAGGATCAGGGCGTGCCATGAGGGCTTCACAACGTGGGTGCGGCGGTGGTGGCGAACGGGGGCCAGGTTCGACACTCTGGATTGGGCTCGCCAATGCAGCTGGTTTTGCAGGGGCTCGACCACATTCAGAGAAGCCTACGAGAGAACAGGGCGTATATTGAATGTTTCCTGTGTGCCGTCTGACCCTCATTCACCAACGATTCTTGCGAACTATCTCACCTCGCCTGATTGTGTCATCTGGAGCGCAGTCCTTGCGTCCGCGGCAGTCCCTGGTATTCTCAACCCGGTTGTTCTAATGACGAAGAAGCGTGATGGAACACTTGCTCCATATTCTTTTGGACACAAGTGGAAGGACGGCAGTTTGAGGACGGATATACCTATCAAGGCTTTGAATCTGCACTTCAACGTGAATTTTACAATAGTATCACAGGTAAGTTCTGCTTGCATTTGGGTCATTAGTAACTAGTAACGTCTTCTAACGAAATCATATTATAGGTCAATCCGCATATCAACCTCTTCTTCTTCAATTCCCGAGGATCCGTCGGCCGACCTGTCACGCATCGTAAAGGCCGCGGGTGGCGCGGAGGGTTTCTGGGGTCCGCAATTGAACAATATATCAAACTCGACATGAATAAATGGCTTAGAGTCCTCCGCCATCTCGAGCTCCTGCCTCGACCATTGGGCCAGGACTGGAGTGAGATCTGGCTGCAAAAATTCAGCGGCACCATCACGATCTGGCCCAAGAGCATCCCCTCCGACTTCTACCATATACTATCGGACCCTAGTCCAGAGCGACTAGCACGCATGCTTCACGCGGGCAAGCAAAGCGCTTTCCCGAAGATTCAATTTATCAAGAATCGGCTCAAAATCGAGAACGCCATTATGCAGGGCCTGCAGCAGTGTTCCTCCGGCGGCGGTAGGGTAATGTCACCGATTCTATCGCGCCGACGCCAGGACCGTGCACACGAACATGCAGACCAGATGATCGAGCGTCTCGACCAGAGCTTCCCAGAGCGCCAGTCGGATTACAAAGACGAGTCCCACTACACGGAGGTCTCAGATAGCCTGTCTGCAACTTCGTCCCGCCCACACACCCCGGACGTGCGACGAAGCAGCATGTTCGAGGAAATGCGGCGCCAGTCAGCCGTTTTCTTTGACGATTCAGACATGTACGCCGAGGAGGATGCAGTAACCACCTAGAGCGCCCGTGTCTTTTGTTCTTCCCACTCCATCATCGATTTCTGTTTTCGGATGCCTGCATGGATGGCTGGTGGCTAGTCGGCAACGGTGTTAGCGGGCGCCAGGACACCATGCGTGGTCGATCTTCGGGGATCTTCGCGAAGGGATCCCGGTCGCATAGTGCCATTTCTTTTGAACATGCTGCGTGACGTTGGCATATGACATACCCCTAGAGTAGATCCAGTTTCGTCTTGTATTATATGATTGTTTTTGGCCTCGATTGATACCTCGCTGTCATCCTCGTTAATGTATTGTTTTGATACTTGGTTCTTACGAAAGGAATTGTGTTATCGCGTCATGCAGTAGCTTGAGGGATACCTGGCGCAGCATTGATAATACTTCGTGGTAAATAACAGTGACCACCACTGGTGCACGTAGAGGTACAAGGCAGAAATTTACCTCATATTTGGACATTCACATAATTTTCATGAATAGCATAATATCGGGCGTATAGTATTAATTCGGTAGCATTGTTAACAGTATCAAAACATGCTCGATCAGTGTATATCGCAGGCACAGGTGCCAACCTTAGGACGGATTATAATGTTCGTTGCTTCGTTCATAGTAACTAGTATAGTACAGTTCGCTCAGGGACTCCGAGGCGATTTTATATAACCAGGAATTTGCTCGTCACCTCCCTCGCTGACTCCAGGTCACCGCTTAACGCGAAGATATTCTGCAGCGCAACGGCAGCTTCGCGCGAGAAGTCCTCCACGAACTGAATCCCAAATTGCCCGGCGTGGTCCGTATCCTCCATTACGACGTCGCTACTGTCCGCTGGGCCCGTGTTTGTGGTCAGCGGCTGAGAGATCTTATTCTGAGATTCGGTCTGGATCTGCTCCCCGATCGCCAGGACACGCTGGTAACCTTCGATAGCGAGATGCGCGAGGCCGAGTAGGTGCCATACGCGAGCAAAGTTAAACTCCATTTCCTGCCGTTCCTGGAGGAGGCTTCCCTTTCTCTCGCGAACGCGACGGTATTCGTGCATGAATGAGAGCCCCTGCATGATGAGGTAGTGGCGGTTGTCGGACTGACGTTTGAGAGAGTGGTGGATGTAGCAGAGGGCAATGGAGAGGAGGACGGCAGGGTTCTGGTCGTCGAGATCGTATGCACGGAAAAAGTAGTTGAGAGCTGGGTAGAAACTGTTGCCGGAATATAGGATGTGGCCATATAGCACAAGCAGGGCGACGTCCAGTTGGTCAGCGGGAATGGCTTCGCCTGACTCGTCGCGGGTGGTAAGCGTCGCACGCTCTTTGTAGATTGACTCGCGGACTGCTTTGCTGGGTCTGGAGTCATTGGGGCCATCCGGGATGGAAAAGTCCATGGCCTTGATCTGCCGCAGCATGAATTTCATGTTCGGTGAGGAATGGAAGAGAGACCGGTGAGGGTCGCCGCAGAGACGGCTTAGCATGGAGAATAAGCGATATGTGTCTGTGACGAACTGATATTCTTTGATGAACCAGCGTGCTTCATTTGCAAGAGTTTCCTCGTCTTGCGCCTTCAGGGCACATGCTGTACGGGTTAGTATACCAACGAGCGAGACCAAAGTGCCAGGAGCAACTCACTAAACCAGCAGACGTGGATCAGGCGAGTGGAAGGTTTCGAGTGATACCAGATACTGGCATCTGCAGCTGCTGCAAGACTATCGTAGGCTTCGTCAGGCTCCCCTTGCCCTGAGACGACAAGAGCGTACTGCAGGAATAAGTCGAGCCACTCATCGAAGCTGATACCATGGTAGTCGGTTGGTACAGCATCCTGGAGAGGCTCTTCGGTAACTGTGCCTGTTATAAGTGTAAGCTAAGCCGGATCATGTCTTTTCGGAACGCCCTTTTTTACATACCTAAAGACTCCTGAAGACGACTTGCCATTTCCTGCATCTCATCCATGAGAGTACGATTTTTATACTTTCCCGCCTTCCTTTGTGCTTCCCTTGAATAACCCAAAAAGACGATGTTGCGTTGGAAAGGATAAAACACCTTATTGGAGCGAAACTCACGGAGCAAAGCATCCGCGATGTCGAGCCAGTCCTCAAGGGCTTCGGCATTGCCCTCTTTGACCCTTGGTTGAATATCCAGCAACTTCCCATACAAAAACTGCACAAGCTCTGTCCTTTCTCCCTCCGTTTCTTGGACATTTCTCCTCATAGCGCTTACGGAAGTAGTGGTAAGCGTCGGGGCCTGTCCTTCAGCATGTTCAGGCGGTACTGCCATTCTCAGACCTGGTAATTCCGGATCGGTCTCGGTTCTGAACTCCAGCGCGAGTTGTTCCAACCGAGTATCCTTTCTCCGCCGATGAGTTCTGGTTTCCTGTCGCCCAAGCAGGACGGCTTCGTTGACATACTTCAGCGCTTGTTCAGTCATTCCGATGCTCTCGTACAGCTTTGCGAGCTGTGCACGCGACTCTATGTTTCTTGCATCATAATCTGCTACCGTAAGATAGCAGTTCTCAGCTTCTTCAATGTTGCCCAGCTGCATGAAGCAGTCTCCCATGGCCATGAAATAGCTGACGTCGGCATACTCGGTGGTCTGCTGGATCGGCGTATAATACCGGAGCGCGTCCCCCAACAAACCGACTTCCTTGAGCGCATCGGCAACCTCACGGAAAAGATCGCCATAGTCATAGAGTCTAGCCCCTTCGGAGGTGTCTTCTGGGTTCAACCATGAGAAATGATGCTGTGACCTGGTCAGAAAGATCTGAGATCCACAAGCGGCGTTAACCCTCTGCACTTACCAGAGCTTCGTCCTTGTGATCGTAGCCCATCCTCAGACGAAACAGACCAAGCTTGATCCGAAGTTCAAGCGGAAGACCCAACCCATATGAATCTCGCGGCCAACGTCCTGGAATATAACCATCGACTTTGATGCGCCTAGGAGAATCGTTTGCATCCCATTCGCGGTCGTCTTCGTTGAGATTTTCCCACATGTTATCATCTCGGCGACCAAGAAGCCATCGTGACACAGACTTAAGGGCTTTTAATCCTTCTTCGTATCGGCCTAGGTAGCTGAACAATTCGGCGTATATGTTGACGTCGGACCAGGAAAAGTCGGGAGCATCTTCCGGCTCAAAGGACTTGTAGTACTCAACACTGTCCGTCCACTGATCTACAGCCTTCTGAACTTCGTTGAGTTCAATGTAGGCTTCTGCCAAATTTCGCAAAGCCCTTGGATGATGCGGAACCTCTTTGAGGATTCTTTCGTATTCCGTGACAGCACGGCCGTTGTGGCCCAACTCTCGATAGACTGCAGCTCTCTGAAACCTCGCATTGTAGTTCTTTGGTTCAATATCAATGACACGACTCAGGCAATAGATGACATCGTTCAGGGCTGCTGGACGATCATCACCGGCTCGATCAAGTATCATTTGCGCTACTTTGAACCATACCGAGGCATCTCTCGGTCGCGTATGAGCGCCGCTGAACAGCGCCGTTAGAGCTTTGTCTTTCTGGCCCTGAGCTAGAAAGATCTCCGACAGCAGCGAGTGGGCAGCAAACATCTCAGGGTTGATATGGATCGCACGCTTCACAAGATCAATGGCGGCTTCATAGTCGCCATCGATAAAGGCCGAGGTAGCTTCCGAGTGCAGCATCTTGAATTCCGCACTGGGTTCCAACGGCTTACGAGGCCCTCTCTTGATTCCTTTCCCACCACGGGCGCCCCATCGTCCAGAAAAGGGCCCCGTGCCTCTTCTGCGGCGTCGTCTCCGACCGACCGAATCGTCATCACCTTCGTCTGCAGCATTCTCGTCTACGTCTGAAGGCTCCTCTTCCCTAGAAAACATCAGTGATCAGGGACAAGGTCATTCCGGATGAACAAACTCACGTTGAAGATTCTTCTGCTGAAAATTCATAAGTGGAGTCCTCCGCCGAGTCATCCATTTGCGAATACTCCTGTGCCTCCTCCTCGTCCTCGTACTCCATAGCTTGCTGGCCAGGCAGCTGCGAGGCGCCCCGCGAAAACAGATCCTTGTAAAGGCGAGGATCAATTACGGAGTGGAGTGAGGATTCGCCTGCGACGGCTGGCTGCGTACCTTGCCAGGGGTACTGCATCGTCTCATCAATGTCAGGATAGGCGGACTCCTGAGACTGAGAGGGACGACCGGACCCGTTTCTGTCACCGGGATATTCCATCTTCGAAGTGTCCGATATGAACTATCCACCTGGATCTATGACGTTGCAGAGAAAATCAAATGAATCGCAGTCCATGAACGCAGGGAAGTAGTGCTGATAAGCTTAGAGATGACCAGGTGCAGATTCACACAAGCATACAGAGTACGAACGTATCACCAGGGGTAGAGTAGACTGATCCAGCATCACAAGGAGGTCTCAGAGCAACTCAACTGCAATGCTGGATGCATCTGAGGGCATGTATCCAATTGAGCCGAGTAGAGTACTGTCCCTTGTCGCCACATTCATTCAAGGCGCGTCAGACTCCTTTCGACGCAGACACTGCTGGTTGGTTTCCACGAGGTTGATTCAAAAGAGGATAAAAGGAAAGACATAAAGGATCCTCATGAGCTTAATTCATAGCAACAGAACCCCACTATCCTATAGCATGCGAGCTGCTAACAGCAAGCGAGCGGTCTGATTGGGCAGGAGATTCCTCTGACTTCACAGACTGATGGAAAAACAGTAATGTAGATGACGAACTTCCGTGAAGAAGATACAAAGTAAAGCTCAAAGAGATGAAAGAAATTCTGGGTAGTTCAGGATCACAGCAGAAGCGATGGAAGCTTCTTTACGTTGTCCTGGGTGTTAGACTAGCAGATGGCTGACCCAAGGAAAAGAAGCGACCAAAAGCGCCCAACCGGAAAAAGCCTCGACTGTCTCCTCAAACTGGAAACTCATTCTTCCTCTTCCTTTCTTCCTCTCTCTTCTTTTCCTTCATCTCTCTCCTTCTTCCATCCCTCGTCCATCCTCCATCATCTCTAATCTCCTCCCTCTCCCTTTCACCCCCTTCGTCCTTTTCTCACTTTCCTTTTTTCTTTTTCCTTTGATGATTCAGGTCTCTGCTTGTTGTGTTTGACACACTATTGCAGTTGGTCCTGACATCCTTTCTTTAAAAAAAGAGACAAAAATATAACCACGCGAAAAAAAGAAACCAAAGGTAGTCTACAACTACAAAATCGCCACTGATAATATTCCGACTCTCTGTCCGCTACGCCTTGCACAACTCCTATCGACGACGATATTCCCGACGCGAGCTCTCACGTATCCTTGAACAAAATCCTTCGATACCCTTTCGGTTCGATCCGTAATCGGCAGAGTCTCGAATCAAGTAGTGCAGCCACTGGCTTGGTCTGTGCCCCGATCGTTGTCGCCTAGAGCTATCTCGATTGGGTTTCTTCGCCATTGCAAAATCCTGTCTCCATCCTTAGAGAGATTCTCGGCCTTACCTTCTGTTGTATTGTGATACGGCCTCTTTTCCGTTGTCGTTCAAGTCTGGAGTTTCTTTCTCGCGCAAACTCAGCAGGTACTGCAGGTGTTTTGCAGTAATACTTCTTCTTCACGCACCAGTGCTGTAACGGCTCAACCAAAAAGAATTACACTATCACCGTCATTCGATTGCCCTCATGGCTAGCCACATCATCGGCAACCGTAACAGCACTCCGGACGCCTCCAAGTCGTCCCTTCGTCCTCCGTCGTCTTCTCGGAACCTAGGTTCTCACCAGCTACGCGCGTCGGCCGATATGTCGGGCTTCCCGTCTCCGCTGTCGTCTCGCAGCATCCGCCCGTCCTCGGAGGTGTACTATAACCAGCAGTCTCAGGCTCAGAACAATGCGGAGGATCCATTAGATCGTGCAGCTCAGCAGTGGCTCGCCGATATCGATCAATACGAGACTACTCTGGAGGAGATGGCAGCTGCCACGCTTGACCAGGACTTCAAGGACGAGCTGAGTGCTATCGAACAATGGTTCCGCGTCCTCAGTGAGGCCGAGAGGACCGCCGCTCTTTATGCTCTGCTGCAGCAGACTACGCAGGTGCAGATCCGCTTCTTCATTCAGGTCCTCCAGCAGATGGCCAAAAGTCACCCAATGTCGGGCCTCTTGTCACCTGCCAATTTTGGTGAGAAAGGTATGTAGGCAGCTAAATCCCTATCCTACGCTTGTGGCTGACTTGTTCTTTAGACGCGATGTCCAACAGGCTGAATGATGCGATGTCAAAGTTGAACATTGACAGCTCCCGCAACTCCTTGGGTCGCCCTCCGCCGTCCCCTGGTGCCAAGCGCAACTCGGGACTGGACTCTTCGACCATTAATGCCATGTTCCCCGATGCCGCCGCGGCCATCGCCAAGAAGAAGGCCGAGTTCACGCAGCAAACCGGCAACGCTCCGCCTTCCAACCGCAATAGCGCTGTTTATGGCGACCGCTCCTCGTTTGTTGCACCGACCATCTCCGCTCCGGACAACACAGACAACCTGGGTCAGACTCCCGCTTCGCCATGGGCTCAACGAGGTAACGAGCCTCAGCCGCCTATTGCCCGACCCAAGTCTTCATCCGGTCAGCAGCCGATGGGACAGTTCAGCCAGGCCTCGTCGGGCCTGCGTTCTCCGCTACCCACACAGACGGCCACCATCCCGGCTCCTGAGATCGAGGCACCCCTACTGTCGCCGTACAATGTTGGAAATGCCAGCTGGGCCTCCATGACCAACACTCCGATGACAGCGACCTTTGGTCAGCAGGTGCACCAGCCGCCGAACTCGCAGGCGGATATGGTCGCGAATGCCACCGCGATGAAGCTGGCCGCTTTGTCGACGGTCAACAACCGCATCGCCCTGGATGATGCACGCAAGTACCGCCGTGCTCGCTCAAACGATGGACAAGGCAGATCTTCCAACACCAATGTCAACCAGACCATGCAAGGCGGTCTTGCAAGCCCCGGCCTTCCGGGAGCGAATCATCTAGTTGCGGGACAGCTTTTGAACGCCCAACAGCTAGCTGCCTTGCAAGCTCAACAGCAGGCGGCGATGGCGGGTCGGCGGTCCCGCCCCACCTCACCAGGCATTGCCATGCAGGGAGGCGCGCTTGGAGCCATGGGCTTCACCTCACCGCAAAACAACGGCTTCCTGGCTGCTTATGACCCCAACAATCCGTTACTGGGTAATGGATTGGGTGCTCTGGGTCTCAGCCAGTTTGGGCTCGGTGGTCATGAGGGCTACCTCTCTGATCATTCCGAAGTCGCTCGTGGCCGCTCTCCCCGGGGTCGCCGTGGCAGCTCCAAGCCGCCCGAGGATCCCACCGACCCGAATCTTCTGAAGGATATTCCCAGCTGGCTGAGATCTCTTCGCTTGCACAAGTACACGGATAACCTTAAGGATCTCAAATGGACCGAGCTGATTGAGCTCGACGACAAGGCTCTGGAGGATCGAGGTGTTAATGCTCTTGGCGCTCGGAACAAGATGCTCAAGGTTTGTCTCGCTCGACCTTTGGACTGACGGGATGTATTACTGACGATCACAGGTTTTTGAGCAAGTCAAGGAGGCCAAGACCGAAGGAAAACTCGAGAACATTGCGTGATGACACGGATTTACTTCTGTCATTTCTTTTTCATTCTAACATTCTCTCAACTGCATTAATTTGACTAGATTGACCTTGGCATAAGTGGCAGGATCCGAACCTATGAGCGATCTCTTTGGAATGAGCTTTGGAAGGAGAGATGTATGTACTTTTTGTGACGTGCTTTTTGGCTTTACGCAGCCGATCAACGGATCAACAGGGCGTGCAGCATTTGAGAGGCCCGGTTGTGTCTCAAGTGCTGGCGATGTCTGGAAACGGGTTATGAAAGCAACAGGTCTGTCTGACCAGGATGTGCAGTGTTTGATTTACTACTGTTATGTTATGCACATAATCAATTAATATGATATGATTAAGCAGTCTTAACTGTAATGGAGTGTGTAGATAGGTAGCCAATTTCCTTTAATCTGTAGTACCTAGGTAGATGAGGTAACAAGCATTGTGATTGGTTGGTGGGGGAGCTCTTCGACAGCGGTGGAACTCGTTAACCTCCGTCTATCAACTTACCGTATCCCCATCACTTTAGAGACATACATCACTTTCGGCACTCTCATTACCATATTATATCCATCATTATCAAAGATTGCGCAGCCAGTGACATATCAACACAAACTGCCTTGACCACACGCAAGACTACAACCTTGCAAAAAAGAAAGAACCAGAACCAGACCAGAAAATGCCTGCCACGAAACAGGAACTCTCCCTGCTAATCAACCCGCTCGTCCCGGAATCCGTCCAACACAATAACCGAGTCAGACTCCCCCTCCCTCCCTCTTTTTCCATGTCGAATGGAATTAGCGCTGACAGAAATAGGTCCTCTCCCAACTCCACTCCCTCACCTCCTTCCTTCTCGGCCTCACAGCGGGCATCCTCGCGCTGCAATCAGCCACCGGCTTCGCGTTTTATCTCCTCGGGACGGTGCTCGTGTCGGGGTTGTTTCATTTGCTTGTTCTCAGACGGAGTGGCGGGAAGGGGGCTGGGGTGTTC
>JAAAPX010000268.1:0-22316 GCA_012656285.1 Aspergillus fumigatiaffinis | reverse complement strand
GGTGGGGGGGCCTTCCCCTCTGTGAAGGACCCCTTTCGACTTGTTTCCCGCGGTCAAGTCTCCATATGTTTGCCACGTAGCGTAGAACCGCCCGTATCACCTTCAGGTTGCACCCCACGATCCTATGCTATCGACTGGTTTTCCATTGGACAATACGGCCCGGGATCTCCCCCTGGTGCGTACGAAAGGTCTCCGTATCTTGAGGCCATTAGTCTTTCATTTCTTGCCGTAGTTGCTCCCATTCGGACAATGGAAGAGAAAATGTTGGATTCCTAAATCTCGCGGGGACCCGACTGCATGAAACGAGCAACACCCAGCAAGGATATCCCCAGCCACAGCGGCGGCTATCAAGCCGACCGGCATATTTGCACGCCTACACGCCAGTATTTCTTCATAAACTAACGGCTACACCACAGTCGGATACACGGACCGGTGCGCGGACCAGCGAAACGCACGATGCCGAGCGTTTCCAAGGTCTTTTCTCGCCCGAAAGTATTTTCGGCTGAGCCCTTCGAATGATCACCAGCCGCATGGAATGGGAACCACTAGCTGATCCGTCACCGAGTCTCCGATCATGTGGCGAAGCCCGGCCCAAATATATCTTCCATCACCCAACGCATCAGGCTCCTCCATTGGCCACCTAAGATGGACCATATGGCGCGAGCAATCTGAGCGCCCCACGTTTCGAGACACCAGTTATGCCTCAATCGATGCAAAATAGAGCAATAGAATGCCAATATTACCAACGCTAAGTGGTCGTAATTGCGAAGCAACGCCACATACCCTGATGGCATCCGGATTGCGACTCTAGTCGCCGTAGCTACTGCCGTGAAGCCCCCAAATATTTCGGATAGGCCGTCTTGTATGCACATGACGGCCCCGATATAGTCGTGGCGGGAGTTATCCGAAGCCAGGCAACGGATCGCTTCGCGCAGGCGTTCAAGGTTGAGCCGTGTCTCTTCGGAAAGATTTTGCTGCAAGCCTTCCCACTGAAGTACTGGCTTGAATATACTGTCTCGCAGCGCATCCGCGGCCTTAAGTGAGATTTGATGAACACCCCGCGCAAATATAATTACCTGGCAGAGGCTATCTATGGTTGTCCGGTGGTCAGTAGGATGCAATTCCTGGCAGCAACCAAAGGAGTAGACAGTAATGAGGCAGGAATATGCGAACATCGCCCTAGAGTTAGACTGATTAATATTCACAAGTAATGGGCGAAACTTAGCCAATGCCTGATTCTGGTGGGATGCAGCTCTGTTAATATACACTGGCTTCAGATACTCGCTCTTCGCCCGCGCAAGGTGTACGGCCGAGAGCGCCAATATACCATGCACGAGAAACGGTTCCACAAGTGCTTCTTGTGGGACGAGAGACTGCCAGACAGTATTTCCGTGGGGACTACGGCAAAATGTCTGGTACGTTCTGTCCTTCCAGTGCATCAAGAGCTCCAGATCGATGAGGTTAAGGAAAGGGTCGGGCGCAACGCCAGCACCGAACTCATTATATCTCGCAGGAACCGTCAGATTTCTGTCTTCCACCATGAGTGACCCGGTTTCTTGACAAGCGTTGCTATTCGTCCCCATCACCGAGGCCTCCGATTTGTAGTTGCATTGATCGCGCCTTTTGGAACAACTTGAGCACGTTGGTCTCGTTTCATCACACTGCCATAGATCAGTATGCTTTGCGGCCAACTTGAACTGTTCGCTGAGATAAATAGAGCTTTGAGGGGATTTCACTAAATACCTTCACCCGCCTTTGTTTGCAATTTTCACAGCCATGGCGTGATTTCCGGTGTGCTCGTCTGGACGGCATTTAGTGCTCTGAGGATGAGTGTCTCATGTGCAATTAATCGTCGGATTGAGAAATTAAACCGGATTGTGATGGAGGGAAGCAGGGCGGCAAAATAGTTCCTGTAGAACATAAGAAAAGCGGTGAGCTTTAAACTTTGATGCTAGGCTCTCTAGCGAGTTGATTATGCAGAATTCTAGTGTGTGGGGATCTGCACATTATGTGGGCTAGTGTTTACCAAGGGTTGTCTTTAGTACAGGATGCCCAAAATTTATTCATGTAACACTACATGGCATATAAGAATAATGGTTTTGCCGCCGGCAGTTGATACTCAGTACAATTATCAGGGTACGTGCAAGCCAGCTGGTTATTTACAAAATTTCTCAGCGATATGGCCGCCCCAGAGGTTGCGCGGAAACTAGTTTAGTTTCTCGTAATTCTTTATTTCTTGTCTTGTATAGCTTTGATGCGGGCGCGAATCTCTCATATTTGTCCCACGTCGCCAAGTTTTGTGCTATGGCGGAATCTTGCCTACACCTAGCAAGGCAGTCAAGAAGTTGCGTAGACTGTCAATCAGTTCGTGATTGTTCAGAGACGACTAACCACGTGCTCATAAGCAGTCTGTTGAACGGTGTCAACCAGGCAATAAGAAAGGTGGCCGGCTGGGATCTGACAGGAGCATGTCGGGCTAGGCGAGCAAACGAGGTCACCCTGTAAGAAGAGTAGGAGCAGAGAAGATTAGCTAGTGCCAAAAAGCTTAAAGTAAAGGGAGATATCTTTTTGAATACTCACTGCAAGGCAATAGTCAAGCACTTTACCACTCTGGTCAATCTCCTTAGAGAGCTGAGGAATGGTCCTGTTACCGGCAATAGCACTCTCTGCAAACATGCCTACTGTGGCGACCTCATCGTATTGGGCAGTCTCGTTCACATTTGACATTTTTCCCGGAATACGATATGGGTTGCCGACAAGGATAACTGATTTGACTGATTCAAAGGCTGAAGGGCTAAGTTGGCTGAGCACCTTAAGCATTAAGGTGGCGCCTTGAGAGTATCCAAATAGAGCGTACTTCTCGTCCGGACAGTGGTGGAGTCCGTGGGCAATAGTATCAAGAACAAACCTCTCACCACTAGCAGTGTTCTGATCGGCTGCAGCTGGATACTCCACCGGCAGGCTGACACCACCGGTCACATTCGCAAGGATATTCTTTATCATTGGGTAAAACATCGTAGAGACCCCTTGCGGTTCAGCCGTGCCACGGGCGTCGATTAGTTCTGTTGGCACAAGGGGTGTTAGTTAAGTGTCTCCACGCGCAAACTAGTCAACTTACTATAGTGAGCGCATCGCTTAGCTTCCGAAGGACGTGTAATGTTTGCATGTGGCAGTGTCAGGAACTGTGACATTCCACACCGGCACTCCAACTCTGCACCAGCATCAGGGTTAAAATCCAAGAGAGCAGCTTTGTTACGCAAAGCCGAAGCCGAATCGTGGTGAACGGAGTTCTTTGGGGCGCTGGCAGAAGCCAGGGAAGAGATGGTCAACAGGAAAAATGAGAGTGACTTCATCATTATGGTAGACGAATGCTTGCATAGTGGTAGACCTGAAATTACTCTCGCAGATTGAGGGAACAGTATTTATAGCCATTCAGCGCCCATGGAGTTTTTTTTGAAGTATGCTCATTGCGGATATTGGATGTGGATACCTCGTACACTAACCTCGTACACTAACCCTCGTACACTAAATCGAATCCGTCTTAAAAGCGAAAGGGAAAATGTCAATGGATCACTGCCTTCATAGGGCAGCACAGGGCGATGGATCAGTCTCAATAAATCAGACATCAGGAAATGGAGACTAAGCTGGATTTATCAATATTAATGGACATCTTAATGTGTTGGTGCGCTCCTATCACGCGGACGTTGCAAGCCACCATCATCAATCCGGTTGCCAAAGCAGGACCCGTTCCTTCGACTTGGTCAGATTGTGCTTACTCAGCGAAATGGCTACCAAAGTGATGGCGCTGGGATCTGCAACCACCAGATGCGGCTACTGGCCACCCATGGCTCCATTTAACCCGGGACTGCGTCTCCTGGTGACCAGCCTACAATTGTGATGGAGGAGTTGAGTCAAGCTGCGACGGCTCGAAGCGCCAGAATGATTCTCAAGCCTCACATCGTTGTTCGACCCGCCCGAGAGGCCCGCAGAGCACCACCCGAACCCACCTTCTGAGCTAGGGGGGACGGCGGGGGATGAAGACAGTTCATGAACACCAGGTTGACCCATCGTATCTGTTCGAGGTGAAACGGGTAGCGCGAAAGGATGCGAGAAACCGAAATACCCTTTCTATGATAAGAATCTGCGCAAGCTAACTCCCCCGCATTGTTTTTTGGCCGCGATTGAAGACGAAACCAGTACGATTTCCATTAATAAAGAAAGGGTAAAATGGAAAAAGAAAAATTACAGTTCCAATAAAATGTCCCACTCAAAGAAGAATTAAGTATGGTATGCTTGCTCCTGATCTACTTTAATAAGTAAGACTTCTACCTATCAGAGCAGGCAGCCATCTATTTAAAAAACCTCCTTAACTATTACAGGATGGCTCTGAGTCCCACTGTACTAACGAAACCACCGGAGTCAATCATAGTATACTATGTACATCAAATTATTAGCGCAGGCTGGGGATTCAAGCTTTCTGTCCACTGGGAGACTTTGAGTTAGTGTAAGGGTATAATAGAGTTAGGGCTAAGGACACAGCTCTTGTTATTTATAATACTTAGATGTCTTATATTACTGCTTTAGGATAGTCTAGATACTACCTAAATACAACTCCATTAGTACAGATAAATAGGGGATCATCTGGAGTATAGGGTAATATAGAGGAAGCAGCAATAGTAAAACACCTAATGAAAAAGTCTTGCTGACCTAAAGCAAAAATTTCCACTACTGACATAATAAGTCTACTTAATATTGACAAAGTACCGATGTCTCAGAATATTACCAGTTACTACAGCATGAGGGGCTATCAAGTTAACTCAGCAGTGTTAGAGGGCAAGATATAGCTATATATTACATGGGCTCTGACCCTGTAGAACCATATTGCTGCATTCCCATTTAATATTAACAGAATATATGCCAGTACTAATGGCTAAATGAAAGCTGATTACTATATCATCTCATTTTAATGAGTATGGAAACCTATATAAAGACCATCATCATGCCAGACCACACTGTTTAACCATTGCAACATTGTATTCGCGATATAACTATAATTATGAAATTCTTGACTATCTATAGTGCACTATAGTTAGTGCTGTATCTTCTCCTATGCTCTACTCTTACTACTCTAGTAGAGTAATCCATGGAATCTAAACCTGCATTCTTTCTTGCTGGAGACTTAACTACAGCAATAAATAGAGGTAAGTAACCTTAATTTATCCAGGTAATAATGGTGGCTAATGGTAGGCTAGGGAGATAGCTTCTTAGCTACATTAGCTGACAGGTTAATTAGCACTAACTTTGCCCATAGCGTTGCTATAATGGCCTCCTTCATGGCTGGTGGATGCTGGGCTAAGGTTCTTGACACTGTTAAGAAAAATAAGTCTGACTACCATCCCTACGTCACAATCCAGGTAAATGACCGGATTCCGATGCAAAATTCCAGTTTATTGATCAACAGAAGTCTCTGACTGCACCTCCTTCCTCATAAACGCCTCCCACAGCTTCACCACCTCTCCATCCAGCGTCCTCTCCTCATAAAGCGGCTCCTCCTTCCAGCTCACATACCCAAGACTCTCATACCACTCTTGAATGCTAAACGCCGGCGGCGTCATGCCCAGTCTCGCCCAGAGACCCCGCCATTCGGGCCCCTCATCATACAGATACCGTTTACTCTGCGCATTAAGCGTAATGAACCGGCAGCGCGGGCTACCATACGGCTCCACGACGGCCATTTCTTCGACCAGGCGCATCGCATGCCGTCCCAGCCCGTAGGAGCGGTATTCAGGCAGGATGAAGAACGAGCTGATGGCCAGTACGGACTTGTCTGCGCGCGCGAGGTCAGGGTCAGGCGGGTCGCAGTATGCGTCGAGGGCGATGTGACCTGCGCGAATGCGAATGCCTTGCTCATCACTAGTGCTGGGATCGGGGATGGTGATCCAGAAGAGGGCTTTGAGGTTTTCTTGTTGTTTTTGTTTCCATTCCTGGAGGGTCTGTGCGTCTGAGAACCAGCCGCAGATTGTACGTTGTCTCTGGAGCTCAGCGAATTGATCTGTGTCGAGTAGATTGATGGGCTCGAGGAGGCATCTGGCAGCGAGAGATGAGGATTTCATTATTGTAATGCAGTATAGATCAAAGTTAAAATGATCCTGCGTCTTTGAATTTGCGACTTGCATATGTAATATTCATGCGCTAATGAGTCATGCCGGCTTGAGTCGGGAGTCTTGTAGTGTCAGCCATCAAAACCACTACGCCAAGAAAGTGTCAAGACTCTAGACGACCATTCCTAGCATAGTATAATTTAGAAATGACAAGGCTTATTCTGGTTGACATGTAGTCTCGCTGACTAGTACCGTGTTGTCTGATCGAAAGGTTCTAGGGAAGGACACAGAAGGGTGAATACCCCACAGGTCCCCGCACGGCGGAACAGAGCCGGCATAACAGGCGGCGAAAGGTCTGCTTCAGGGTTCCCTTTAAGTACCGCTCGGCGGAAATTTCCCACCCAGAGACGGTCGAGGTCCGAACTCCGTGGATAAAAGTGCTGCTCGACGGTATCGCGCGTGGCTAGGATTCCTCGGGCTTCAGTACCCGTCGCTTCTCGGTGAGTGCCTTGAGTGGCATGTCCGGTGGCGGCATATACCCGAGGGTATGAGCGCAGAACATGATATCGAACGTATTATCCGAGTAGGCGAGCCTTTCCAAGACATTGCCTTCCTCAAAGATAATGGAGCCTGGTCCCTCTTTGGGAATGCTAGCCTCATCGGCCGCTTCCTTGGCTCTGCCTAAGACATTAGCCGAATGTCGATGCCGATCGTCCTTCCTTCACTAGCATATTGACGAAGCCCAAGGACCGCAGCCGACATCGAGAATATAGTCTGTTTTCTTTATGTATGGCAGTAGAAAAGAAGCTCCGACTCTGCTTTGCGGGTTTGTTGGGTTGCGACAGTCTGCCTAGAATAGCCCTGGTTGTAATTATTCGTTTGAGTTGTGCTTGCCATGGCTCTGCAATGGAGGAAGTAAGTTAGCATACCCTCTTATGACCCAGACCGTAAACAAGCCATACAGACCTAGTTAATTTGCTTGCAGTTCTAAAAGTAGGTACTTTGCGTCAATTAACAGACATGCAATCAGTGACCCATCCTTCCGTTTTAATTTGGCAGAGGATGCCGGTTGGCCCGGTTCAGCGATCCAGTACTATAGATAGTCCAATCAAAGCGAGCTGACCAATACGTCAAGCCTTATATTCTCCAATTTTGGAGATGTAGTTAGGAAGGGCCCACTTCCCCAAAGCTTCATCTCCAAACGTCTCACCAAATGCGAATATTTGCTACTCACATTCTAATCGCAACACTTTATTCACCCATACATGACATGATGATGATTAGAAATTGCCCGCCCTTTTCTGTCAGGGACTTCATGTGGATTCAAACCAAATGCTATCTTAGCTGCCAAGTTGAGAAATGACGCGGTACTTTTCACCTATATAAGGGCATACAATCTTCATTCTTCGACACTTCAGATACAGTTTCCAAATTGACTTCTTTGGCAACGATTCTAATTGCTGTTTCACACCCTCTTAGCTGCCATGTCCCAAACCGTCATACGCATTAACGGTCCCCGCGACTCGGTCCGCAACCTCAAGGCTTTCAAGGAGGAAATCGCCGAGCCGACCAAATATGAAGTCTTGGTAAGGGTACATAGTGTCTCGTTAAACTACCGTGATATTGCCATTGCTACCTCTCTGTACCCATTCCCCGTCAAAGATAATGTCATTCCTTGCTCCGATGCCGCCGGTGTCATTGTTAAGGTTGGCGAGGGCGTCAAGAAGTTTGCTGTTGGCGACCACGTCATTGGCACCTTTGATCTTTCCAACCTTTTTGGCCAGCAGAAGGACTGGAATAACGGCCAAGGAGGACCTATTGACGGCGTCCTCCGTGAATACGTCTGCTTACCCGCGGCCTCTGTCGTGCAAATCCCCAAGGAGTCGCCTCTGAGTTTTTGTGAATGGTCTACTTTGGTTTGCACCGGTGTGACTGTCTGGAATGCTCTGTACGGAAATACTCCTCTCAGTCCAGGCCAGTCTGTCTTATTTCAAGGTGAGTAGCCTTTAATTCCTTGATAATCACAAAAATTTTTCCTTACCAGTGCAATAGGCACGGGTGGAGTATCCATCACTGGCTTGATCCTCGCCAAAGCCGCGGGAGCTAGAACCATCGTAACCTCTTCTAGCGATGAGAAGCTCGACCTTGTCATGCAGAAGTTCGGTGCTGACCTCGTCGTCAATTACAAGAAGCACCCTGAGTGGTCCAAAGAGGTCCTTCATCTGACGAACGGAGAGGGTGTGGACTACATCCTTGAAAACGGCGGATCCGGTACGATTGGCGAGAGCCTGAAGGCCATCAAAATGGGTGGTAATATCTCAGTTATCGGCTTTTTGTCCCCAGCCGAACAGTCGAAAATGCCTGATGTCGCTTCCCTGGCTCTTGCCAAGGGTGCCGTCGTGCGTGGTATCGTTGTTGGATCCACGCAGCTGCTGGAGGAGGTCACGCGCTTCGTGGCAACCAAGGGGCTGCGACTGCCTGTTGACAAAGTCTTTGACTTCACGGAAGACGCAGTCATCCAGGCTTATGAGTATGTCTCTTCCGGTTCTCAGATCGGCAAGGTCTGTATCAAGGTCGCGGAATAAGTGTTCTGCGGTGAGGGATCTAAGAGCCTTCGATAGACACATGGGGACGCTGATGTCCTCGACGCAAAGAATCCAATAGGACTTTTCCATTCTCTATTCCCCTGATCGCTTTAGTAGAAAGACCTATTGGCCTATAGTCTGGCGCTACAGTCAGACTGGACGCAATGTATAGGGATATGAATAAACGTATATCATCTTGATCACTGCCCCCTTTAAGCCGCCGCCTCTTTACCGAGGAAAGTAATAGTCCTAGGAAAGAGGAATCCATATAGGTCTGCTCCTTGAACTAGATCATTATGGATAATAATCAACACAGCCCTTTGCCGAGGCCCGACGCCCCACTTCTCCAACCGCGTCTCCAAAGTTCCCTTAATCTTGGCACTCGACGGTCAATGGCATCATCATCCCTAATTTTCGTTCGGACCTACATACATTCATTTTCCTGGTACAGGTCTGCAATTCCGAATTTCCTGCGCTTGTGTACTGCTTCCACTCGGCTGTAATGGCCTCTTTAATGGAGCCTAGCCCTGAAGCCAATAGAAAACAGTTTATTTGTGCGTTCTGCCAAAGGGAGTTCCGCCGGCTGGAGCATTTACAGCGGCATACGAGGAGACGTTGGTAACCGCTCTCGGCAAAAGTGCTACAGATAGCTGATCATATACAACAAGATACCAATGAAAAGCCTTTTAGTTGTTCATGTGGCGCGCTCTTCTCGAGACGAGATCTCCTCAGGCGACATGAACGCATCGAGCATGGGTCTATCACGAATTCGTCGCGGCAGTTGTATACGCAATTCACTGCAAATTCGGTCAAGGCTTACACAGAGAATACGCGGAACAGCGCTATTCAGCGGAGAGAGATATTGTTAGAAGGAGGTACAGCTCTTAGGTCGGACCTGACCTCGAGTCAACCGTATCATCCTCCGTCTCAAATCAGATGCACTCAGCACCGGTATAAAGCGAGATGCGATGCCCCTTCCTCTTCTTTTGTAATATTTGTCTTGATGCGTTGCTTTTCTGATCCCCTAGGAAATAGACAAGTAACTAACCAGATTTTTCTAGGCGGCGTATTGCAGACTCGGAGCAAGTTGATAGTGACGGAAGTAAGCTTCAATATCAGCCCCTTTATTCACCAGAATCATGGTTTTCTAAATTCTACTGTCTAGGAGGAAATGGGGCTGAGGAGAGTCTTCAAGGAGGGATCTCGTCCGCTGAAAGTCCGAATTACGCGGACCACCCTACGGGGAACCCAGTTGTTCCAGTTGCAACTCCAGGTTCAACATCTACTCTCCGCCAACTGCCTCAAGCCAGCTATCAACACTTTGCTGTTCTTCCAGTTCCACAAATAATACTAGGTCAGTAGCGTTGCCGGCGTCAGAGGCTCTAAACTGACATGCAGCCATTCTCATGGACAAGGCTCTCAGATAGTCCCGCATTTCGCCCATCCGATCATTACAGACTGTCAAAGAAGCAGATTAATACAGTCGTTGGAAACTTCTGGATATTCGGATTTCACCTTCCCGTCCTGTGATGCTTTGACGCGGTTCATAGCTGGGTATTTCACGTGCTTCTACCCCCATATGCCCTTCACACATGCCCCAACTTTCAAACTTGACGAGTGTTCACCCGAGCTATGCCTCGCAATATTAGCCGTGGGTGCTGCAGCTCGCTATGAATCAAAGTCAGCAACTCAGCTATTTCATTATGCGAGACTTATGATATTAGAACGTCAAAGCCTCAGAACCAGAGCAGCACTGAGGGAACTAACAACTTCTGAGAGTGATGCTACTGCTGTGAGCAGAACTGATACTGATGAAGTTTCTTGTTTACTTTGTCTTGGTTGGCTTGCGACATGGCAAACGGACTTGGGTCTGCGAGAAGAGGCCATGATCTTACGTGGCTTGCTTGCCCAGACTCTACGGTTGACTGGCTTACGAGAGACTCGGCGCAGTTCCGATATCGCATGGGAGGCCTGGGCTAAGCAAGAATCGGAGAGGCGGGCAAATTTGCTTGCATTCTGCTTTCTGAATACCCAGGGCATTGTGCATAACTTGCCGCCCATTATCTGGAGTTATGAGATGGATTTGAAACTGCCATGCACTTGTCCTGAGTGGACAGCGCCTGACTCAGTCACATGGAGGCTGCTGCACCAGGACAACCACAACGAACAACCAACCTTTCCTGATGCCCTGAAAGACTTGTTGTCGACTGGCCAAGGCACCATGCGCAAATATGTCCCAACGCCCGCTGCTAACTATGTGCTGTTGCATGGACTGATACAGGATATCGTATGGACTCCACCTCCCCTAGGGACTCTGAATGTTCGGCGGTCCTCAGATCAGCAGGAGCTTTTCCAGTAAGCTAAATTTCTTCTTGTCTTGGCTTATTACACAAATATCCACTACACGGTCTAATCTAATTGCGATGCTTTCAGAACCGCCTTACGTAGGTGGACAACAGCCTGGCAGAAAACGCCAGAGTCCAATCTCGAGCCCTTTGACCCCAATGGCCCTTTGCCCTTTACGTCGGGTGCAATGCTGAGTTTTGCATATATCCGCAACTGCTTCTTGGCTGGTGACGAACGGTCCCGAGAGTCTCACTCATGGGATCCTGTCAGCATCGCGGATCGCCTTCGTGCAATGCCAGTTGGGAAACGCGAGTGGAGCCAACAACTCGCCGCTCAACACGCAATCCATACATTGGGTGTATTAGTTAAACTCGGCATTGAGTACGTCAAACGTAACCAGGCTTTGATTCTGAACGTCGAGGCTGCGTTATGCGGTCTAGAATGTGCCGTTTTCCTTGATAAATGGCTGCGGGAACTCAAAGGAGCCGTCAATAATGGTCCTCTATCAGGTTAGTAAATACTTTGTTCCCTCTCTGGCGAGACCGCGTTGCAATTCAGATGATCAAAGCTCACTTTTGGGGTGTAGAATCAGAGCATCACCTGGTACATTGGATCAAAGAAGTTGTGAAAGAAGGCATCGCTTCCACTCCAAGTACCAATGTTCAAGCTAATATGAGCGATTTGGATAGCGTGGTTGATTGTGTTCTTGAGATTTGGTCATACGTCATGCAGGGTAATTCCCCATGGACATTCATCAATATGGTAGGCGATGTGATTAGCGCCTATAAATTGAATGGTCGGTGAATATTGCTTCTATTCTGTCATAGAGGGATTACACTGGACCTCAACTAACAGAACGGAAAGCCGGAAGTTTCGAGCAAAGACCCACAATATAACAGAAGCAGTGGTCTGTGCCCTAGATTTACTATTTCATTCCTCCTTTGCACTGTGGGGTACATATAAATAAAACCTCATTCAATTATGGACCAGACCCTAGTTGATTGGAATAATACCATGATCGTTGTCAGTAAAAGGCCGTAACTTGATAGAAAATGGCTAGCTAGCACTACGCACAGCTAGGAATTTGACAAGATATGTGATGCTGGAAGGATAAATGCGGCTGTATTGAAAAGTAAAGTCACCACGTAGCTGTATACTTCTAGCATAAGGCTCTAACACTGTTCTAAAATCCACAAGGGAACGCCTACATGGAACTGTACCACCATCTCGGCCAGCCAGAGCTTAGACAGACGTTGTTGCCCACCAGCAAGTCAATGCAGCCCATCCAGCCCCTAGTGTCTTTGTTGTAGGTCTCGATTTTAGCAGTACTGGTATCACGAGCTGCGGCTGCCCGTGATGCCGCACTCGGACGCTAAAGAGGCGCATGTATCACCAGATACGACCTGGACTGTGGTGCAGGCGTCGCGAGGATTCAACCGTGAGAGACGCAGGAATCGAGCAGCCAGGGCAGTACCATCGGTCGAGTTCGGGAGGCATGACTTGAGCCAAAAAGGTCACATTCTTCCAGCTCCGGAACCGTCTGGTCAGCAGTCGTAACACAGCTGTTGTTCTTCCATGCTTGCTGCACCGAGGCAAAGTCTGCACCCACACTTAGCCTGCGCAAAGTCGTAGACAGTCCAAATTCACCATCTGCTGAGCTAGTTTATAACAAGTGTATATTCTGATTGGATTGTCGGCTAATCGCAGGACCAGCATATGTGCTATTGTGGAAACGCTTCGTGGGCCTGTTGAACGGGCTCTCGACCTCTACGACTGCCCCATGATCGCGCAGGTAATTTCACAGTATTCATAATCTTTTAGATCCATCGACAGCTACAGTACCCAGCCGCTCAATCGATAGGATTGCGTATGCACAAGGCCTTCGTAGAAAGCTTTAACATTTGCCCCATGCGCGACCAGTAATCTTAGGTTTGCATGTCCGGCATTCACAGCCCGCACGAGGGGAGGAGTCAATCGATAATCCTTCCTGTCTTTCATGGCGCGGATAGGGTTGTATGGAAAATCTGCATAATTCTGGTCCACAAAGTCAGGAAGGGCCCCGCGCTCTAGCAGGATCCGGGCGACGCGTCCATCAGGGTAATCCATGCTCCTGGGCTTCAACGGCATATTCTTCATGACTTCCTAATCTTGCTTACTGCTCAGCGGCCGACGACTGAATCATTGGACCAATATCTTTCAGCGCAATTTGAGAAGAAAACAACTGTAGTGCATCTTGGTCTGCTAGCTGCGGGTAAATGCAAACCGCGTGATAGATAGCTTATAGCCTGTTATCTGGTTGGACAGTCCTCCAACAAGCGGAGGCGCGTTGGACAGTATTTCCAGTTCGTGGCAATGGTGTGCCTTGTGTGTGGATCAAGACAGTGTTTCGACTTTCAATGACCTCGAGAGAAGACAGTAGGAGGCACCAATAGATCCTGTAAAGGCTGCGGGCTGGATACAGCATATACTTCTTCTGTGTCAATCATCTATTTGTTCTCGCACTTCTGCCTCCTCCAGGAAAGAGCACCCTAGCCGGGTTTCGAAACAGTGAGACGGCGGCTCAACATCCATATCATAGTCGGTACCAGCAGCGGCCACTGACAGCAAGGCACATGATACCCATGTAAGGGCGCTCATTGGCTAGGCATATGAGTCCCCACTAGTTAGTAACTAACTAAGACCGGGACTCGGGAGTCTTAGTTGGGACGGGCCGGACGGCTCGCGTCCATCAGGAACTTTCGTTACATTCAATAACTCGCGGCCTACACCTATCTGGGTGACGCGCGCTACTTATTTGTTATTGCCTACTTTAAGAGGAGTTTCAATATCCAGGCGATTTACCTGCCGCTTCCAGTGCCTCATCCTGGCCCATCTTTCCATCTTTCGAGGTAAGTAGCCACGCCGTCAACCATTCGGAAGTCGTGGTTCCCGCTAGACAAACTGAGAAAGGCTCCGCTCCCCTTCACTAAATCCGAAAGACCCCAGGATATGTCATCGCTGCTCTAGAACTTCATTGCCATGACATGTGGGACCGAAACAAGATGACCTCGGCCATCCCGGACAGTAACTCGTCCTCTTCGCCACAAGGCCACAGCCAAAGCGAAAGGGACTCGACCAACCGCGAGAAGCGCAAAGGCCCCCGTCTCGCTCACCGTAAGTCCAGGACCGGATGTCAGCGTTGTCGCGCCCGACGAGTAAAGGTAGTAGGTGGAATCCATTGCTACAAAATCTGTCCTGACTGATGTAGTGTGATGAAGCGCGACCTGTGTGTCGCGACTGCCATCGTCATGGGATCCCCTGTGTTTATGACAGGCCCGCGGAAGAAGGAGCGGCCCTCCCCTCAACCTGGATCCAATCTCGCCCACTCGAGCCCAGTCCATCGGATTCCAGTAATGACGCACACTTGGAGCTGCGCTTGCTGCATCACTTTACTCTATTCACCAGCGCTACTATGCCCGGGGCCCACTTGAAGCGTATCAAAGACTGTTGGTCGATCGACGTGCCCCGGCTCGCATTCACTTACAAACCGCTCCTGCACGCCGTCTTCGCAATCTCTGCCCTGCATCTGTCCAAAGCCAACCCAAACGAAGCTGGCTTGCCGGACATCCACTGCATTTTCCTCGAGCAGGCTTTGCGCGAACATCGACTCTGTATCGGCGGCATAACTACGCAGACGGCGGATGCGGTGTGCTTTACGAGCATCCTGTTACAGGTCGATGTATTTGCTACCTTACAAAGTCGTCCTGTTGTTTCTTACGAACAGGTAAATGAATGGATGCGTCTAGTGCGCGGGTCGGTAGCCGTCTTTGGCGCGGCCTTGGAGATTACGAGGCATAATACTCATCCCGCGAATATCTGGTGTATTATTGATACCTTTCCTATCCCCTTGCGGACGAATTCTGATGCTGGATCATTTTCCTTCCTGCTTCCGACTGTGCCCGACGACGAGGATGACGCGACGGCGCTAGAAGCATATCGAGGGGCCGTCGCGCATATCAACGCCACCTGGCTGGCCATGGAAGCAAAGGAACATCCGCAAATCAGCTGTCGCCGACTCATGGTCTTCCCTTTGTTCGTGACAACTGAGTTCATTGACTTACTCGAGAAGAGGAGACCTCGCGCTTTGGTGGTTCTAGCCTACTTTCTCGCCTTGTCGGCACCATTACGCGACATATGGTGGATCGGAGACGCTGCACACAAATACGTCATGGCTCTTCAACCAATCCTTCCTACCAATTGGGAAAACCTAATGTCCTGGCCAGTGGAAATGATTATATCTCGTGCCACACAGCAAACACAAGTCGCTATCCAACCACCTCTGTGATTCCCGCCCGAAGCAGCGCCTTCTCGATCACAGACATCTTAAGCGGCACCAGCTCTTTTCTCTGCTCAAACGTCTCGCTGGCCTCTCGCAAGTACGCTGCGAACGTCCCTGGTCTGATATCCGCGTCGTGGTTCTCCGGATTGTCCCATATATCAGCTAAATACTCTCGGCCTGCAGTAACAAGGCCATGTGACAGCTTCATTGTCGATGACATGCTCAGCACACCTTGGACAAGTGCCTCAGCCTCCTTGGCTCTCTCATTGTCCAAACCGTCCTCACCGCGTGGCAGGTTCAGCAACTCATACTGCTTCCTCCCATTCCAGTCCGTCAATCTCTGCGCCCAGTACGCTTCTGTCACGCATTCAAAGAGCAAAGCCTTCTCTCCAAAGAACTTTGGTCCGTCCCATCCCGTTTTGGGGTCAACCAGATGCCTAAGCCGTTCCAGACAAAAGACCTGGGCAAGGTAATCTGCAAACTGCGCATACATGAACGGTGGGCGCTTTCCGTTCAACGAGGGTGGTTCGTAGACCGGCAGATGCGCCAACAGTGGGTGTGAATGCATCCCCACACAGCTCGTTGCGCCATCCCACAGCGTGCGGAAAATCTCATGCCAATACTTGATGCAGACACTTCCCCGCCGCGCCGCAATGAACCCGTTGAACAGGAAGGACAACTCGGGGCCCATGGAGACCTTGAACGCCGCCACCTCGTACGGAGTCTCGGGATCTTCCAGGGCATTCCAGCACAGGGCGTCCAGCGACCGGAACAGAAACATCCCGACGTCCAGCCACACTCCGCCATAGAGGTAGAGTAGCGGTAGGCGGATAAGGTCAGAGCTATGCTGCCCTACATGAGGGCCGGTCATTGTTCGATTCCAGAAGACATCTGGGAGCATTTCTCGTGGAATATACCGGGACACATGGTTGGGTGAGCCCTTGACGAGATCTAAGACTCGGACTGTCCATTTGGGACTGAGCCGTCGGACCCAACTAATGACATTGCGCTGGTTCCATCCAGGGCTGTTGGATAAGCCTTTGTCCCAGAAGGCCCAAACGTTGCGGGTGTCTGAATCTGTGACGGGCTTGTACGTTTGGAGATCGGATAGAATATCGGCGTCAGTGAGGCGGCTACTCTTTTCGTTTGTTGGAGTGGCCATTTTGTCTGCAGTGTGGTTTAGAGGGAATTATGATATTCAGTTCACCCAGGGTGCACGCAAGAGAGTTGATATCCTCTACGATACATCATAGCCCGACAGGAGAGTCGGAGATATGTCTGCTTCCCCATTCTCTCGAAAATAGACCAGCTCTCGTCCAGGATGCCATTCTTACAGCGCGATGCGCGACAGGGATACTCGGTCTCGGTTTCGGTCTCGGTCTTGGGGTCAATTCCCAGTCTTGACGTCTTATCTAGCCATCCTTGTCGTGATCATGCGACATAATCACGTATTTGGGGACCAAAACCATATAAAGAGAGGGGTAGTGCGTGTTGGCGCCGGTGAGATTTCCGCGATGGATTCTGGCCCCTGCCAAGGCTTGCGCAAGGCTTGACAGACTGGGCAAGGGTTGTACAAGGGTGCTACCAATAATATTAAATAGTCTTCGGGTCGTGTCATCTTGATATCGGTGCTGCTTAATTGGCTATCTCACTACTTCTAGCTGCCTCCAGCGGTCTCACTAAATACGCTTACGTCGTATTCCACGACTTCAGTGCACCAACTCCACAAGCACCCCATTCTTGTTCGACAAGTTCAAGCCAATCTTCTCCGTCCACGGGCGTACATCCCTGTTCTCAAGCCGCTCAAAGGTCTGAATAATCCGGATCGTCGCATACGAGGCCTCGAGCAGCGCGTATTGTTCTATCACCCTCGCCATTGCTATCAGCATCGTCACCATCAACAAATCGGAAAGATATGGAAGGGATTATCACTCACGGCCTAGACACACCCTCGGGCCCGCGCTAAAGGGGATGTACCCCAACGACTCACTCTTCAGCTCCTCCCATCGCTCCGGCCGGAACTCCAGCGCATCAGCTCCAAATGAGCGCGTACTGCGGTGGCTACCCCACGAGGCGAAGATGACTCGCTGGCCCTTGCGGATGAGCACACCGGATTGCCCGTCTGGGCCTCCACCCGCTGGCAGGTATGTGTCCCGGTTGGCGGTGCGGGCGTTAAAGGGGACTGGCGGATAGACGCGCATTGCTAGAGGTTCAGTCAGTTGGCTTGGTGTATCCACGTATGGTACACATGGTATTTCCAGGTAAGTACGCCGACGCACCTTCGTTGAAAACGTAGCGGAGATAAGTGGCCTTCCTGATGTTGTCGTATGTCGGTGGCTCGGTGCCTATCGTGTCCAAGATTTCCTGGCGCAGCTTTGCATACACGCGCTCATGGCGTGCGAGGAGAAAGAACGTAGTGGACAACATACTAGCCACCGAGTCTGTGCCCGCAATCAGTATTGTGACAACCGCGTCACGGATAGCATGGACGTCGTTGGTATTATCCAGGATCCGTGACAGCAGACTCTGCGTTCGCTTCTGACGCTCGTCATCCACTGTGACTGCATTGGACTGCTTCGCATACTCCCTCGCCGCCATTTCCTTCCTCACGACCTTCTCCACATACACCTTGACAGTCTCGCAAGCCGCATAAAAGTCCTTGCGGCTTAGGAGATAATGCAACGGGCCCAGAAAGCCGTCCCGCGCCATAATCTTCTTTGCGTACATTAGCGCCTCGGCCACTTCTCTCTTCTCCAGTGACTGATCCTGCTTGAGCGTTTCAAGCCCAGTTCCCATCGCGAACGCACTGTTCACATCCAGTACCAGCTTCAGAAACAGCGGCGCCAGGTCCACTGCCTGGCCCCGCGGAATCTGCCTAATCAAGCCCTGGAAGCCATCCTCCTGCAACTGAAGATCAAAGATTTTCCTGGTTGCCGAGAAGATGTCCGCATACAAACTTCTGGCCTCTTTCCACTCCGCCCCGTCCACAGCAAAGATGCCGTGCGGCGTAATCGGGGCGAAGAGATGGGCGCGTACATCCGAGGCGTCAAAATCGCTGAACCTATTGATCAGGATATGCCTGATGTTTCGTGGGTCGCAGGTGAAGTACACCCGCTGGGTGAGGATGCGGGAGGCGTAGGTGTCGCCGTAGCGTTTGAAGAGGGCGGAGACGTTGCTCAGCGCGGTTTCGTTGAGCAGGTGTTTGGTCGAGGAGTAGATTTTGATCAGACCCAGGATGTCCCAGGGGCGTTCAGCCTTTGGGAGGGAGCAATTGTGGGCTTTTACGAGCTGGGATAGGGTCTTGCGGGTACGGTGCTGGTTGATTGCCAGCACGATGGTGTAGTGAAAAACGGCGGTGAAGACGGCTAGGTAAAGGGCTGTATACATGATTTGCAATTATTCTGTGCAGGCTTGAAAATAGGCAGGAGGAGTTGAACTGGGTAAGTGATGTGGTGGATGTGGTGCTGAATGGTGGTAACTTATATAGCCTTCCTGCCCCCTCCCCTGTCCGGATTTAGGGTTGATATCCGTATGGTACTGTTTCTTGGAACAGAGGAAAGCTGACACGTGCGGTACAGAGTTTCGGCTCAATCTGCTCCATTCTCGTGAGTCATTTTACGGATGTTGGATGCGATAAGGAAGTCTCCAATAGATATCCAGATAGCCCTGCCTAGTCGTAAGCTGATGTCGTGACGATTTAGGCACCCTCACTATGAGCCTGATGTAACCCTTCTTATCGGAAGAATTGTAAGGATTAGGCCCTTGCCTGAAATGGAGAAGAACCAAACTTACAGACTAGCCCCCAACGATGGTACGCTTACGCAGGTGATGATAACCGGACCGGTCTAGCTCTGAGGGGAACGGGACGGTTGATCAAGTACTTAAGGGTCTCTGCTCATCACCCTGCTTCTTTTGCTCGGTACCACTGACAGTGGCAACCTTGACGACTATGGCGACTACGGCAACCATGGCAACCACAGAAGACAGCCAGCCCCTCGAAGCCCAAGCCAGAACGGCCTTGACCAAAGCAACAAACTACGCCTGGGAGATCTTCTCCAACCGCCACTGGTGCGGCGAGCTCGAGTCTAACGTGACCGTGACCTGCGAGCACATCTTCTTTCTTTACGCTCTCTACCAACACGTCGACCCCAACGAAAGCAGCCAATACCACCAATGGCTCCTCTCGCAGCAAAACGCCGACGGCTCCTGGGGCATCGCACCCAACTACCCCGGCGACATCTCCACAAGCGCAGAGGCATACCTAGCCCTGAGAATCATAGGAATGTCCCCAGACAGCCCTGAGCTGTCCCAAGCGCGAACCTTCATCCGGGCCGCCGGCGGGCTCTCCAAGATGCGCATGTTCACCCGCATCTTCTTCGCAGAGTTCGGTCTCGTCCCTTGGACTGCCATCCCCCAGCTGCCCGCAGAGTTTATTCTTGTCCCAGCTCACTTCCCCATCAGCATCTACCGTCTTGCCTCATGGGCGCGCAGCAACGTCGTCCCGCTGCTCATAATCGCCCACCACAGACCCCTCTACCCGCTCCCCAACGGGCTACACAAGCAAAACCCATTCCTGGATGAGCTCTGGCTCGACCCGGCCACAAAGCCCCTCCCCTATGGCTCCTCAGACCCCACCGACCCCGTCTCTTTTGTCTTTACCATCCTCGACAAAGCCCTCTCTTACCTCGGCGGGCTCCGCCGCAGCCCCACAAGAGGTTACGCGCGCCGTCGTTGTATACAGTGGATCCTGCAGCACCAAGAGAGATCCGGCGACTGGGCAGGTATCATCCCACCCATGCACGCAGGTATCAAGGCCCTTTTGCTCGAGGGGTACAAGTTACACGATGAGCCTATCCAGCTTGGTCTAGCAGCCATCGAACGCTTCACCTGGACAGACAACCGTGGCAAGCGCCTCCAATGCTGCATTTCCCCCGTCTGGGACACTGTACTCATGATCCGCGCATTACAAGATACCCCCGCCTCCCTGTCTCTAAAATCGGACCCCCGCATCGCCGACGCCCTGGCCTGGACGGCGGAGAATCAGCACCGTGGGCCCGAGGGCGACTGGCGCGTCTACAAGCCCAATATCCCCGTCGGGGGGTGGGCGTTCGAATACCATAACACGTGGTACCCGGATATTGATGATACGGCTGCGGCAGTTCTAGCGTTTTTGACGCATGACCCGACCACCGCGCGATCGAGACTCGTGCGCGATGCGGTGCTGTGGATTGTCGGCATGCAGAATGCCGATGGCGGGTGGGCAGCGTTCGACCATGAAAATAACCGGCTGTTTCTGAACAAGATCCCGTTTAGCGATATGGAAAGTCTTTGTGACCCGAGTACGCCGGATGTGACGGGGCGGACGATTGAGTGTTTGGGCATGTTGCGCGAATTGCTTATGCTTCCGGCCGAGAATGCCGGGAAAGGGGAGAAATATCCATATCCAGATGGAGAGAGGGATGCAGCAGCCGATGCACACCTCCTCAAAATCATCAACACCGCCTGCGCGCGCGCAATCCCCTACCTCATCCGCACCCAGGAAGTAACGGGCGCCTGGTACGGCCGGTGGGCGGTAAACTACGTCTATGGTACATGCCTCGTTCTGTGCGGACTGCGGTATTTCAACCACGACCCGAAGTTCGCGCCGGAAATACAAACCATGGTGACTCGTGCAGTGAAGTGGCTAAAGCAAATCCAAAACTCCGACGGCGGCTGGGGTGAATCCGTCCTCTCGTACCGCGAGCCCTGGCGGGCCGGGTGTGGGCCTTCCACGCCCTCGCAGACGGCATGGGCGCTTATGGGTATTTTGACAGTTTGCGGGGGCGAGGATCGGTCTGTGCAGCGCGGGGTGAGGCATTTGGTGGATACGCAGGATGATATCTTGAGTGATGGTGAAGGTGGAGATGGGGCTGCGGCGTGGACAGAGCGTGAATTCACGAGTACGGGGTTCCCGAACCATTTCTACATCTCATATACGCTGTATCGAGTTTATTTTCCAATTACCGCATTGGGGAGGTATCTTTCTTTGGTTGAAGGAGGCAAGCAGAAGAAGGAGAAAGGTGGTGGCGCTTAGGCTGGTCTTGTTTGGTTCAAGCTTTGGTCTGGATTGCCTGTTTGGATTTAGTTCGTGAACCCTTGCATGAGGCCTCGCAGAGGATTGGCTCTAATAGACAAGGATTCTCGGTCTCGTTTAGTAGCGTCTCGGGCTGCGTCTTAACTATATGACCCTAGACTTTGTTGCCTAAATGGATACTCTACCTTTTACTCTACCCCAATCCATCTCCCCCATCTCTCCGAACTGCACTACACCAACATCCCTCATATTCTAGACTGAAGAAGATGACATCCGGACTCCTCATCGCGCAACTCGCCCTCTACGCCCCCCTAACACTTCCAACCCTCTACCTCCTCTACAGCCATGGCCGCCACGGCCTCCTCGCCTGGCTCTACCTCCTCGCCTTCTGCGTTCTTCGCATAACCGGTGCTGCCATGGGCCTCAACGATCCGCATAACACAGGCGCCCAGATAATATCCAGTATCGGGCTCTCGCCGCTGCTGCTTTCGATAGACGGGATGTTGCATGAGGCGTATGTTGCCCAAAAACTGACCCCAACACATCATGCCCTATTTCCTGTTCATTCATTAAGAAGCAAGAGCAAGTGCAATACCTCATATATGTTCTTATTATGATCTAGGAGAGTCTACTGTTCATCCTCTAGCAAACGAACCGAATGGACGTTCATGGCGTTCATCCATGTCCTCGTTGCGACGGGGGTGGCAATGGTTGGGGTTGGTGCTGGCGGGTTGTTGGGCGATATGCCTAAGCACAGTGATTTATCCAATATCAAGGTCGGTATGGTGCTGTTGGAGGTTGCGTGGGGTGTGCTCGTGCTGTGGGGGCTGTGGACTCTTTGGAATGGGAGGGGTAGGGAGTGGAAAAGTGGTGGAAACCGAGGTGCACCGGCG
>JAAAPX010000267.1:0-22631 GCA_012656285.1 Aspergillus fumigatiaffinis | reverse complement strand
GAATGTAGCAGTGGGGTCGATGCATATTTATCTTGATTCTGGAAGAGCAACGGTGGAAGATCAAAGAAACTGACTGACAAGATGACGGTGAGAATGACTGTAGAACCTTGAAGCTTATGCAGTGGTTACCTTTTGTAAGTAGCTTTTTTTTCCTTTTTTATCATATCGATGCAGCTGAGGTTGCCGATTGGTCTGATTATCGATACTTGTGACATTGTTGATCACTGCATTAGATAGTCTGCCACTGTTCCTGCCAGCGGGGCTGTTCCATCCTTTTAGATAGATAGATTCTGCTCCGGGCAGCTTTTTGGCCTTCTTCGTCGGCTTTTTCGTTTGTCTTTCTGATTATTTCTGTCAAAAGATTCAAGTCAGGTGAGAATTTATCCCCATACGCAGCCTTCGACTATTGGATAGTGGGCAATTTAGGGACATGGGATGGAGCTGCAGTCGCTCCACCTGGTATGCGGTTTTGAGTTGGACCGGTGGACAGGGTCGGAAATTGGGTTTTTTTGTCCTCCAAGCAGAATCGTAGCATGCGTTGCGTACACACCCTTCCTAATGATCATAATCTATTATCATTATTCTTACATTACTATTAATTTTGCTCTGTGTAATCGCCAGTATTGAGCTAGGAAAATGCGGCAATTACAGTTGGGCATTATATCGCAGGGATTGTGCTCAAAAAATAAATTGGAAAGGAATAAAATGTAAAAAAAAAAAAAATAATAAATAGAATTATGCTAACTAGATAGTCTATTATTATGGTGAAGTTGTCAGCCTTCATTGGTGAAAAGGTAATAATGCTGATCCCCCATACTCCATGGAAGGCCTTCGTATGTCTCATTATTTGACTTGCTACGGGCGATGGCATGTGCGTCTCTCAGCCTCTGGATGCGGTTTGTGCGGTTTGTGGCTGCAGGGAGGAGACCAGCCAGATGAGGCGCCCTCAGCCGCGGGAATCTTAGCCTCGTCTCATGTTTCTGCTTTTCTCCTTTCTTCCAAGTACTTTGTATATTTTTGAACGAGATCTACACCCTCCAGAGTCGAGATGATGACTCAACCCACCATCGTGTACCAATCTACATACCACATGCCAACACAGTAGTGACGATGAGTATACAAGCGTCAAGCAGAGGCCAGGTTGCAACCATCAGCTTTTCCTGTCTCCACTGCAAACCCACAGAAAGTGCCAGATCGCCCTTCCGCTGACCAACGGGCCAACAGAATCCTCCCAAGGCTTGATCCCAGCGGGCGCCACTTGGCCGGGGGTCGGCTGGGCGGTGGTCCACTGACGTTGAACAGGCCGGGACTGTCTCTGTCTAGCGCTCAAGGGCCGTTGGATCGCAGAAAGGTGGATCCACTCGAGATGCTTTCATTTTTGTCTCTCTTTTTCATCCCTTTTCCTCTAGAGTATTGAGGGGTAAAAATATAGGTACCTCTGACACTGGAGGGATTGTCATGAGAAAGAAGGAGACATGATATTATGTCTATTAGAACAAAAGTATCAGTATATGGAATGATCGTTGGAAGACTACTATAGTAGTGCCCATGTACTATTATGCAGCGCCTAAAGCTCATCTCCCAACTCAGGAATTCCCTCTTCCATTGGCTCCACTTCCGCTGCCCCATTCGCCATATCCCAGCATCACCATCCACCTTTCCAGACTATCTATCTAATAAACACCTAGCCTCCTCTGCTCCAAGCAGTGACTTGATCGTGGTGATAAGTCATTTTAGACATAAGTACCTATGTAGTTCGTATAGAGAGATTGCTACGCTGGTGATACAGTGGATCGCAGGTCCTAAGTAGATAACACTGACACATCAATTACTATTAGATAGTTTCTATGCCGCTAGCCACTGCATTCGTTTGAAGCTCCGCCCTAGTTCTGGGTCCATAATAAGGTGATCCTGATTCTGATACTCCGTAGTAGCAGTAGCTCCATCGTACTAGTGGACTCCAGACTCCAGTAGACTATCATCGCCATCTCCATGGTTAACTACCTTAGTCGATGATTATCCTCCTGCATCTTTAAGGTTCTTTCGCACTTTTTCTTTGTCCTTCGCTTCTTTTGGATCTGCGCGCATTTGACGGGCGTGTTTCCCGTCCATTGTCCCGTTCATTTCCTCTTCTTTCCTTTGCTTACCCCAGACTTTCTGTTCCTCTTCCTAGTTTCAAAGTTCCTCTTCTTCCCGCCCTCCAACCTTCTCCGTACTCCGTACTCCGTACTCTCTCGACATCATCTGTCCGCCAGCCGTTGAATCCTCGCTTCCGCGCCCGCTCTCCCCTGCTTCCGCTTCTCGATTGACAAGAGTCGCGCCCGTGAATAAATCTTATCGAAAGAATAGAGGGGAAGGAGGACGCACATCGCCGGATATTAATGCTCATCTCTGACAATAAAGCTTCTGGTTTTTTCATCCTCGTTTAGTTGCCATTCAACCTTCGTCCTGCTACTACCGTCGGACTCATCTCTTATTTCTTTTCATCCCTTTTTATTTTCCTCCACATCACAATTCTTTCGCGCCGACTCAGCATTTTTGCCAAGATCAATCACGGCTTTGTCCTTCTCCAGTCGGTGTCGATCGCGTCTCACGGACACCTGCGTCAGTGTGGGTGCTCTCGGGAAGCTGACTAGGGCTGTGACTCTTGAGTGCCTTTCCTCCCTTGCGTTTGTTCTTCACGGCCACATAGCACCTAGCCACATCCGATTTGATCGCCTTCCTATCTGTCGTTGGACCCGAGCGACTCTTCTTCGTGAATGCTAGCCTCGATCAGACATCCTTCCTCTCTGATCATTCCTCCACGCTCCTTGGCCGCCCTGCCCGATATCAGATCATCGTCATCATCGCCTACCAACAGCTTTCATGTCGATCTCGGAGACAAACAGTGGGGGTCTTTGCTGAGTGTTCAAGTGAGCCGGCTTACGCCCAGTATGAGGTGTAGGAAACGTTTCAAGGAGGTTGCTAGTTGATCAATCCAGCAGGAGTGAACGTGCGTGTGTCAACTTTTTGTGACCGCTCTCAACCTCTGCGACTGTTACCTCTCCTTCTCTACTGCTCAGATTCTTACCGACTTCTTTTTTTCGATCGTTGTTTTCTCCTACCTTCTTCCGTCGAAAACTTCTTTTCCCCCCTCTTCGATAAATCGAGGTAACCATGTTGCCCTCGGTGCAATCTTTCCCGTCGGTACAACCGCATCACCACCTCCCACCCTACTACACCGCCGACACCGCTACTCCACCTTACGACTCTAATTCCACGTCCTTTGTTCCGTCACTTCCTCGCAGTGATATCAATAAGGATCACTCCCAGTCGCTATCGCGGACCCGTTTACAATACCCGCATCCCGTTCAACGTCTCGGACTTCATGATACCGCCAGCCCGCAACCCAGTCCCAAACATGCCGCTGAACATGCGCTTAGGAGGAAGACACCGAATGGAACTCTAGCAGCGGGCTACGATGGAACCCCCGGAGATACTACGATTCAGCCGCCGGCTACGAAACACATACTAGTCTCACCTCTGGATTCTGGTCACCTTGTCCCTCCTCAGGCGGGGTTTCTTTCGGACAACTGGCAACAAGCGTCGCTCGACCAGTCGTCAGCAGCTAAACACATGGTCTTTCCTCCTGTTTTCAAGAACGATGCAAGTCGGGGCAATGTAGGACCGGGAGACATGGTAACGGATCTCAATGGGACGGGCTGGGTTCGCTCTCTGAATTATGTGCCTGGGGCTGACTCGATGCTCAATCAATCACTACCCATGCAGCCAACGCAGCAGAGATTCTATGTGCAGAATGGTGCCTATGTGCCTACTGTCTTACCAGCAACGCTCCAGCCTTGTCTCGGCCCGACAGCGTCGGCGGGTAGCGGCCCGTATGGCCCCTACTGGCCTGACGGTGTCTACATTCCATACCGTCCAGCGGCATTTCGAGATACGCGCTTCAACCATTTGAACCAGACCGGTCTCCCCTTTTTCGATGCAGCACAGCTGTCATTCAATAACGCAAATACTACGGCCCTCCCAGGCAGCCATGGTGAGGCGGGCGGTTGGAACACCGCACCTCCGGGAATTCTCAGCCACGATACCGCAGTGAAAGGGAATTTCCCTCCCCGTCATTCCGGACAGAAATCTCTGGATTCTTCTCTGAACCAACGCGTTCTCCCGTTGCACATTCGTACTAATCCTAGCACTGGGTTTTCAACAAATCAGCAAGGCGGAGAATCCTTCTCCGTGCTGCCTGGGCCCAACGGGCCGGGGTTGCCCAGCTCGTTCACAACTGCGCACTCACGCGCTGCAAATGTCGAATTCAAGGAGAAGATACTATCATGGGCGCACGGTGTATATGTTGATCTCCTCGCGTCCATCCATCAAGCCCGTCGAAACAGCGTCTCCCAGACCGGCAGTGATGGGCAGCCCCTGCGCTTGAAACCAACCATATATCCCAAACCTCCACGACAGCCCGGCTTGGATTTCTCTCAGTCGAATAGTCCCGAATTCCATCGCCATAATAGCTACCCCTCAAGCCAATACGATGGGCGCCATCAGAAAACTAATATTCTTGGGTATTCAAGGCCAGTGGATACCACGGCTACTTTCCAGCATAATCGCCGTCCTTCTATGAGCCAATTCCAACAGTACGCAACGTCGGATTCACAAATGCTGGACAGATTGCGGCATACTGGCAGAGTTGCGTTTCCAGGACCAGCTCCCCGTTTCTCCTTTTCTGCAACAGGTGAGAATTCGACCACAGCAAATGCCATGTCCGCGCTCGAAATGCTCTCGCATCTCTGCATGGAGAGTGGCTGGGAGTGGATTGATGGGATGCTGCTTGGCGGCTGCCTTGCCTATGGACTTGGGGACTATCACAAAGCTATGAGGTGGTATTCCAGGATTATCGCGAGGGACGCAACGTAAGTACAGGCTGCCCGGTCGTCGTGTATATGTGCTGACTGCATTTAGGCATGTGGAGGCGATATCAAATCTCGCAGCAACGCTGCTTGCGCTTGATCGTCGCGAGGAGGCGCTGCAACATTGGCTTCGTGCTGTGAAGCTCCGTCCCAGTTTCTTCGAGGCTGTGGAGCATCTAATCGGTCTCCTTTGTAGCAGCCATCGTGGTAAAGAAGCCGTGAACATCATCGAATATGTGCAGAATTCCCTACGCTTCCCCAAGAATGGCGATTGTTTTACCACGGATGAACATGCGAGCGAAACGGAGAGTGATGCGGATAGCGGCGCTTCAAGTGTTGGATCTTATGAGAAGGCATCGTTCGACTACGACGATGACTTGGGCCGGTCGCTGATCGGTAACCGGAAGCCATCTGAAGCTAGCGCAGTTGGCTTTGGCTCCAGCGGCTACGCTATACCAGGTTGTGACAATGGCAGAATGCTTGCGCTCGTTCATGCGAAGGGCAACATGCTCTACGCATTGGGCGATAATGCTGGTGCTGCGGCGGCCTTCGAGGATGCTGTCTTGATAGCGGCAGGGAGACGACGCCATGGCATTCAAAGTCTGATTAAACAGATATATACCGCCTTCTCTCAGGGTTCTCATCAGGCGTACTCGCCCTTGCACTCTCACAAGAGCCAGGAGACCATTCTTCTTTATCCTGATAAGGCCTTACAGACTTCGAAGCTAGTCTTTGCACCTTGCGGAACTCCCCCCGGGATCAAGTTTGTGGCCGAAGGCCTTGCAAGAAAAGCCGCCTTGTCGACCACGAGCAACTCACTGCTTTCCTTGGCAAAGATCTATCAAGACGGCATGTCCAATATTTCCGGTTCGGGCATTCCTAAGAAGTCCCCTGGCGTTCGAGACATCTTGGCACTCTATTACCTCTCCCTGTCCCTCCAACCGAGTCCCTCGACTGCCAATAACGTTGGAATCTTGCTTGCTGGAATCCAGAACAATGCCGCCGGCAAGGGCCTCCCTCGTTCTAGCGGCGAAGCACAACACCCTGAGGTTCCTGGAGTGGTCCCCGGAAGTGGGATTTCACTGGCACTAGCGTATTACAACTACGGATTGCATCTCGATTCGCGACATGCGCATCTTTATACCAATCTGGGTAGCCTGCTTAAAGACATCGGGCAGCTCCAGGCCGCCATCCGGATGTACGAGCAAGCGGTTCATTGTGATGGTAACTTCGATATTGCCTTGGCCAATCTGGCAAATGCCGTCAAAGATGCAGGTCGAGTCAACGATGCGATTGCCTACTACAAGCGTGCCGTCAAAGTGAACCCTGAATTCGCTGAAGCAGTATGCGGACTGGCAAATGCCTTGAACTCCGTCTGCAACTGGGTCGGACGTGGAGGCATTGCCAATGGGTATGGTTTCCGCGACCGATGGCATGTCACTGAGCAAGGGATGCTCCGTGATGCATCTACTAGCGAGACCGGTACTGGCTGGATACAGCGCGTCGTTGATATCGTCAATCGACAGCTCAAGGAGGGGGAGTCGTGGGGTCGTGGTCTACTGTCACCTAACACGATAGAGCAACTCTGCGTCCAGATCGCTCCGGCCTTGGAGAGTCGCCGCTCGGCCTCTGGGTCTTTGGCCGCCATACTGCAGTCTTGGGCTGGAAAAAGGTGGGAGGGCTCGCGGATCGTCAAATTGATCGAACGTGCAAATCGTTCGATCACCTGGCAGTGGTACCAGGACCGCTATATCTACGGCAAAGAGTACCCGCTAACCAAATATCAACGGCCGCAACTTCCTCCGGGGCTCGCAGCGCCCAACGCGCCAACGGTTCTTCCCTTTCACACATTCACCTGTCCGCTTTCTGCGAAGCAGATCCGTCAGATTTCTCAAAGGAATGGGCTTCGAATCTCGTGCTCGACCCTACGTTCTCCGTGGCTTCCAGCTACGGTGTATCCACCGCCACCGCCTCCAAATCCCTATCTGAAGGTTGGGTATGTGTCGTCGGACTTCAACAATCACCCCCTCGCGCACTTGATGCAGTCTGTCTTTGGATTACACAACCCGTCCAGGGTTAAGGCATACTGCTACGCAACCACTGCAAGCGACAAATCCGTGCATCGTCAGCAGATCGAGAAGGAAGCACCCGTGTTCCACGACGCCAGCTGTTGGCCCGTTGAGAGACTTGTGAAGCAGATTGTTGACGATGGGATCCACATCCTTGTCAATCTCAACGGCTACACACGGGGAGCGCGCAACGAGGTGTTTGCTGCACGACCTGCCCCGATACATATGTCTTTCATGGGGTTTGCAGGCACATTGGGCGCTGAGTGGTGCGATTATATTCTTGCAGATGAGATCTCCATTCCTGTCGATACGCTTGGTCCTGGAAGGCGTAACGCCCGTATTGGGGATCGACTCTTGGAGCAGGACTACGGCGAGGAGCTCGAGGACTGGGTGTATGGCGAGAAGATTGTTTATACTCGCGATACATTCTTCTGCTGCGACCATCGGCAAAGCGCTCCGGACGCGAAAGATGCGCGCATCACCTGGGAACAGGAGCAGGAGCGGCGATGGCGAATGCGGAAGGAGCTGTTCCCGAACCTCAGCGACGACACGATCATCCTCGGCAATTTCAACCAACTGTACAAGGTGAGTATTTTTTCTTTATAATAATTATTTGTGATGGGAGTATGCTGAGCCCTTTATTCAGATTGAGCCAACAACGTTCCGTACATGGCTTCGTATACTGGCGCGCATTCCCAACGCCGTTCTGTGGCTGCTTCGCTTCCCGGACCTGGGCGAACAGAACCTCCGGGAGACAGCCATCGCGTGGGCTGGGCGGGAGACAGCATCGCGGATTATTTTTACGGATGTGGCTCCGAAGAACGCTCACATCGCTCGGGCGAAGATCCTGGACCTGTTCCTAGATACGCCGGAGTGTAATGCGCACACAACTGCGACAGACGTGTTGTGGAGTGGCACACCACTGCTCACATATCCCCGCTACGAGTACAAAATGTGTTCTCGGATGGCGAGCAGCATCCTTAGCAGCGCGCTGCCAGACTCTGACGCTGGCCGCAAGGCCCGTGTTGAGTTGACGGCAGTATCCGACGAAGACTACGAGGACAAGGCCATCCGCCTTTGTCTCAGTCTCCAGTACACCCCCGGGTGTGGCGGTCGAGCGCGAGGCCGGCTATTCGACCTCCGCCGGATGCTGTTTGAGGAGAGAATGGGGAGCCGTCTTTTTGATACCAAACGCTGGGTTCGTGATTTAGAGAATGCTTATGATCAAGTCTGGAAACGATGGGTAAATGGCGAAGAAGGTGATATCTGGTTATGATGTACGCATCGGAATATACCCCTTGAGCGTTCTGTTTCTGTTTTTTCTTGTTAATTCCATGTCATATGTAGCCCCTATGCGCGTTTATATTGGTGATTTCTGTGATCTAGAGGTGTGAAACCTGGGCTATTCTGGTCTCCTCGGATCTACTGTGTTTCTTTCCGTCTTGATTTTGCATGGGAATCTCCGGTGATCCGTGATGTGCATACTGGCGTTGGATCTTTTCTAGCAATGAATCTCCATGACATTGCTGCGCAAGCAGCTTGGGTTGGCCATATCGCTCCTCCGCAATAGCAGTACCCAGGATACGTATCCCACTATGAAATACAGCTGTCATCACTGCAATATGTACAAATCAATCATTTCGAGCCTCATGCAGGATATCTTGCCCATCACATCCTGAGTTTAGACTCCAGCTGAATGCAGCTTATGCTTATCCTCTACTAACTCGACTATAATAGACAGTGTGATAGTTGCATATCTACTACTATTCACCAGGCATTACCAGGGCCTCCTAATAGAAAGCTACCAGTGGGCTATTAACTACTCTATTTATAAATGTTGCTTGTTTTAGGATACATCATGCTTAAGCTTATAATGATGAAGAGTGCTAGTGCACTACACCCTACTAATTTTATACATGATTAGGAGTAGAAGAGTGATTTTGAATAATTCATAGTCTTAAGCTAGGAGTATGAGTATTACTTATTTTCCTAGCCTAGATGAGACCTAGGAGATAGGATCATTATGTTGACACTGAGCTTGTCTAGTAGAATATAAGTAATAAAGGAACTACAAGTCTGTATGCGACTAAGCTGTTGATATAGAAGAGACTAAACATAAGATATTCCTTCTTATATGCTTCTCTTGCTCAGACAGACCGGGTTAGAATCGGGAATGGGGAGCCTTCTTGAGTCTGACTCGAAGGTATTGTGTCCATGAACTGAGGTTATTGGATCCCAGCCTCTCTGCCACAGCAGGTGACGATACTTTGCGCAGGTCAGTGACCTTTCTCATGTATTCTGATTGGAAAGAACCATATGTGTGCACAGGCTCTCAATCCTTCCATTCATGAAGTTTCATTATTGGCTAATGTAGTCCAGGTAGCTTCAATCCTTCACAAGGCATATAGTGTTATACTCAATCTGCTCCTTGTCCTTCTCACAAGCCACCGCCTCGTCCTTGGCTCGTTCACGCCGGTGGTGCTGAGCCTCTGGTAAGCCCATAAGCCACGGACCAGTCTCAGCAATGATCTGATCCGCCAATTCTTGGGGAAGTGGATGGGCTGACGATAGATGGGATCGTGCTTCCTGTTCCCACCAATCGAGACGCTGTGGGGGCACATTTCGCGTCGAACAGATGCGGTAGGAAGGATCAACGAGCCACAGGGTCAAAAAGCGACAGCGTCCAGGTCGACCTTTGTCCACCAATTCAAACGATTCAAGGCGGTGGCGTAGGCAGTTCGGAAAAGTGATCAGACCCCCTTGACGTATGGACACAGAACCGAGTTCTTGAAACGCTGGTCTCTCATTCTGAACACCGAACAATTTTTCCAGGTACGGAATGTCCCAACCACCCCCATTAAACGAGAACTCCTCGCCATGCATGGAAATCTCTTGAGCGAAGGAGATGCGGGTATTTGTCACGTTTTCAAGATCAAAGCAATACAAGGCTACCCCCGCGATATGCTCATTCAGCAGACCGTCCGCGTGCCAATCCTCGCCCAAGAAGGACGGGTTATCAGGAGTGAGCTCAATGCCCCCCAGCTTGACGATAATCTGTAGCCCCTTTTCGCGGAACTCGTCCTGGAGTTTCACGGTCTGGAACTGATGATCGATCTCGTCTTTTGCTCTGCGCATCTCATTATGGAGCATGGGATCCATGATTTCGGCGCGCTTCCGCCAGAGTTGCGTAAAGGGATTAATGTTGTCGTAATCCTCACGACCGACGATTGCTCGGGCCGTTCGTCCTGCCTTCCAGTCTTCGTAGGAATAGGTGGTGCCAGGCTCGGAGTGCTGAAACCGAAACATGCGACTGTATTTGATATTCACAACTTCACGCAAGGATAATGTTGCCTCCCAGTCTGCGGGGATTTCGCGTGTTGTATTGTACGACCATTGCACCTTTACTCCATACTCTGGTAAAGAGAGGTACTCCTTGACGCGAGCAAGCGCCCGCTGGTAATCCTCAGTTGACCTATCGACGTCCAGCGTGGTCGGGAGCTCCTCGGCCCATTGAGGATAACGATTATCCCACGCGACCCCGAATGTGCGGATTCGCATGGGCTCCCGACCGACAGAGCCCCGTGACCTCCCCTTCCCAAACCTAATCAGAATCTCGTTCCATGGCTCAACAACTTTGGATATCACACCTTCCAGCGTCCTGTAGAATGGCCGCTGCTCACGGGGGTGAAGATTGTTGATGTAGGAAGTAATCTGCACTTCTGTCGATCCAGCCGGCCCACGGAATTCAACTTCGCAAGGCAGCCATTGATAGCGCAGTGAGTAGAGGTATTTTTCAATTTCCCAGTCCTTTTTGTCATCATGGAGCGGCGGCGGTGCCTCTCCTTGCCCGTAAGCGTCCAAAGTCTGCTCAAGCGGAACACTGCCGCCACTGATCAGCACTCTCGTGCGTTCGCGAGTCAGCGGGTACAGCGATGGGTCAATCAGGTTCCAAACCTGCTGGTTTGAACTCGGTTCCCAGTCCATCTGCCCGGCACGTTCCTTCAATGCGAAAGTGACGAAGTCCTGGATCTCCGCGGTCACTGCAGGAGGAATGACGTTGTTTGATTTACACACGCCACTGGCAGCGTTCAGAACCACAATTAGACCAGTCTTCTGCCATCGCTGCGCTTTGTCACGCAGCTCAGCGGCGCACCATTCCCATGCCTTGGGGCTGATCAATGGAAATTGCGCCATGGCCTCGCTTCGCCAAGTCTGCATGGTTGAAGCATTAAAGACCAGCTCCTCCCAGCCTGGTCGATCAGTCAAGGAGTTCATCAGCCTCACCATTTCCAATTCGCGGGCGGTGAAAGGCGACGGGTACCAGCCCCATCGATCAGAGCCTACAAAAACTCTGCGTGATGATGTTATGATATCAAAGGGAACTCCATTGAATCCTGGCACCATCAAGGGTCCATCGCCTGTATTGTTGAACTCGACCTCGTCACTCATCATGCAGATCGCTTTACTGAAGGCAGCTGAGAGAGGAGATTTGTGAGGGGCGACTCAACAAAAATCTATCAAGATGTAAGGCGCGAGGGTTGATAAGGGGGCCATGAGGACACCTGGAAATTAATATTCTCTTCGGGTGGAGTCCGATGAGGCGTGGCAAGCAACGGGTGGATGGCCGTAACCGTCTGTAATTACATTTCGCTCATCCACAAATTGAATCCGTAATCACAGGACAATTGGAGATTAATCTCTACCTGAGCAATAATCGGACACTGTAGACGTTGTGGATTAAGCTTCACTAAGGTACAGTTGGGAGTAGCTTCTCTTGGCTTGGCAGTAGTCTTGTTTTCCGGTCCAATCTTCATCCTTTATTCTCTTCTTTTCATTGGCTCGACAATCCTAAGGGCCTTGGCGATCCAATCTCGGGTGTACAGGTCCGGCCCGAGCTTGCTCTGAGTCTGGTGCCTTAGCCTATAAAACTTAGCTGGAGTGTCTCTAAGACCGTACTAACAGGCATATTCTTCGAGACTGCTGGTACCGGCGCCGAATGTAACCCCGTTGAGTGCTGCATTTTCCTAATTCAATGCTAATTTCCGCTCAATCTTGCTTGTAAACGTTCACCGGATACTTGGCCCCTTAGTTGCATGGTAACCTGCATTGTTCTCGAGTCAAGTGGTCACTCTATCAATTCTGTTCCTGAAAAGCCGAGGCCTTAATTTACAGCTGCCACCAGTAAAAATGCTCGTTCTCGTATCAGGTGCTGTTGAACATCTGCTGCCAGATCATTTCGACTCGCTAGAAAACCTTTTTAGCTCAGGAGCTCTGTATGTCACCAGATGGCAGTTTTGCCGATTACCCGGAGAGACTGAAAAGATCAGAGGCTTGGATAATACCAGCTCGGATATTTGTGCTGGGAGTAGTACTCAACAGTTTTGCAGAAATTTCCAGATTCCACTCTGCTAGCTTGTCCTTGTCGAGCGACTCCAGACCCCTGTAAACCTCCAGACCTCAACAGACCTACAGGCGAGGACAGGGTTTGGGGCTATAGGTGAAGTCCGAATGTGTAGATGGGGTCATCTATGATAAAGTAATAGCATGCTGGTACAAGATTCTGTTACGTCTTTATTATTCTTTAGTCTTACAATGTCGCAACAGACTGTGACACTATAAGAAGGTGGCCCTTGCCATGGATGTCCCAGGGAGCGAATATTGTTTTAGCAGAAGGGCACTTCCTGGCCTGCGCCATTCTCTCCATTCTCTTATCCCTGCAGGCCTTTGGCCATCACATTCATTTCAGACCCTCGCATTCGTTACCGATATTTCTTTGTTGTCATTTGTGTTTCGCCTGAGCAGCAATGTTGGGCTTTCTCATAAAAGCTGCCCTTGTAGGGCTCGCCTTGGGGTCTCGCTCCCATTTACACCATGCCCACCTCCATCAGCGCCAAACGAACTCTTCTGTACCTGATGGATTCACAGACTTCGCTGTAACACCTGAGGTGACCGATCCCAGCGAACAGCTGAATCAGACATTCCTTCGTGCCACGCCAAAGATGATGCTCCTGAACTCAAAGGTCGCGACACCAAAGAGTAAGGGGGTTTTCGCGCATTTCATGGTAGGCATCGAAATCCATCTTATCCATCGTGCTATGCAGTTCTAACAATGCTCAGGTTGAAAATGCCCGTTCTTGGAACGAACTAGGATGGGCGTTCCATATCGCAGTGGCCAAAGAGGCACACCTGGATGCATTTGCACTGAACTTTGCCGCATCTCTCAAAGATCTAAAGCCTCTAAAGTCAGCTTTTGCAGTGGCAGAAGCAAGAGGATTTCAACTGTTTCTCTCCTTTGACTATGCGGGACCTGGCCCCTTTGAGAAAGCTACTGTGATTTCGATCATTAATGAGTTCAAGTCGTCGCCTGCGTATTATACATACCAAGGGAAACCGTTTGTGTCGACTTTCGAGGGTCCTGGAAATGCGGCGGACTGGAAAGACATCAAATCCGAAACTGGATGCTTCTTCATTCCCTCGTGGTCCTCCCTTGGGGCCAAGGAAGCTCTGAAGCTGGGCACTCCGGATGGGCTCTTCAGTTGGGCAGCCTGGCCGTGGGGCAACCAGGATATGGATACGTACGTTGATGCTTCCTACCTCGACTATCTAGAACAGGCTGGAGGAAAGGCGTATATGATGCCAGTCTCCCCATGGTTCTACACAAACCTTCCGGGTTATGAAAAGAATTGGTTATGGCGAGGTAATGTCTACCAGAGAACAAAAGAAACAGAGGGATGAGCGGTGATGCTAACCAATAAATATCTAGGAGATGACCTCTGGCGAGACCGCTGGGAAGAAGTTATGGTGGTGCAACCCGATTTCGTCCAAATCATCAGCTGGAACGACTATGGTGAATCCCATTACATCGGCCCCCTGTACGAAATTGATAAATATGAGGCGTTTAGTGTGGGCAAGGCGCCCTTCAACTATGCCCACGCCATGCCACACAATGGCTGGCGTCTCTTCTTGCCCTACTACATCGATACCTATAAAAATGGGAAGGCGTCCATCACGAAAGAAGGAGTGGTGGGCTGGTACCGCCCGAATCCTACTGGAGCATGCAACGATGGCGGTACCACAGGCAACACGGCCAGTCAATTGCAATATGAGTTTCGGCCTGCGGAGGTTGTCCAGGACAAGATCTTCTATTCAGCACTGCTGACCTCCATGGCCACTGTCACTGTCACTGTCGGGGGCGTGTCTATCCCCGCTACTTGGCAGGATATCCCTGACGGAGGCGTGGGTGTGTACCACGGCAGCGTTGGGTATGGTACTTTCTACGGCGATGTGAAGATCTCCATCTCTCGCGCTGGAAGTACCATTGCAGAATTCAGCAGTGCTGCTATTACCACAAGCTGCACTGACGGCTACGCCAACTGGAATGCTGTTGTTGGCAGTGCAGAGGGCCCCAGCATCTCCGCCGTCTCCCCCCAAGCTTGCTATTGACGAGCAGGCCTGCATTGAGGGCACAGCACCAGGCAACTTCCAGGGGCTGTGCAAGTTTACCTGTCAGTATGGCTACTGCCCCATTGGAGCCTGCGTGTGTACCAAAATGGGTGCCCCCAGAGTCAAACCCAAAGCCAAAGGCATCAATGGATATCCTATTGCTGGTGAAGGGTCTAGTTACATTGGTCTCTGCAACTTTGCTTGTAACTACGGATACTGTCCACCTGATGCATGTGGCCCAGTGGAGGTGCCTCTCACGGAGCCGACAGTCTCGCCTTTCCTACCGTCTGCGTGCACTGCAGGCACCGGCCAGGGCGACCTGGCGGGACTTTGCTCGTACGTCTGCAACTACGGCTTCTGCCCCATCCACGCGTGCAGCTGCACAGGCACTGGCGCCCTCCACCAGCCCCCTGCGGCCAACAATACCTTCACCGCGTTCTACCAAGGCGATGGCGACGACGCCGGCCTGTGCAAATTCGCCTGTCAGCGCGGCTACTGCCCCGATGCCTGCGCCAGTACAGAAGGCGAAGTTCTGTCCTGCGAGGACGACGACGACGACAGCCCCGATTGTGCGGAAGAAGACACCGTGGACCCCTGCGATCTCAGTCTTTACTTCTCATCGTGGGAAGCTCTCAAGGCAGCCACAGACATCCCCGAGCTCTGCATGCCCATGTACGCCATGCAAGTTCTCATGGACACACTCAACACCGCCCTGCAGAACTACACGGACGTCAACAACGGCTACGACGAAAAGTTCGGCTACTACGTTAAATACCTTCGCGACATGGTGCCAGAGTCTATCAATAAGGTTATCGCAGATAACGGTAAATACGTCCAATGCTCTCAGGCGATCAAGGGGGGGTGGTCGGAACCCAGATCATGCTTTATCCCGCTCGTTACCGACGCATGGACCGTCAAGTACACCTTCGTCGACGAGCAAGGATTCTACGACGAATTGCAATCCAAATACGGCATCCAGCGGGACTGGGTGGAGGTTTCTGACGTCGTCAATGAAGACAAACTCTGCACCCCAAACCCTCGGAGCGGCGGTATCGTCTGCCACAATATCAAACAGGTAAACCAGAATATCCCCCACGCCAAGGCCGACTTCACCATTCTCAACCCCAAAGACTCGATTGCAAATGCGTTGCCCCGGTTCCAAGCTCTCCAGCGCGATGTTGTGTCGACATGGGCCGATCTCTCCTTCTTTCTCTGGGACGGGGACGACGCAGACGCAGTGGAGGCCCTTTCCACTCCCGTCTTCATGCTCCTCCAAGCCGTCGAAAGCATGGCATCAGTGAAGGAAATCGGCGAAAAGGAGAAGGAAAAAGAGGAAGAAGAGAAAAGAAACCTCATCATAATGATCATCTCGGCGGTCCTGCTCATTCTCCCCTTTGCCGGCGAGATTGTAGGCCCCGTCACAGGGGCCGCCTGGATCACCGATGCGGCCCTGTTGGCGGATGTAACTGCCAGCTTGGCTATGGCGGGCTATGACCTTGTGACCGACCCAAAGTCAGCGCCGATGGATTTATTGAATATCCTGTTTGCAGGAACAGGGCGCACGGCGGGGAATCTCTCCAAGGCGGCGAGTGTTCGACGTGGGATCAAGGCGGAGGATCTGACCAAGTTTGGGAAAGTGTTTAAAGAGAATGACGATCTGCTTCAGGGGTTGATTAGTCTCTGTAAGACATAGTTGGCTGTCATTAATATATAGATAGACCTTAGCAGCGGGACACTACAGCATGAGGATGCCTCTGGCCGACGAATATTGATGAGGAAAACAGGCAATGAATCTTGAGGACATATTTCGATTTCATGTTGATGTAGACTGGTGTCATATATCTTACATCCTCCCAAAATCACTGCCATGGCGTTCAGCCGTATGGCGTATACTCCTGAATCCCGGAAGTTCAACATCGACTGCACTCTTCATACCGCAAGACGCAATATCCCGCCAGAGATGTGCACATGGGGCCGCAACATCCCCGTCTTGTACTGAGTTAATGAGTCATGCTGTTCTATCACCGGCAGCTAGTTCCCCTGGACATGCAAACGACCACGCGGCAGCTGATCCTGTTAGATGCTCGCTACCACAGTAATAGTGCCGCTATAGCAGTGGGCAGGTCCGTACTCCGCACAGTGTACTTGCCCGTGTTAGCCCAGAGCAGTCAGCCTAGCACGTTTCCTATGATGTTAGCTATATGAGGCAGGACTCAGGGTAAACTAACAGGTCAGTAGTTCAGGCTTCGCATTAAGACAAGACCAAATCATGGGGTGATATGGTGAACACTATCCTCATAGTAGGCACCAGCTTATTTTCTCTACGACCAGCCTCTTGTGGCAGTTCCATGGAACTCACACTATGAAGAGTGCCCTTGAATTGTCGACGCAAGAGATCTATGCATACAAGATTAGAGTAACATGCACTGACTAGGGAAATCTAGCACATACGACCACAGGGTGTGGAAAACAGGGCTTCCCGTCCGCTCAGCCGTACTTAAGCCACACGCCGGCCGGTTAGTAGTTGGGTGGGTGACCACCAGCGAATCCCGGCTGTTGTATGTTTTTTCCTCACCGATTTTTGCTTCAGCTTATGCCAATGCTGCTCTGATCTTCACGCTGTTCGCCCTCAACTGCACTCTGCCCGGCTGTTGTATGTTTTTGATTTTTTTTGGTCCCATTTGTTTTGGAGATGCAGTGACGGTAGGATCATGAAGCACAGTTACCCCGACCCTAAACTAAACTGGGAATCTCATCCTCCGATGGAGGCTTGTCAGAAACAACATGCAACTAGCGCTGTCAAGTATCCATCCAGCATGGTCTGACAGAGGACTTTAACATAAATATCGATAAGAAACCGCCTGGAACTTTCCTACTTCTCATTCAACATCAACGCTCGGAATGAAGCTTACAGATTCGAGATCTGATTTGAAAACTTAATTCAGGCCCTCTGCGTCCTCGTGATCTTAAAGAGTTGAATAGCTTTATTAAGATGCGCGACGCGTTGTCGGTGTAGAATGCTTTATTCCGTAGTTGATTTACATCCTTCGATATCTACAATCAACGCCGTCGATAATCTCTGCTCAGGTAATGGGCATCAGAGTTGCACCACATAGAAGACACTTTCCATTCATCACATACGCGGTAGGGAATTCTTTATAACTGACCTAGGCAAACACTTTCAAATCAGATATTAGAATGCTATACGGTACATCCGCCAAAAAAACACTAGCGACATACATATTTGCTGTCTCAATCAAGCTTTGACAAGAACATCATTAATATCACTTTTTAGATGACCACAAGTCCAACACAAATTAAAAAGTCAATTCAGACAAATAATCATTCCCCCAACCTGCATAAAGGTAAGTTATCTGTTTTGAATGTCCTCGGGATTCTTCCAGCGAACTAGAAAGATCCAAAAAGGAATAGGAAACTTACAAAAATACTGTTACAGGCAATAACTGTCCCCCTTCCGCGACAGATTTCTTCTGGACAAAGTATCAACTTTTGACATTCTGAGTTTTACAGCGAAGTATGCTACTCACCAAGATTTGGTTCTGAGCCTTGAATACGAATACAATCGAAACCGATAGTACGCCCTTGAGCAACTGTAGAGGTCCTGCAGCAGGCGCCCTTGTGGCTAATTAACTGCCTTGCCTCTATGTCTTCTGCAGGAAGTGCAGAAGCCATGCCGGTAAGTACGCTAAGAAGTAGAACAGTATTGACGTGCATCGCAGATCAGGCGGTTCAGTATGGTTCAATATGTCGAATTATACCAGGGTAGTAAAGGTAGTCTCGGATGTCCGCTGGAAGCTCCTTTTTTAGAGTCGATCAATCAGCTAAGTTTATATATAGAGGACGAACATGAAGGATCAACCCATGCCAAGCCATAAGAGTTTCTTTCTTAGTTACATCATACAACTTCTCACTTTGCATCAGGTGAGTGAATGCCTTACCAGGGATATCGAAGTGTAGAACATAAGCTTCAAAGAGTGGTTGTTTGTATTTTAAGGTTTATGTACGTAATTATTCTATTAGTCTCCCACTAAACCCTGCCCTTTCACTAAAGCAATATGTGTGGATCAGTGAACCAGTAATTCTGCATGGTACAGGGACTGGCCTAGCATAGGAATAATTCTGGGGATTGTAGGAATTAAACATGCTATAGTATTATCCTGGTTTGCTTTGTCTTGGGCAAGCGTATCTGAAGGAAGTCTATTTAGGGAGTGGTTGCTTAACATGAGGCCAGATACAGATCCAACCTTAATTTTTCGTATCATACGTACATCGGTATGCTCCGAGTATTTAATGATGGACAGACTAGACGAGACAAGGCTTTCCTTGGAATGATATTTCAAGATGGTCGCATGGGCTACAAGTCATGTTAACTCGGGAGTCGAGGTGGTCAAAGTATTCGCCCCTCTCAACTAGTAATCAATGGAACTCGCCAAGATCGATCACCCGAGCCATAGGATGGATATTCTAGTTAATCTTCAGGCCCGTCCAGAATCAACAAAAGCGATCATACGACACTAGTGGATCATCTGATTAGAGCCATCCCCATGGGAAAACCCGCACTATCCCCGGCTTGCCTAGAGGGAAATCTCGCATCTGGGGTAAAAATATATTGTGCCGGTCGAAAAAGAAAGTGGCAGCCTGAGCACTGAGACTGCAAAATCTTGTCTCAAAGCCCCGGTGAACAGACAATGTCGAGTCTAGATACCTATATCAGGAGCAATACGTTGCCTAGTGCCGAACAGGTTCGCATGCTTGAAGTAGACAAACTGATGAAGGAGTCCACACTCTTTGAGGAGAACCAGTGTACGGGCGGCGGCGGTGTTCAGACAACGTAAATGTAATCGAGACATACCATTTGAATTCATGCTTTCTCTCATGTTCATTATTGTACTCTTACTATGAGTATTTGACATATATGAATATCTCCTCTTCAATGCTATTCACATTTGGTTGAAAATACAGGCACGGATTATGTGACGTCTGGAGCATGATAACCACAATAGAAAGGCCAAGATACGCAGGCCTGAGCGCCCCCGCTCTAATGCAAAAATTTTCAAAGAATTGGTCTCTGAGAGCGAGATTGGCCAATGGTGTCTGGAAGATATGGTTACGGTTTGAGATCCACAGATTGTGTGGTTTATTCCCCCAGAATATCTCCCGTAGAAGGACGTTGCGACATGCTCGAAGTCATGTCTGAGTCTGTACCATACAACTTAGAAATGAAGCTACTAATAAGTAGTAGGATTTCGTTACAGGGGAGAGCGGAACACATTTTGCAATGTCAAAGAAACTCTTTGAATAGAGCACCTTCAATAGGATAGAAGGAGGCCATCTTTGAGGCATCCCAGGTAAGGAATAGTGAAATAACCCCCTTAGGGACATAATTCATCATAATTCATGATTACTAGATTTCTACAGCCTCCAATCCAGATTGCACCCTAGATCATTTGTGAAATATCCTTCCCATAGTTTGTCAGGTTAAGTAGGTCATGCCAGTATGCCTCAGTCAAGAATTAGAAGATAAATTAGATAGAATAGCTTTCTTTGGATAGGACATTTATTAGAGAACAGCACTTCCTAGTGAGGAAAACCAAGCCATATATGCGCAAATTTAACTATTCTTTGACTGTTTTGCGCGATAAAGGGATTCTCTTCTTGCTCTATTTCTTGAGGTTATATCTTCTCAAAACACTTTAGATAGTTAACTTGGATAACCCCCAGGCGTGTGTGCAACCAGGGCCTTCTAGCTCATAGAGGGGCTCCGGTGGACCATCTACTAGATGTAATGCTTAGCAGAGGGACTAAGCTTTTAGGGCCTGCTGCTGCGAGGCTTTAATTTTAAAGGAATGGTGCTGTTAGAATTGATTTTTAGTATTATAAATAGTGCTGCGACTAACACTAAATTCCTTCACCAGTTGAGTAGGTGACCCCTGATTTTCTAGGCCATATAAATTAGCTGCGCGTGCTTTAGACGATAGCTCTGATTGAGCCCTTTTAGTCCCAAAAAGTCCCATTTTGATTGAATGGTTGGTGGTTGAAAGAAGTATTGATTTTTTGTCGCGTCGCGGAAACGCGTAATGTCCACGGACTTTTGAACCCCGATGTATTTATTCTCTAGATAAGGCAAATCAGCATAAAATCCCTCTTAAAGTAAGTAGGATAAATCCATCGTAGAACCTAATAACCGACCCCTACAACTTTAGTCTTCGGGGTCGCGCAACGCGCGACCCCGCCATCTCAATGAAAACCGACATCTTAATGATAAGCCATTTTCCCATACTAAACTGGATATTTGAGGTTTCATTTTTCTTAACAAAACATAATTAGAATGATCTAAAACTAAGTATATAGATTATAGATACTATTCTAATATATATATTCCTTTTAAATCAAAATCGTAGCGGTGCCTCTAGAGATATTAAGAAATTTAGGAATTAAGGCATAAATTACAAGCTTATATTAAGTTCTACTATATTCCTCTTTATATATTAGAAAACAGAATGACCCCTATATAATAAACATATTAGATAGGAAATCCTCTATATAAAGTTAGAAATAGTAGCTAAATATACAAATTTATTACCATAATTTTACGCATAGTAATAACCTAGTGATATAGACTATTAGCTATATAAAATTAGTATCTATAGATAGGCCTTATTTAGTACTTTTTTATTATAATTTTTTCAGAATTTTATATCCTTTGGTATGGTAGATAATATAGGGAATACTTGATTTTCTGGGATTTATCATTGGGATGGCAGGGTCGCGCAACGCGCGACCCCGAAGACTAAAGTTGTAGGGGTCGGTTAATAATTGGACTAGTCTAGTCAGAATTTAGCATTCTAACGTAATTCCCAACCGAGCCGCCAACCCGACCAAGCCGCCACTTTCCCATTCGATTCCAACGCGTTCAATTTGAATCTATCTAAACCACTACTATGCCACCAAAATCGCATCAAACCTCTGGAAATCTAGTGGAGCAAGAGGGAAGGATCCAATTAGCAATATCTACTTTAAAAAATAAGGAAATTTCAAATATCCACCGTGCTGCAGAGATATTCAATGTGCCTAGATCAACCCTTCATGATCAACTCAATGGAATCCAATATCGAATTGAGAAACGCGCCAATGGCCATAGGCTATCTCCTACACAGGAAGAATCATTAGTGGAATAGATACTATCTATAGATTCACGCGGAGTGCCTCCTAGGCCATCTCATGTGCAAGAAATGGCCAATATTCTTCTTCAAGCAGATAATCCCTCTGGATTCAAACCTATTAGCAAGAACTGGGTTTCTACCTTTACCAATCAGCATGAGGAGATCAAAACACAGTATTCTCAACGATATAACTATAGCCGAGCTCAATGTGAGGATCCAAAGATTATTAAGGAGTGGTTCAACTGCCTACAACAGATCCAGATGCAATATGGCATCTCCTCTGAAGATATCTACAATTTTAATAAGATAGGCTTTGCTATAGGCTTGATTGCAACTACTAAGGTAGTAACAAGAGCTAATATGCCTGGAAAGCCTCATCTTATTCAGCCAGGCAATCGGGAATGGGTTACAACAATTAAATATGTTAATACTACTGGCTGGGTGCTTCCTTCTTGTATAATCTTCAAGGGGAAGGTTCATATTGAGGGATGGTATCAAGATCATACTCTACCATCTGACTGGAGAATTGAAGTCAGTCAAAATGGATGGACAATGGATGAGATAGGCCTTCGGTGGCTTCAAAAGGTCTTTATCCCTGCAACAACTCGCCGTACAGTTGGAAGATATCATCTACTTATCTTAGACGGCCATGGAAGCCATCTAACGCCTGGTTTTGACAAGGCCTGCAAGGATAACAATATTATCGCTATCTATATGCCTGCTCATTCTTCTCATCTCTTACAACCACTAGATGTTGGTTGTTTTAGCCCATTAAAGCGAGCTTATAGAGGCCTCATTGAGCAGAAGATGCGCTTAGGACACAATTATATTAACAAGTTTGACTTCCTTCGAGCGTATCCAACAGCTCACCTTGAGGTTTTTAAGCCTCTAAATATCCAGAATGGCTTTGCAGCAGCTGGAATCTACCCTTTTAAGCCAAAGAGGGTGCTTGAGAAGCTTAATATCTGTGTATCAACCCCTACCCCCCCTCCGAGCCGTGCAAGTCAATCAACCAACTCATCATG
>JAAAPX010000266.1:0-22952 GCA_012656285.1 Aspergillus fumigatiaffinis | reverse complement strand
GGTCGAAGTCGGGATTGGTGATGCAGGCTGCTGGGGAGACGGTGTGGGGATTGCCCTGGGGTATGATGCCGAGGAGAGGTTGGGGATTAAGGATATCAAGACACCGGATTGGGGTGAGGCGCAGGTGTTTGAGGAGGGGGAGGTGCCTGTTTTTTGGGTAGGTTGCACTTCATCTTGTGGTTGTATGAGGTGGGCTAACGATGTAGGCGTGTGGTGTGACGCCGCAGTTGGCGGTTGAGATGGCGGGCGAGAAGATCAAGGGACTGGTGTTTGCTCATGAGCCGGGGAATATGCTCGTTACGGATTGGACGGCGGGGGATCTGGAGGCGTTGAGGGAGAGAGCTGGGATTGCTTTGCCTGTGTAACCCTTCCTCTGGCCAGTAATCATCCATGCATCTACCCAGAGGCAGAATGGTGCTGTTGGGTTAGATGGTCTTGGGACTCCTTGTCTGGACGATGGTCGATTGTGTATCGCCACTGTCGTAGAACGTATGATGTGATGGCAGGGCTCAAAACAAATCTCGCATGACACTCGACAGGTCACCCCCATAGTCATGCATATACCCATTGCCCATCCTGCCACTGCCATCGTCAAAGACCTGCGTCACTCCCATAATCTGATTCTCCAGCGTCCCGACGGCCTCGAACCACTCCATCAGCTCCTGCGTCATCTGTGCCCCATCCTGCGGTGTTTGCCCCTGGTTGCTGGCCGGCGCCATATCCACCCTTTGACTGCCAGCAGTCAAAACATGCTGGTCCGTAGCCGACTGCCGGAGCCCAACCTGTGGCCCGAGCTTGCGCAGGCTCTTGATCGATTTCCACAGGCGCCGGGAAATGTACGACTGCGTGGAGAAGCCCTTGACCAGCTCCAGGGCCATGTAAAACTCCTCCTTGCACCGGCTGCTAAACTGGCTCGGCGCCTGAACCACAGCCAGAAACAGGACGGCCAGCGCAGACACTAGAAACCAGTTAAACGCAACCTGCTGCAGCTGGTAGATGTCCGACGTCTCGTTCAGCCGCGTGATGAAGCGGATCGTGTCCTTGGCCAGGTCCACGGCCGTCTGGCACTCGGCCGGATACCGCACGATATGGCCCGCTGAATGCAGCACGGGCCGGTGGATGAGCATGCGCAGCTGGTTGGCTCGCAGGTACAGCAGCGCGCGCAGCCGGCGGATACTGCGCGGTTCCATGACTTGCTCATTGGGCTGCTCCAGGCGCAACGATGCCGGGATGGCGGCCGCCCATTGCAATACCTGCCAGTCCAGGTAGTTCATCTCGTCCTTTTTGAGCTCGCCGGTGTTGTTGAAGGCGGAGATAAACTTCCATACCTTGGCCGCGATGCGACTGTACCGGATCATCACGCGCAGGTACGGGGTCTTTTCCTCGGGCTCGGGCAGCCAGGGGTCAATGTCGCTGTCCTCGAGAGAAAACGGCATCCCTGTACCGAAGCTCCAGCGCATGTCTAGCGTGTATATGGACCAGAACAGCCGGAGGACTCGATCCCGGCCGGCCGCCACTACCGTCGGATGGCTGAGTGTCTCGCGCCGGTGCAGGCCTTTCTCCAGACACATGCGCTCGACGATGCCGATTGTGCGCCACGCCAGCGCTTCTTCGTCCATTTGAAAGTAGAAAATCGCCTAGCTATTAGCATCTTCGCGTCATGTAACAGAAAGAAAACTCACCACCAAAGTCAAAAAGATAATCCGGCCGATATCCGGCGGGCCCCAGACGCAATCATCCGCTACATCGCGCACACTTTCAAACAGCCGCATGGCTAGCTCACTGCGCCCGCTGGCCTCCGCCGTCAGCGCACACGCAAACACCAACCGCAGTATATGCACGTCGTAATCCCCAGACCGCAGGGGAAGCCGTGGAGACAGCTCATAGAGACCCTCCACCTGCCGCAGTAGCTCCTCCAGCTCCAGCACGGGGTACATAATCCCCATTTCCTCCTCGTAAACCCGACACAGCCGAATCGCCTCGGCCTTGCTGATCGTCCAGAGGGGGTCATTTAGCATCCCGAGCGGGGTGTCATCCCGAGTTGGAGGTGTGACGTCCCCGTCATCCCCGTCGTCCCCTTCATCGGCGACTTCATCCCCGTCGCCATCGACAATCCCCCGCCGCTGCAGACTACTCTTAGCTAAACCGAAACTAAACCCCGAGGTCGTTGGACCCTGAAAGGTCAGCTCCCTCGCTGACGACGGCCGACGGAAGGCCCGCCCCTGATCCTGCGGTGAGGCTCCAGGTCGCGAGAGCGCATAGACCGCAGCCGAGAGCGCCGAGATCTGCTCCTGCATGGCGGACATTTGCTCAATGAGACGAGACATATTCCTGCTTTGTTAATGTGCGTCTCTCATATGGAATGAATGACATCACATACTGCTGGTCACTTGAGTCGGGGCGGGTTCTCCCCGCGTAGATGCATTCGATCTGTTGTCGGCCACAGCGTTGACAGGGTGATTGGCCGTTGCATTTGATCTTGCGGCGTTTGCATTCATTGCTATGCCGTTAGTTATTATTGTTGTTGTAGGTTGGTGGTAGCAGTAGGCTCACCATGCTTTGGTGATGTATTTCGGCCGTCGTTTCCGGGGACGCGGGTCCTCGTCCCGGGCGTTTGGCCATGTATCTGGGACAGGAGGGGTTTGAGAATGGTCCATTTGAACGGGATGAGTAGTATAGGAATGATGAAGAAATTCAAGTGTAAGCTGTGTAGGAATGAATGGAGATGGGAAACGCGGGGATTCCGTCCAGAGTGCGGAATTAGTGCCTCGGGGTGGGTGCCTGCGTGCCTGCGTGCCTGATGGTACTATACGGCACTTTTGATCGATATTGAATTGAGACGGATTACTAGTTTCTATTGTTGAATATTAAATTGCATGGCGGTCAAATAATAGCTTACATGCTAGATGGACTACATAAATCTCGCTTTTACGCAGCAACGTCCGAAGAAGTATATATCTACTACAACTCCTTGGTCCGCTCATCACTCTCGGCAATCCATTGCTGCAGTTTGGACGCATCCCGGGGCTTGAATCCCACCTTGAACGGCTTGGGCTCTGTAGTCAAAGCGGTCGGAATGGCATTGCACTCGATCGCATCCAAGGTCGGCCGGTCAGCAGGATCGCGCGCCGGATGCATCGTAAAGGCCGTGATCAAGCGGATGTAAGCCGTGTACAGCTCCCGGTTGGCCAGATGGGAGCCCGCGCACATGCGTGAACCAGCGCCGTAGCCGTAGTGAGGGGTTCCGGAGCCTTCGCTGACGTCGAGGTACCGTTCAGGAATGAACTTGTCTGGCATCTTGAAGTGATCTTCGTCGTAGTCGGCGGCGTATGCGTTCTATCCCGTCAGTATTTGGCTGAATAGGGTCAGTGGCTACTTACCATGAAAAAGATCGTTCCCGCAGGAATGGTGGCACCGTTGTAGACAATGTCCTTGGTGCTCTCACGGGGCAGGCAGATGGGGATGACGGTCCAATATCTCAGGGTTTCCTTGACCAGAGCCGTCACGTAGGGCACTTTCTCCTCGACCAGGCACTTTTCCCATGCGTCTCCGTTGGGATAGACCTTCATAATCTCATCGTAGGCCTTTTGCTGGATGCGCTGGCCGTCCTCCGAGGCCAGGTAGGCAATACCCATGATCAGATTGCCGGGAACGGTATCCAGACCGGCGGAGACCATGGTCAAACAGATGGATTTCACCTCGGCTGCGGCCAGTAAGGTCAGTAAGGCAAACATCGAAATGATAAGCTACTTACCCTCGTTCAGCTTGGCTTCTGGATCTTTGAGAATGTTGCCGGTAATGCATGGCTTGTCGGTGCCCTTGGTGATGCGTTCCTTGAGCATATCCAGCAAGAATGTCAGGTACTTGTCGCGACGCACGCGGAATTCCTCGGCCTCGCGATTCGTCTTGGGAAAAATGCGCAGCAGCGGGATATAGTCCTGCCAGTTGTTGCTGGTACTGCGAAAGTTGGACACACCGCGCTCGACGTCGACAATCTCGCGGAGTAGGGCATCGTCGACGTTGCCTTCAATGCGGAACCCATAGTTGAGGGTGAGACTGGTGTTGAGCGCAAACCGCTGAAAGTAGGCTGTCGGATTGATGTCCACGGCGCCGTTGCGGCAGTCCTTGAGCAGCTCCTTGATACTGGATGTCGCTTCGAGGTCGATGATGGGCATGTATGACTGCACGGCGGGGCGATTCAGCGCAGTGGCCGCAGCCTTTCGGCGTCGCTTGCAGGACTCATCCCAAGGCGAGGTGCCAATCGTGAAACCCTGAGAGCTGGACACGACGCTGTGAAAGGTGTGGAAGGTGGGCCGCGAGATGAGGGCGGACTGGTCTTTGATCCACAGCTGTTTCACTGATTCGAAGCTGTTGGCAAATACGATGCGCTAGAATCCGTCAGTAGAGACCCCACCCAACAAAAGGTGAATAGAGTCATCAATGGACTAACCTTGTTGCCCATGCGCACTTGGAAGACAGGACCGTACTTTTTGGCCCATTTGGCGGCAACAGTGGCATGTCGGTCACCAAGCTGTAGCAGATTGCCAAACACAGGCACTCCGGGAATTTCAGGAAGACCTTTGATCTTGGGGATATCCGTGCGATTCAAGTAGCGGATGAGAAAGTATACCGCCGCGAGGACGGCAATGGCAATGGTCTGTGCCATGAGGTATTTCTTTAGATAGTGTTCGTTATAGCTATGATAGAGGTATAAGTGGCGATATAAGCAGCGGATGCGACCGTCTTTATAGGTAGAGCCTTAGACGTCACCCCTCATTGCCTCCGCGGTGGTGCAGATATCATCCCTGCGGTGTGCCTATTCCGTGTATGTTATTGTCATACCCCAAGCAAGGATCCGCAATAGTTGTCCAGTCGCTGTAGTCCATCTGCATCTCCATTTGTTAAGGGAGGATGGGGATTGGTCAATCCTGAACAACCGAGGACGCCGCAAGACTGCGGGATTTCGGAATTTCTTCCGCTCGGTTGCGTGCGGATATCTACTACTAGAGAGGGAGGTAGATATAAACAATATAGTTCTAGCATCGTAAGTCTATAATAATTATAACTCAGATTGCTCCTCCTTAAATATCTATCTTAAATGACCAATTATGCCTTCCAGTCTCAACTTGTATACTTATGCTTGAGAGCCTAAGGCTACCATACCCAATATTATATATATTCTACGATGCGGGTCTTTTGGAGATGTATAACCAGATACAGGATAACGCATTGATGCAATAGAGCGAAACCTTCTGGAGAGAGCAAGACAGCCATGGGGTTATCCTGAGGCAAACCAAGAAGATCCTAGCCACCAGAGAGTACAGAAGGACAGGGCTCAACAACTTCCTCGCCAGCCAAGTCTATGGGTTTATGGCTGCGGTTGAATAGCTACAACCGTGAAGCAATACAATATTTTGATTGATTGGTCGACTTGAGTCTAAGGATAGATACGTTGGTCCTGATTTAATGGCTAGGAAGCAATATCATACATGAACAAATCAACAATACAGAGAGGTCACTCATCAGAAGAAGAAGAACAAGAAGAACAAGAAGAACAAGAAGAAGAGAGAAAGTCTTCTTCACCCCTGGAGTTTCGTCTTATTCTGTGCTCAAGCCTCGACGTCCTCCAGATATTCCTCATACTTATTGATGCCCGCAGTGAACATTCCAATTAGGGGTGTCCACGTTCGTCGTAAGAAATCCATAAGCCCTCTCGTATCCTACTCTGTATGCCATCTCGCTGCCCCCACACTCCGTCGCTCCCTGGGGGTCCTTATGGACTCTCCATAGCATGACTTCCATTTTGCAATGGCAGTACCTAATCCCTCCTCGGTCTACCGTTTCACCCATGGGAAACCAGTCTTGCAAATGAATGCCGTCATCTGCTATGCACGGTTCTTTGGCTTTGGCCATGTGCTCAAACCCCTCCTCTACCCTCCGCTTACAGATATTCGGGCAATGGTCCTTCCCAAGCGCACGGAATTTCCCTCCAGGGTCAGCAGAACTCGTCTGCACTTGAGAGTTGTCGAGCAGCGTTCGAACCCATAGCAAGGGCGATAACCGCTATCCTGAGAGCTTTGAAAGAGACCATTCTCTATCAAAAGATTTAGGATTCTTGTCTGATGGGTGTAGGGTGGAACATACCGTATAAGAAGGTAATCAAGGATATTGGCAAGGTAACAATGGATGTCTGCTTGTTTGAATTACCAGAGAAACCACTCCTAGAAGAATAGAGGCTCTTTATACAGTTTTAATGTCGTGCATAGCCATGTTCCCATATGAGACAATTTTCCCAGTATCAGTAAAATCTTAATGAATGTGAACCCTGAAGGATTTGAGACCCTAATCAGATAGCTCCTCTATTGGTTACATAGATATAGAGATAATCCTTCAAAAGCACTGTCCAGATATTAAATTAACCAATTGGAACTTCATGCTCACAAGTAAACCAAACTTCAAGACATGTTTTATCCAGTGCTGTGGAAAGTGCGATACATGTCTTGCATGTTGGTCACTTGGTCACTTGGTCACTTGGTGTAGTTATTCCACTTGCTATAGCATCGACGAACGGGCCAAAACATTCACCGCTGTACGCTCTGTATAGAGCAGTTTCAATCGATAGACTAGATATACATTCTGCTACCTGACCTCAGGATTCATCGACTGTCCAATGGAATGCAGTTCATAATGAACACTAACATCATATTCATGCCCAACGCCTCGCTAACAACATGACAGAAAGAAATAGTCGTTACCAACTACTGATACCGCCTCGTCTTCTTCCCAGGCACCCAATGATGGAAATATACCTGTCCAGAAGATGCAGATGCAGCCGGACACGCAGACACAGACACAGACGTAGACATCGCCGCCCCCAGCCCAGCCCTTGCTCTCCCCCACCGCCGCTTATACGCCCTGCGCAGGAAGCTATCATCCAGATGCACCTGTCGTCTACCAAGGGTATATGCCAGCCGCTGAGCGCCATGCTCACTCTGTCTCTGTCTTATTGAGAGTGTACCCTCTGGCGCTGGTGTCGGCACTGTACTCACTCAGCTCATCTCATCATCTGGTATAGGTACAGGGTAGGATAGGATAAATACCTCGATAACCCCCCCGTAAATGGGGATACACCTTATCCTCATACGCACACCCTCCACGCATGCGTGCATATGCAGAATGACCAGGAACTGGAACTGTGCGAGCCGACGCAGCAGCCACCAAAAACGGAATGTGAGTCACAGGGATTCCCCTCCTCAACGCATCCCTCAGAACTGCATACTCGGTCTGCCGTCTAGCGAGTTTGGCTTTCTCGATGTCGGTTTGGATTGACTCAGGATTTGCGGTGTGCATGATTTTATTTCCTTTGTTTGAACTTTAGGTAATTGAGTTGCATTCAATTTCTGGGGGTATACATTACATTTATATACATACTCCGTACGTGCTACCGGCACACGACTTCTTGCTTGCGTTGAGGATCCACGAGCCGCGTCATGCATAAATAGATTAACGTTACAGTGGGATTGGAGACTGGGGTAGACGGCATAGGCTACGATCTCAGACCTAGATAGACTGCGGCGATGGGTGTTTCAGGTTGTTTCAGTTAGAGTTATTTATCTGCCGGACATGCACCACATGCCTGTCATATCTGCAAATCATACATGCTTGTCACTCGTAGCTCGTCAGATTAAGTATTCTCTGCGTCCTTGCATATCTGAGACATGCGTGTCACTCGTAGCTCGTCAGATTAAGTATTCTTTGCGTCCCCGTGATCGACCGGCCCAGTATAACCATAAAGTTGTTCATGCATTGATCATCTACTATACAAATCATAGGCACACTGCTCCAACGTGTAGCCAGAACCCAAAATGCAGAAATACAATCCTACAATACATAGCCGATCGGCTGACATATATGCAAAGAAGACTAGCGTTGCCCATGCTGTGGTGGCATTCCACTTGACCCTTGACTGTACCCCCGTTGATGTCCCGGATTATGGCCAGAGGAAAGAGGCTCACCAAGACCTCCGGGACCAGACAGCCGCGCCTGGAGAGGATGCATCCCCGACGATGGACCGCTAGGACCGTAGCCGGCCGGGTTCGGCTGTAGAATCGCCGGCGGGGTATACGACCGGCCCATGGTGGCCGACTGAGAGGGCGGTCCTGGCAGCCCCGTCGCACGGGAAGCCTGTCCTTGCGGCTGCGGTGTATTGTGGCCATAGCCAGCACTCAACCCCAGCGGACCGCGATGTGACTGCTGCTGATGGGCTCCGTTGACCATGGTCTGCACATGCTGCTGATAGGTCTGGTGAGCCGACATATGACTCGGTGGCGCTGGGGCAGACACGGTTGGCGCGGGCGGCCGAGACCCAAGGCCAAGCAGACTTGCTTGGGATTGAACGGGCGTCGGCGGCCCCTGTCGTGAGCCATACGCGATGGAGTTGTGGCGTGACGTGGGGGATTCAATTGCGGGTCGGAAAATCTGATTCTGTGAGCCCAGATCGCGCGTGCCACTAGGCGCTGGCTGCGTGTGTGAGGATGGCGACTGTGCGTACACCGATCCTGGATACGAGGGACGCTGTGTCGGAGCCGGGGACGGCGTAGGGGCCGGAGATGGAGCGGTAAGGTTGGGAAGAGAGGAGGCGGGATGGGATTGCCCAGAGGTATATGGAGAGTACGACGGCTGCGCTGCCAATGTTGTGGCCGGTCGATTCGGCTGCGGGGGCGGAGGCGGCGCAGCTTGCGGTTGCTGTTGCTGCTGGCCTCTCGGGTCGAACCGAGCCATCCAGTCGTTGTTCGCCGGCGGGCCGGGGGATCCTCCAGGCATCGTGGAGTAGGCCTGATAGTCCGAATAAGCACGCGACGGCGGCAGGTACTGACTGTGTGGGGCGTAAAGAGGCTTTTGAGCGCCAGCGGATGCCATGAACGTCTCGTCCTGACGCGACGGCGCCTGTTGAGGCAGTGTGTGAGCCCCGGAGTAGATGGGACGAGACGGCGACGCCGGCTTGCCGGGCGCGTTGGACGAGGCCTGGTCGCTGGCAAACCGCTTCCGGGGCTGTGGCTCCTCCGGCTCATCATTCAAAATGCTCATGATGTTGGACCGCTTGGCAGGGACCTGCCGCGGTGCCTCTGCGGGCTCCAGTGGAGTCGAACTGGGCCGTGGCGGCTCCTTGGGCGGGGACAGAATCGGCGGCTGCGACAGTCCAGCATGCTGGCCGGGCAGCGGGTAAAATGGCCGTTGGCTGGTGGAGTCGCGTCGAATGGGCGATATCTCCGCCTCATGCCGCTGCAAATGCTGTGCAGGCGAACCGGGCGGTTTCGTAAGGCTGCTTTGGCGGGAGTGAGTGGGCGCTGGCATGAACGCATGCTGTTGCTGTTGCTGTTGCTGCATGTACGCCTGCTGTGACGGAGGAATCGAGCCCTGAGCCGCAAGTAACGGAGACCCGTGCATATCCATAGTTGGGGTCCTGAAACTTTGTGCGTGGAGTGGCTCCATCCTGGCCATTTCCGATACCGGTACAGGAGTCTGGCGTGCAGAGAGCGGTGGTTCCTGAGGTCGGACATTTGCGTGTGCCACCAGGGTCGGAGCCTGCCTGTCCTCGGTGAAGTAGCCCAGGCGCGGCCCCTGCAGACGCGGGGGTAGGCCCACCTGTGATCGGATAGCCCGAGATTGATCTTCGCCAAGCATCGGCACTGTCGACATCGGTACGTTGCTGGCTTGTGCCAGCGGCGGATACCTGGAGACAGTACGCTCCTTCTCTGGAGGAGGTCGGGCATGCAAAGGTGCAAGTTGAGACGCTGTGGCAGTATGCTTCGTCTTCGCCGTACGCGCCTCGTCCGACTCTGCCACCGTGTCAGTATGGGGTGCCAGTGGTCGAGGCATGATCGACGACGGTGTCGCTTCGTAACGTCGCTTCGAAGCAAAGTTAGGCACGGGCAGAGGACCAGTCGGTTGACCTCGAGCCTTTTTAGCCTCTGCATCGGCGACGATGTCCTCGAAGTCTTTCTGCCCCGAGTCTATACGCCTTTGGAAGTAATTTTTGACCTAGAACGAGTCAGTAACTTATTATCGATAGGCAGAAGGAAAGTAAAGCAATGCAAGATGACTTACCATAACAGTAGTCTTCGTCTTCATAAAGTTCGAAATGCCCTCGAAGTCCCTGCCAAAGTGGGCCAACAGCTGTGGAAAGTCACGCTGCTCGGGAACAGACCAGTAGCTAGTAGGCTGCAGTGATCCGTAGCCACCCTCGACTGGCCTGGCAGATCCCAAACTCTCTTGTTCCGCCGATTCGAAGACGTACATGCCTTCCCTTTGGCGACCTCTTCCGGCCTTTGCTCGCGGAGGTGCCTCGGGGATTTCTCTCTCCGTCGTTTCCTTGATCCGTACAGGTGCTTCAGTCATGCCAGCCATGAATGTCTCAGGTGGCTCTGTTTTAGGCGCGGGAACAACAGGAGCTGTAACTGCTGGGACTGGCAAGGTCTGCATAGGTTGTTCTGGGGGCCCTGGATGCGGTACTTTCGACACCTCTGTCGGAGGCTGGGGTAGGGGCAGGGTCTGCTGTTGCTGCTGCTGCTGCTGTTGCTGTTGTTGTTGTTGTTGTTGTTGCTGCTGCTGCTGAGCAGCTTTGCCTCGTCGATTGCCACGGGTACCTGTGCCAGTGCGACCACCTCGTCTGCTGGGTTTCTCTCCCGGCTCACCATCCTTGCCAGCACCGCGGCGACCATTGGTATCGGTATCAGCAGCGGAGGAGTCCCCAAAGGTAGGCGCAGCAGCACGGCGCGGACGGCCAGTGTCTGTGACAGGGGCGGGCTCTTCTTCGCCATCGTAATCGGGTTTGACCACACCGAGATCCTTCATGAGAGCGTTTGACTTTGGCCGAGCAGATCTCCGAGCACGACCGCGACGACTCCATCTCTTGTTCAACTTCGCCTTGTACTTGATTTCTTCCTTTGTGAGGTAATAATGAATGATACACTGCTGGAAATCCCGTCCGGGCAGCGACTCGGCGATCTTGCCCCACTTCTTTGGGTAAGCCATGAAGGCATCAGTGAATATCTCGTGTTCCTCGGGCGTGAAGTCGTTGGGAGGAGGTAGGAAGCCGAAGATATCCATGGCGTTCGCAGGGTCGACAGTGTTGTTGGTATCCTTGTAGATCTGCGCCTTTGCCTCCCTTGGCTCGAGCATGTCTGGAATGACGGCTTCCCGGGCGAGGTCTGGCTGTGCTGTAGCCTTGTTTCCCCGACGGCGCTCCAGTTCTTCCTGCGCAGATATTTCGGACGCACGGAGCGCGTTCTGAAAGTCGAGCTCGCTGTTACCTTTGTATCGTCTTCCCTCGGCGACCGGAGGCGTCGGTGCAGCAGGAGGAGCCGGAGGCGTTGCAGGACCTGGAGTGGTGGAAGCTCTGGCCTTTGCGCGATCCAGTTCCCACACTTGCAGCCTCCAAGGCTTGTAGTACGACAAGTACTCCTCGCGGAGCTCCGCGTTCTTCCGCGCAATCTCCTTCCTCTGTTTAATCAATTCTTGACTGAACACATCCTTCATACGAGCGTGTATCGCCGCATTTTCCTGGTAAACGTCAAGGTCCGATATCGGTGTAGGCGGACCAGACTGCAAGAATGGCAAGTCTTTGACAGAAATGCTATCTACTGGCGGAACTAGATCTAAAGTGAGCTTTGGTGACGTCCCGGGAGTTTCCAATTCAGCGTCTTGCTTGACCACGACAGGTGCAGGTTCCTCTGCCTCATCTGCCGCCTTGGGAACTTCGACTGCGGGAACAGGGGGAAGAGCGGCTTCGCCTGCAGACTGCTCATTGGCAAGAACCCCTAGAAGCTGGATCTGCATTAAGAGGGAAACGATATGCGGATCTTCAAGGGGTGGAGGAGGCATTTCGGCGCGGAGCGCTTTCATGTCCTTTTCGAATATTTGTTTCCGTTCCTCAAGGTACTCTTGCGTGAATACATCGTTCTCGTCTTCATCTTCATCGCTTGATCGGCCAAAGTCTGGTATCAACGTGTCTTCCTGCATGGCGGGTTTGTCTTCCGGGGTGACCTTCTTCTCAGGCTCGACAACTGCTTCTGGCGCTCGTGGAGGAGTGACGTGACGGACTGCGTCAGACTTGAAAGGTTCCGGGGACATACGGGCGTCGCCTTCGATCTCCTTGTCGGGCACAATCTCACCCGCCTCCAGTTCGTTGCCATGGCCATCTGCTGGAGTTGGTGGTTCCCGTTTTACCTCCTCGCTGATGGACAGACTTCGCTCTTTCCCATCGATGGAATCCCGTTTCGGTAGTGGTACGGCGCCAGCTCCGGCTGGGTGACGAGTATAACCAGGTCGAGCCCACTGCGCTTTACCCTTCGGAGGTCCTCGTGTCGGTGTGGGTCGTTGCTGCAGGGCGCGAGGCCCTGTAGGAATGTGCAAACCGGGTGACGTCGCACCGATCGAAGGGGTGCGAGCCTTGCTCAGTTCGGGAGAGCTGACTATACTACCTGTCCTGCTGGTCAACGACGCTTCTGCATGCGGTGTGCTTAATTCCTTGCCAATCATGGCCGCAGGTGCAGTCGGTGGTGAGAGTTCTGGAGTCTGCTTCCGCGCGTGGAGAGAAGGGCTGGGGTGAGTTCTGGGTGCGCGTGGGATAGAATTGTCCTTTTCGCTCGTCTCCGGGCCTTCATCGCGGCGTACCTCCTCTCGTCGAAACCTTGGTTCTGGTGGTGCTTGGACGGAGGCGCGCTCTGCTTTCGGACCCGTGGGAGGTTGCACGGGCGCACGCGACGGGGGTTCATGGCGTTCCTTCTCTGCAACTGACGGAGCAACCTCAGCCGAACTTGTATCGATGGCCACTTTGTCCGCAGACAGATCGGGGAGCGGCGCGGTGACTGAGCCAAAGGCCGGTACCTGAGGGGCCGCCGGAGGGGGAGACCGCTTGATCGGTAGTAGTGATGGTAGCTCTTTGACAGAGTCTGGGCGCGATGCAGCCAAATCAGGCCGTATCGAGTCTCGACGAGCTTCGGCCATGGAAGGCCTACGAGGAGGTTCAACAATCGGATGGTCCGGTAATCGATCCGAGGCTGCAGGGACAGGGCCCAGGGGCGCGAAGGGGTGGGGTCCAGAGCTTGTACGTGCATCAGCTCGCGCTGGAAGTTGATCTCTTTTCCATGCTTCTGCTGGCCGGTCCCGCTCATCGCGATCCGCCCGTCTGTCCAAATCGTCGCGACGCTCGAACCGATCCCGTCGATCGATTATATCCCGTTCTCTTTCGCGGTCGCGCCGGTCAATATCCCGATCGCGATCCCGGTCAACGATTCGTTCCCGATCGCGCTCCCGGTCCATGACTCGATCTCTGACTTCTCTTTCGCGGTCGCGATCCCTGTCGCGTTCTCGGTCACGATCCCAGTCACGCCTGCCATCCCGCGAACGACTCCGCCGACGAAACGAGTCCCGATCGTCCAGGTATGGAACCCGACCACGACCACGACCGACCTCCCAATCTCCCCGACCACGGCCACGCATCGGGCCACCACGGGGGATATGATTCGGACCAAGGGCCGGGCCATCGGGAGCATTCGACGATACCGATACCAAGCTATCTCGCGAGCCACGCCGCATTCGAACAATATCCGAGTCGCGCCCAACTGGCTCTCTCATATCACGGAAGTCGCGCGGCGGAGGCGGAGGCGAACGGGAGCGACCACGGCCAAAACCGATCCGTGAATCTCGAGGATCGAAGTCTCGCTCGCGTCGGGGCCAGTCCCGGTCAATCTCTCGACGAAAAGGCGGGGGTCCATCGCGAGGATCTCGAAAATCCCGGTCTCGCTCCCTGTCCCGATCCCGGGGGTCGCGGTCGCGGTCGCGAAACTCAGCCCGACTAGGAAAGCCTCGACCTCGACCACCAAAAGGAGCTCCCCGGGGATGATCGATCAGGGCCTTGGGGCCGCGAGGCGGCTCTCTGCCCAATGGAGCCAAGTTCGCATCGTCGGAACCGCGAGGGCCAGCGGGCGGGCGACGGTCACCAAAACGCTGGGGAGAACGGTCACGGGAATTGAACCCAGATGATGGAGGATATCGTGAAGACATCACCAGGTCATAACTAAAGAGATTGAAAGAAGGTAACCTGGCAGGCAGCCTGCAGCAGGTTAGGTGTGAGGTTGTACAAAGCCGTGTCAGACTTTCAGTGATTCAAAGGGAGGCGAGAACAAGCCGAAATTGAAAACGACCCAATAATGACCAAGCGTGAGGCCTCAGGCCACTTGAACAGGTGTGGGGAGGCACGTGATCGTGAAGAGCGTGCACACAGCACGGACCACCTTGAAATGTTTACGTAAACGTGCACCAGGCCGAATCGGGGTCCGATCCCAGAAAAGGAGCAATCAGCAAATGTCCCACGATCGAGTGCTTAGCGGCAGCCACTGGAGGGGGCGCGGAATTAAATGTTTCAGATGTCTGGGTTAGCGATCGAGGCGTGGATCGGCCTCAACTTGCAACTTTGCAAGGGCGTCAAGGGATGTCAAGAATGGTCCCCGAGTCACGGTTCGCGAAATCTTTCTTATGCACAAACCAAGTCAGTCAACGGTACCTTGCAACCACTGTATGTACCACTGTAGCAAATTCCATATGCAGGACGATAATCCCAGAGCAGTTATCTGCTTGGACCCGTCCCTTCAAACTCAGCTGTCACCACGACGTGACCTCGACGTTGAGTTGTCGAAGCACTCATCGACAAAGTCGGGATTTAGAATGATCAAACAAACACCGAATCGAGGGGAGAAGAATAAACAGCAACAATTGATATGAGTAATGACAATAACAGGCGTCGTACCTTTCCACGTTTCCAGCAATCAAAATAGTGGTAGACAGCTGCAAGGAGTTCAGTTGACCAAGATAAGAGGGCCCAGCTTTGCAGATGAACTAAGGTAATTCTTCACTGGCGTTTGCTGAGCATGAAAAATGGAGATTCAACATGCATTAGATCGCAAGGCAAAACAGGCAAAGGACAAGGTCGAGACAGAAGGAGAAATTCGCAGGAGGAAAATCACCAGAGATGGAAACCATGGGGCAGCAGGATGCCCTCTGCCTTTCAGCCTTGGACCTGGATCTGGGAATAATTAGTCCTGGTGCCTGAGGCCAGCCCAGCCCGCCCGTCTGTATGCCTCAGGCATTCTCGAAATGTGATGAGTCGATCATGAGTGACTCTAGTCCATAAACGGCTAGACTCTTTCTGACAGAGTTTCCTGAGGCATCCAAGCGCGACCTAGTTTTTGTGCCTGAAACAAAGGATTGTTCCCCGCCATCCATGCTAAAAAAAAAAGTCTCAGATCAAAAATACCCCCCGCTAGAGCTCAGATTCTAGCAACAACTCCGCGTACCTTTTCTATCTTTCCTCAAAGATGACGAACAATCATTCAGCATCAGCAGAGGCTTTGCCTCCGTCATCTGCCACCAATGCCGTTCTCGTCGCCTCCGAACCCGTCCCCGAAGGGTCACACGAGGTCCGTGGCGTCGACTTTGATCGTTTCCAAGGCCGAGATATTACCGTTGCAGAAATGGTGGACAACATGGTACATATGGGCTTTCAAGGAAGTGCTGTTGCGGAGGCTACACGTATCATCAATGACATGGTAAGATGAATTACTTCCGTTGCTAGGATATCTTCCTACGAGCGCGTGCTGATGTGCGCAGCGAGCATATCGTCACCCTGAAACAGGAGAGAAGACCACGATATTCCTCGGATATACCTCTAATCTCATCTCGTCCGGGCTACGCGACACCATCCGTTATCTCGTTCGTCATCGCCATGTCTCCGCCATTGTTACCACAGCTGGAGGAGTAGAGGAGGATCTTATCAAATGCCTGGCTCCGACGTACATGGGTAGCTTCTCGACACCAGGCGCGGGGCTGCGGGCCAAAGGACTCAACCGGATAGGGAACCTCGTCGTTCCGAACAGCAATTACTGCGCGTTTGAGGACTGGCTGATTCCCATTCTCGACAAGATGCTAGAGGAGCAGGAAGAGGCGAAGAAAAAGGCCCTCCAGACCGGGGACGAGGAGGACGAGCTACACTGGACGCCTAGCCGCGTGATCGAACGCCTGGGTCGTGAGATTGACAATGAGGACTCGGTACTCTACTGGGCGGCACGGAACAACATCCCGATTTTCTGCCCGGCACTCACAGATGGTTCGCTTGGAGACATGCTATACTTCCATACCTATCGATCCTCCCCGCAGCGGTTGCGTGTGGATATTGTCGACGATGTACGCCGTATCAACACGATGGCCGTGCGGGCAGCCCGTGCAGGAATGATCATTCTTGGAGGTGGTGTGATTAAACACCACATTGCTAATGCATGCTTGATGCGTAATGGTGCTGAACATGCAGTTTACATCAACACCGCTCAAGAATTTGATGGCAGCGACGCGGGTGCCCGGCCGGACGAGGCTGTCAGCTGGGGCAAAATTAAGGCCGATGCAAAGGCGGTTAAGGTGTATGCGGAAGCAACGGTGGTCTTCCCGATGATAGTGGCCGCCTCTTTTGCCCGGTCCAGCCCAACTCCATCGGCCGAAGACTCGCACAACAACAACTGAGAAGACAATGACACATGAGGATGAGAGTCAGCGAGTCAGCGATCTGATATTACCCCTCATCAGATTTTCATTAGACTGAATAATTCTTTGTGGGTGACCTGCGGTCGCTTCAAGTTCCCCTGGACATTCTTCCGCCTCTCCTGAAACCTGCCTCTCCTGTTTTAACTCAGGGACCCTGTCTGGGTCGATCAGAGTTCCCCCGATAGGGCATTCTGGCAGAAAAGGAACCCCACCACATGAAGAAATATCCGTCCACCCAAGGTCTTCTAGAAAACTTCGGCGGTGGCGAACCGTTGTTTTGTCCCAAACAGGTATTCGAGCGGCATCGGCATGGAGAAAAGAGGAACACCAGTACCGACTGTCGACTACCGAACCAGAGCATCGGAGTAAATTTTTTTGGGGCGAAGTTGTGAGAATCTTGAGTCTGGTGGACGAATCACAAAAAATTGAGAGTTGAATGTCAATGGGCTGTCCCACAGATTGATCGTCGTGCCCCGTTTGGACCATTCCAGGCGCTGGAGTTGATTGCTCCAATTGATTTGCCACAGTCCGGAAGGGCGGGAGAAGACAGACAGGGCCAAGGGACAGGCGGAAGGGTAAAAGCATAGCAAAAGAATAGGGAAAAGTCTATTTCTATTCTACCGAGGAAGGCTGTACTGTACCTATGTTCCTGATGAGGAGAACCACGAGTACGGTAGATAGGTAGACATAGAGATAGAGGGGATGGGATACCTCAGAGGCTAGGCTATCACCAACACATTAGGCAGTCATCGCAAATCCATCCATTTCATTAATTAATTTAGTTACTTATGGATCAATAAAGGACGACCAAGTCAGAGGCTGATCCGCCTTTTGCATCCTTAATGGTCAATGGTCGGGGGGCTGTCTCCATCATTCGGCGGTGAGGGGAGAACACGCTCTGCATTGCCGCCTCATTTTCTACAGGGAGCAGCTTCACGGGGTAGACTAAGGCATGGACATGGTATCCGTATACCGAGCTCTGTTGGTTCGCCTTTCCTTTTTCTTTTTCTTTTTCCTCGTTTGATCCTTTTTCTTTTTATTACCCTTCTTCACCTCCTTTTATCCTCTTCTCTTCTCTTCTCTTCTCGTCTCTTTACCTATTCTCTCTTTCTCTTACCCCAACAAACCAACCCACTGATCGCCCTGATAAGCACTGCCTGCTGTCTCTTATCGGGAAATCATCTACCTATCTATCCCCCAGGTCTCTTAATCTGTATTTGACCTGTCCTTCTTTCTTTCTCGTTGTGTTTTTCATCGTCTTTCATTCTTTCATTCTCTTGCTTCATATATTATCCTCACACTTATCAGTGATCTGTGCATTGTATGCGTCGTTCATCCATATAAGCCTCTGACCTGCTAGACGCAGTACTTCAGTGCCTTGTCATCTTTATATGCTATTTTCTGTCGATTTTTTGTCTCAATTATAGCCTCTTGCGTACATACGAATCTCATCCCCTTCCACAATGGATACTCGAATGGATACCGCGGTTACCGTGGAGCAGCTCCCCCCTGCCGTCACACTGAGTGTCGATGCTCCCTCGTCAGAAACAGTCACTGCTGGCACAGAGCTTCCGGAGCCTGCCAGCGGAAACAACATTACAGAGATCCTTGCGAATACACCGCTAGAGAATGTCCATCCACAGTCAGATGAACCATCAGATCCAACTCCTGCACCCGAACCGCCCCAACCTGAGCTCGAACATGCATACTGGGCCGAAATTGAGGAGGACACGTCGGTACCTGATGAGGCGGAGATGAAGGAAATCGAGTCGACAGCAGATGGGGACTATAGTGCATACGAGTGTAGGTCTTCCTGCGAGTTTCTATGATTCGAGGACGAAAGCGAGTTGGAGATGCTGACCATCGCAGACGATTATTGGGAGAAGAACTTCCACCCAGATCTCGACGATCCAGAGTATCAGCCGGTTGAAAAAGGCCGCCTGACATGGAAGATCAAGGGCGTGCGTGGGACCAAAGACGCGCCCAACCGCAGCAAGATCATGCGTTCTCCTCCTGCTTACATCGGCGGTTACTGGTGGACAGTCAAGTTTTTCCCGCGTGGTAATAACGTGGGTTCACTGAGCATATACATCGAATGCTCCCCGACCTTGCCTCAGCCCGACAAGACATTGCCCGAGACCGAGTTCAAAGTGTTGCGGGGACCGGCCGATTCGGGGCTCAACACGGCCACTCCCGAGGTGGACATGAAGTTTGCCCGAACCGAAGACTCGGCAAGCTGGCTGGAGAATTTCACGGCACAGTATCCCGCTGCGGCTGCCAGCAAGCAAGATTCTCCAAAGGACACCTGGAGAGTGTCGGCACAGATTGGTGTCATTTTGTACAACCCAGACGAGCCTCGTACGGGTTGGATGCAGTCGTCGTGCCACCAATTCAACCCGCACAACCTAGACTGGGGCTGGACTAATTTCCATGGCCCGTGGGACCAGATCCACCGCCGACAGCGGGGCCAGCGTCAGGCGCTACTCCGCAATGACACGCTGGCGTTCGATGCATACATCCGCATTATTGACGACCCCACCCGGTCTCTGTGGTGGCATGCGAGCGATTCTGAACCGACTTGGGACAGTCTGGGCTTGACTGGCTACCGGCCGCTGGGTGATTCTGTCATCAATCACAGTGCTGAGGTTGCGGGACTGGCCTCATGGCTGCATCTAGCACCTCTGTGCAAGATAATCCAGAATGCCAAGGTCTTGGACCATCTCACAAACTGCGAGGTCAAGCCCAAGCCGCTCTGCGATGCGCTGCAGAAATTCCTCTGGCGTCTTCGCTCTCGTGGTCAGTCCCTGCAATATGTGGATACGGACATTATCACTTCCATTCTGCGCAATCTGCATGAATACTCTGGTGATGTCTGTGAGTTCTGGGAGCGCCTGCGTCGGACCATCGAGTTTGAACTGTCGGACACCGATGCTCCGAAGGAGCTCGCCAAGATCTTTGACAGTCCCTCGCCCGGCTCCCTTGCCGTTTCCGGAGTGGATGCGGTAAACACCATCCCAAAGGATTTCAACTCCCGCATTTGTGTGCCTGTCGAACAGGCCAAAACAATGCGCGAAGGGTTGAGCTGGTACCTGACGCAGAAACCCGGCCGTTGGACATTGCCACCTGTTCTCCATGTCGAGCTGAACCGCCATAAATTGGACAAGGCGGCACGTCAGTGGCGCCTGGTCTACAACAAGGTTGACCTGGATGAGGAGTTGGATCTGACTCCCTACCTGGTTGACGGCCAGTGTGGAAATTATGTCCTCTATGGCTACATTGTCCACCGCGGACGGCGCACGTCGGGCAAATTCTTCAGCATTCTTCGCCCTGGTGGGCCCGGAACAAGATGGCTTGCATTCGACGACGGCAGTGATAATCGTGTTGAATGCCTCACACGCAAGACGGCCTTGGGGCCGCACCTGGGCCTGGATGAGTCTCAGAAAGTAGACCACAAGACTGGTCATGATGTCGCCATCGCCGTCATGTATATGCGAAGCGACGTTGTCTCAGAGTTCCTCCCTGGCCCTCAGGGTCCATGGGACGTTTCGCCATCGCTGAAGGAGTATTATGAGACCGGCGTCTACCCTCTCTCCTCCATGTCCGGTGGAAAGGCCGCAGAGAAGGAAATCCAAGTAGAGGTCTATGCTCCGCCGCAGTACGACCAGTTGCCTAGTCTGTTTGACTCCTACGATTTGATGTTGCAGGCCAAGGCGGCCAACAGGGTGATGTATATGACTGTTCCCCGCTCCGAGAATATTGTCGAGTTGCGCAAGAAGATCGCTCTCTGGGCCTCTGCGGCCAGCGAGACCCAGGCCAGTCCCGAGAATATCCGTCTCTGGCAGATTGGACATACTCGTGATCGATTCGGGCCAACACTTGCGTTCGAGCGGATCTCGGATCTGAAATCGACCCTTGATCTGCCTGTTCCAGTTGCTCGGTTGTGGATGCAGATTGTCTCCGATGGTAAGTCAATTTTTTCCTAGATCGATAGTTGTGGAACACGACTAATGCATAAGTCCATAGATGAGGCAAAGTACTTTGCCATCAGAGATCCCCGCGACACTGTAGTCGCCCAGCGCAAGGCTGAAGAGGCGGTAGTCGAACGCGCTGGTCCTGAATCTTCGGACGACAGACAATATACTCCTGAAGTCCGAAGTGGAGGGGCTGAGGCCAGCTCATCTGGTAACGTGACCGAAAGCGATCTCAGCAACGGTGACAGGATGTCGGCGGAGCAGCCTCTGCCACGGACGAGTGATTCCGAGGTCTCGGAGAGCTCTGGTCAAGAGACTTCCGACTCCTCTGAGATTCAGCCCAGCAATGCGGGTGCTGAAGATGATGCGGCCATAGCGGCGATCATCGCACAAGATGTCCAGCAGATGGAAATCGAGCTGGCTGAGGAGCCTCAAGAATCACCTGCTCCGGCTGAGCAGTCCTCCAATGACGCTACTCAAAGCGAACCAGCACAGCAGCGAGCTGCTTCTCCAGCTCCCGAGGCTGTGTCTACCACTTCGGAAGAGCCCGAAGTTCCGCTGCCTGTCGAGCACGTTTACTACTTCATTCAAATTTTAGACGTCGAGGCACAAGCATTGCGTACGGTGGGCTCCTTCTTCTCCCGGAAAGAGGAGAAAGTCAAGACCGCTCTGCGGAAACACTTGAAGTGGCCGATGATGAAGGATTTCTCGATCTGGCAGCGGGTTGACGGCACCACTGTCACAACCATGTCCAGCGTGGGAACATTCGACGCCTATGTGCCAGATGGGACCTGTTTTATTGTCGGTGACAAATTAAGCAAGGAGAAGTAAGTGTCCATTGTACTTACCCCGATATAGCGATCCAGTCCTAACCTCATCGTTCTATAGGCGCACGGAACTCAGCGTTGCGGGTCTATTCTCCAGTCCGGATCGACTGGTCCACTACCTCTTCGCAGCGGAGCGCAATCACCCCACTCGGGCCTTCACCGGCACCAAGACCGTCGATGCCTCCTTTAACAGCGAGTACTACAGCGGCGAATTCCTGAAGGGCTACTACCACGGCAAAGGCAAGCACATCTCCGACTCGGCGGCCACCTACGTTGGCGACTTTGTCTTCGGCAAGCGCCACGGCAGCGGTGCCATGGAGTACCCCACCGGCGATACCTACGATGGAGACTGGTACGAAGACCAGTGCCACGGCCAGGGCACCTTCGTCGAGAAGAAGACAGGCAACAAATATGTCGGCGGCTACAAGGACGGCAAACGACACGGCAAGGGCATCAGCTACTGGGAGGTCGCTGACGAAGAGATGGATCTGTGCCAGATCTGCTACAGTGAGGAGCAGGACGCCCTGTTCTATGACTGTGGCCATGTCTGTGCCTGTGTGACTTGTGCCCGCCAGGTCGATATCTGCCCTATCTGTCGGAAGAACATCATCAGTGTGGTCAAGATCTATAGAACTTAAGGGGCTGCCCCTGCGACGTTGGAGCACGATGACGTGGGTTGGGCGTTGAGGCCGAGCGCGTTGATGGAGTTGATACACATACATATTTCTTTTCTATTGGCGACTGCAGCATACCCCGGGTGTTATGGAGAAAGAATTTGGATTTGGTGCCTTTGGAGTTACTTGATGTTCAGATCTGCTTATATGGTTTTTTACATGAATATATCACATTTATATGGAATCAAATCAAATAGAGTAAAAGGTAAACTACGTATCACAAGTTTGCTATCAACAGATCACAAATGGTATCATTATATTCTACCACAGCTATCTACGTCAAACCACAATGAATCAATCAACAATGATGCGCCGTCCGTACCTGAACATGAGATGATGCTTTTGGAATGACCAACGAAAGAAAAGAAAAAGACAAGATCCTACATCCCAGTGCAATCCGACTATTTGCCGGCTTTCTTGCCGGGACTGCTGCTCGCTGCCTTCTTCTTGTTCTTCTTGCTGCGCTTGGAGTCGGAGTCCGTCTTGCTCTTGTCGGCCTTCTTGTCGGCCTTCTTGTCAGCCTTCTTGTCAGCCTTCTTGTCAGACGTCTTGGCGGCATCCTCGTCCCCATTCTCAACGGTAGACTCCTTCTTGCTCTCCTCCTGTTTCGAGGCGTCCGTCTTCTCAGACGCGGATTTCTTAGGCTTGTTCAGCACAGCCTTGGGGTCGAGACCCTTCCGGCGCAAACGGTTGCGCTCCGCGCGAACAATGCGCTCCTGATCCTCCTCTTCGTCGAAGGGACCGAAGGCGCCGCCCTCGATGTCGAGGGTCGTGCCGTCCTCGTTCAGAATGGGTGTCTTGTCGATGACTTCGTCGTCGTCGGCCTTCTTGGCGGGTTTGTCGGCTGCGGCGGCGGGGGCGGTGGAGCCGTCGGCGGAGGGCTTGGA
>JAAAPX010000265.1:0-23334 GCA_012656285.1 Aspergillus fumigatiaffinis | reverse complement strand
GTGGGGTTCAGGGTTGTTCAGGGGGGTGAGGAGTGTTGATCAAGGGAAGGAAAGGTGTGCATTCTATGTAAATGGATAGTGATAGTGAGGGTGTACATGTTGTGTGATATAAACAGTTAAGCAGTCTTGCTCTTCTTGCGCTTGCCGAATGAAAAGTTCCACTTCTTCACCCGGAAACAGTAGTAGAGCATCACTGCCACGGCGATGTCGAACGCGACGTACGCCCAGAAGATCCCAAAGTTGCGCCACCGCTCGCTCCAGAAGATGTTGACGCTCGCCAGGTACTGGTCTGCGATGGAGAGGGAGCAGAATTCGCACGAAGACGTTGCGTTGGGGTTGCTGAGGTGCCCCGGTGCCACGGCCATGTAGTCTGCCATGTATTCCTGGCATGTCAGCCCCGATGGGGGATTGAAGACGGCTGTTTCGGCTGCGCTACACTTGACTGCACGGCCGTGCAGCTGCGTGGCGGCCATTCCGCCTACCCAGTAGGTGAACGGCGAGACGCGGTACATGAAGATCCAGAATCCAGGCAGTGCTTCGGGTGTCTGCATGACACCGTTGAACGTCAGAGCCATGGAGAACAGGAGAGTTACAATGGCACCCGCCGTTTCGGCGTCCGGTAAAGCGGCAATCACAAAGTCGGCAAAGGTGCTCGCGTAGATGAAAAATTGTATGCAGAATAACAGGACCAGCCCTTGCCGGTCAGACGATTGCACGCCATTCACTGCGTAGTAGTAGCAGCCAAACACGAGAATTCCCATCAGGATCTGATAGGGAATCTCGACAATGATGTTCGCAATCATAAAGGCCTTCCAGGAATACGTCTTGCTTGGTCGCTCGCGCACCTCATAGAGAGCGCGCTGCGTGATGAACAATGGGATAATCTGCTGGACAAGCGAGGAGAAGATGGCACACAGCATGAACACGGAGAAGATGACATTCTGCATGCCCTGCAGGGAAGTATCGGCCTTGAAAAATGAGAATCCGATGAAAAGACCTGCGCATATGCCGAGCATCATCTTGGCCACAATGTACATGGGGAGTCGCCAGTATTGCTGGAAAACTCGCACGGTGACAATGGGCAATTGCTTGAAGAACGGCATGGCAAATTCATCGTGTTCGCGGTCTTTGGGGTTGGTGCTATCGTTACTTTCAGCTTCGCCTCGCTTGGCCTCGTGGATGCGGTCGATTTCGGTCTGAACCCCGGCAGCTTCTTCGCTTGCCTTCCACAAGTCGAACCAGTTCTCGCCTCGAGGGTTGGTGCCAGCGTTGACGACTTCAAGCATATATTCGGCTGGGTTTTCCTGATCACCACAGCGGCGAGCACCATGCGACTCAAAATAGTCGAGGAGCGTCCGCGAATTCTCTCCAATAGGGCCAAAATACACTGTCTTGCCACCTCGAGCCAAGAAGAGCAGCTGGTCAAATTGCTCAAACAGGATGGCACTAGGCTGATGAATGGTGCACAGGATGGCTTGTCCTGCGTCAGCCAGCTTGCGGAGGAAATTGCAGATAGCCCAAGAGCTCTGGGAATCGAGACCACTATACCAATTAGCACAAGCAAAAATCTGAGAAGAACCGTCTTACCTGGTTGGTTCATCCAAGAACAGTAACAGTTTCGGCTTAGCCGCCAGTTCCACTCCAATGGTCAACAGCTTGCGTTGCTCAACATTCAAACCCTCGCCAGGCACACCGACCACTGCCTCAGCAAAGTCCTCCATGTTGAGCATCTTGATGACCTCTTCCACGTACGCGTATTTCTCCTCCTTGGATACAGAGGCTGGCTGGCGCAGCATCGCGCTAAAGCGCAGACTCTCACGCACCGTGGCTGTCTCAAGATGTAAATCCTGCTGCTGAACGTAACCCGTTTTCCGTTGGAAGCTTGAATCCAGCGGTTTACCATTGACGAACATGGCTCCAGTAATGACGCCCATGGTTGTACGGTGTGCCAACACGTCAAGCAGCGTCGTCTTTCCCGCACCGCTGACACCCATTAGGGCCGTCAATGTACCCGGCTTGACCCAGCCTGATACGTGATCAAGCAGCCGACGAGGCTCACCTTTGATCTCGATATCGTACACCACGTCGCGCCAGGTGAAGATATCCTGCTGAGGAGGAATCGACGCAATACCTTGGTCTTGCTTGTTTTCTTCAGCGGAGGAAGAAACCACCGTCTTGCCAGCGCCGGCCTCTTCATCCGCACCAGGCTCGTGTCCATTTTTCAAGTGGGCAGGCTCGTGGCCTCGACGGAAGACAAGGACCTCCGCTGAGCTGGTCGTGGCGGAATTCAGTTCGGTTGCTATGAAGTAGATGACCATGAAGCCAATCAAGAATGCTATCAGAATACCGAAGTTTCTCCAGACATGCGAATAGCTGTAGCTGTATGACGCTTCGATGTATGCATCCCCACTAACAGTCCGACGACCAGCAACAGCACCTCTTGCCGAGCAGACGAAGGAGTCGCCGGGTAGATTGGGATAGGCAGGGATAAACTGTGAACAGGTAAACTCCCGCCCATGAAACTCATTGGCTATCAGGATCTCAAAGGCGTAAAAAATAGGATTCAGATAGTGAATCCACTTGAACCATGGGTGCATATAATTTACTGGAACAACGAATCCGGTGTAAATTACCAGCATCAGAATCAGGACACCGGCCAGTGTCATGGCCTGGGAAACAGTCCTGGTGATTGCGGCCATGGTCCGGAAGACAGCACTCATGACGAACATGATGATGAAGGTAATGAGGAAATAAATGAAGAATTGAGACGGTTCGCGACGTAGACCACTCAGGAAATAGAGAATGATGTTGAACGCTACGGCCATGAGGAACTTGACCGGGATATCACTGACAACCCCTGCAATGGCCTCGGTGGCGGGATGATAGAAGGCAAAAGATGCATGTTTCTCGACGATTGGTCGCTGGGAATATAAGCTATTAATCTCGGTCATTGCGGTAAGGGCATTAAGCAGCACGGCGTAGAAAAGGGTCGCACCCTTGGCGTAAAACCCCGCGGTGGCTGTGGGAGTTCCGTAGAAGACAGAACCCACGATCAAGGCGAGAATGGTATTGCCAATGAACGTAGTCATAGTGGAAGTCCGTTCGTTCCACACTCGTTGATATGCACGCTTGGTGTTGAGCTTGATCTGCATGGGAATGCTGAGGAGATACGGAGACTTGGGCCGGGTATGTGATGCCTGCGCCAGGCGCTTGCGCTGCTGAAATTCGAGGAGTTTCTCATTGCCCTGCGAAGACGTTTCTCCTTGGAAAGCAGCCATCTCCCGCTGAAGCTCTTTGTATTCTACCGACTGGTGCCAATATGCTTCGAACTCAGCCGCGGTTCGGGGCACCTGGGACTCCATACCGGGCCGAGCTTGTCTTTCAATTGGGTTGGTCACCGATGTGAGGAAATCTCCGGTCGTCTGACGTGGGGGACAGAACCATCCTTGCCGTTCGAAGAACGCCTTGGCCTTGCTGGCCGGGCCGAAATAAATCTGGCGTCCCTCGTACAGCACCACAGCTTTGTCGAAGAGATCATAAATGGCCTGGCTGGCTTGGTATATCGCCACAGCGTGTGCAGACGAGTTCAAGTCTGCAGCTAATCGCAAGGATTCGACGAACTTCAACGCGGTTGCCGAATCCAACCCCCGGGTGGAATTGTCCCAGGCTGCCAACGGAGCGCCGGACAGAGCCATTTCAGCGATACTGACTCGCTTGCGCTCACCACCGGACACTCCTCGAACCGTGTCGTTTCCAACCTTGGTGTTGTAGGTGTGGCTCAGGCCGAAGACAGCCATGACGACTTTGGTCATCATCTGAGCGTACTCGTTCCTGGACATACCGCCCAGTCTCTTGGATGGAGTGCGCACCGCTGCCGCAAATTCCAGAGTCTGGCCGACAGTCAAGTGAGGGAAATGCTTGTCGACTTCCTGGTTGTAGACGACTTCGCCTTTGAACTCTTTGATCATCGTAGATTGCGGAATTCCGCTGTAGTGAAGAACGGTCTTCTCGTCAACGTTCAAGCCATGTAGTTCCCCACTGAGGGTCTTGAGGAAAGTACTGCACCCTGAGCCTGGTCGACCCAGCACAATCAGCAACTCCCCGCTGTGCAACACACCGTTGAAGTCATGCAGAATGGTCTTGGAGGTTTTGTTCCGGAAGTTCCAGGTCTCCCGCCGAAAGGGAGCGGTTATAATGTCTGCGACTGTCTTCTGCAATTGCAAGGCCGCTCCCGTGCCGGAGACGCGAAGATGTTGGAAAAATATGCTGGCTTCTTTACGAGGAACTCCTTCTTCGTTGAGCACATGGACGACCTTCCGTAACCATTTGTACAGATCAAAGTCTTTATTTTCGGGGTTCAAAGCCGGATCATCGAGAGAGATATCGGCCACAGTGCTGACCCTGGAGACTGCATTGTCACGGCTGGCTAGCTGAGTGAGGTAACGAGCTTCATCTGGGTGGATGGAAGCTCGTCGGGTGGCTACCGGAGTCAGCTCGTCGTATTTCTCTCCCCGATTATTGGGCCCAGTATTGCTCGATGAGGTAGCGACTGAACGAGAACCGGCTTGGATCGGCGCATATTCACTTGCAACGCCGTCTGATATGTCTTCCGCCATTGTCGATTAGTATGCGATTGAAAGAATGAGACCAAAGAAGGGGCCGGTCTGCTGCTAGATTTTATGAAAATGAAGGAATGAAAATCTGTTCTTTCGATGATGCAAAAGAGAAAGTTAAATGAACGAGAAAGATGGACGATATAAAGGAACGACAGTAAACGTGGTACAAGAAGAGAAAGTCAATCTCGATGTGTCTGACAGGGACATGGAAGGCATTCTATCTAGACTGAATGAGCTACAGAAGACGTACCATGTGTCGGGAAATCTGCAAACCCTTTTTTGGGCGTCTTTGCCTTATGCAACGCATTATGGGCGTATACTGCCTCTGAATGCGGCTTAATGACAAACGGAAGGAAAATGAGTGACGATGCCGAGAATCCACAGTGGATCTGGAACCAGGAAAAGTTGGAATTGATCGGTGATCACCACTCTCCGAATCCGTGAGCCTATTGAGTGCCGTGTATCTTCTTGTAAGGCCCACGGTTACCACTCGGCCATCAGCTTATGAAACCGAGAGGTGGTTCATCCGCAAAGTGATTTCCGGAGCCGCCGGATAGCCCATTACAGAGCGAGATTTGCAGCAACTGTCCAGGTGTCAAACAGTTAACGGAGTGATAGTTCGCCCGAGGCTGTCAATAATCACAGTCACCAGTAGCTCAATATGGATCGGGTGGATACCTTCCGACATCCCTCTTTTGGAAGTCGACGCGAATTAGGCGGCCACATAACAGTAGGACGACATGATGCAGGTAAGAGATTGTTTGTGTTTGCGATGTATGTCCAAACACAGTCCGTCAAGGATGACATCTGCGTCTCACTAATGGATCCTGGTACGTACAAGTCCCGGGGGACATTAGTTGATTGCTTTCTAGCTGATGGCCTGAATAATCTGATCACCTCAAGATCCGTCCCCTCTACTGCGTACGGCCCATGGCCAAAAGTCTTGGCACATTTTCGGGATCGACATGCATGCCGATAGCTTCATTCACCCTCCAAGTAGATAGTTACATTTATCTACACTCTCCTACTCTTTATGTTCAGCTCCTTCTCAATCTACTTTTTCTACCAACTCAATCGCTCTCTATCAATACCTACCACATGTGTAGAACTAGGTGAGAGAAATATCTTCCCCGAGGTCTGTCGTCCACTGTAAAAAGATAAACAAATGTGGGCCTGGGCTTGGTACTTGTGCCTACAGAGATTGACACTAGCAGCTACCTTGTGCGGACTCTTGATTATTATTATCAGCCAACTTCATTCACAATCACATGCCATTTCATGTCCAGTCATGAAGTCCAGCAGAAGTTAGATCAGTACCTCGCTCCCCAGACCGCGAAGCGTGCAATGACTAGTGCACATTTGCCCAGAACCAAAATACACCGCACCACAGTAGATGATGAGGATATCTTTAGGGACTGGGACAAAGCTACGTATGGATAACTTTTACCAAAATATATATATATATATTATTATTTAATTTTTATTTTTATTTTTATTTTTATTTTTATTTTTTTTTTCTCTGTGCGAAACGGCCCATCCGTCGTGGTTCGGTGGTCAAATACCGTCATCAGCAGAAAGACATATTGTCAGCAGCTCAAGGACGCACACAGCACTCGCAGAATAACAATGCCTTTGCTCAAGGAATTAGTCGTGCGCTACAACTAAGTAGGCCAGGAGGGATATCAAATACTAGGATACTAGGATATCGAATAGTAATATACTAGTTTGGCAGGGAATCAAATGACATCATACTAAGATGTCGAATGCTGGCATACTGATCTCTCTTACAGCACATATCCTAGGTGGCCGTTTGCTGTTCCTTAGCTGTGGCTGCGACAGGTGTGCTCCATGGTACGAAGTGAACGCTGTCCAACGTATGGACGACAAGCTCATCATCAATATGATTACATGACTCACACATTATGTCCACATCTACAACTTTTAATGACCAGAAAGTTCAACATACCCACAAGCCGTTATCTCTTGGATCTTTTGGCTGTTGAGTCTCGCAAATGATTCTGAAGTGAAATAAGAAATGGGCAACCTCATGGCTGATGTTGAGAAGCCAACAACACCACAAAAGCCCGGGATCAGTCCACGAGGTACTGGGACGACTCCTCGAAAGAGGGTTACCTCGATACCGCAGAGCAGCTCGCCAAGCTTCGCAAAGAAGCAGGCCAATGACGACGAGGATGGCACACATTCAGAGTCTAAAAGCTCACGATCAGCAGAAGAATCCGATACCACACGCTCTCGCGCACATATGCGTGATCTTTCCCCAAATGGCCTGGCAGAGCGTAATGAACTTATCCGCAAAGAGATGGCTGAACTTCAGTACTGGCACGAGCATCCAGATGAGCTTCGAGCTCAAATAAGGCAGACTCATCCTACTTATGGCAGTAAGCGCTTACCTAAATCTACACTTTAATCATTCCTATGATTCTTATTCTTAAATATTGATTGTCTAGTGCACGAGGAGGGTTGGAATCAGGCAGAGCAGGATTGGTACCAAGAGATGCTAGAGGAACACATGTTGCAATATGCGGATCCAGATGCGGAGCCATAGACGCATAGTATTAAGGGAAGTTCAAGCTAGGTGGAAATCTGTTGCTCTTCGATCTAAACTAAGTTCTACTAGTGGGTTTCCCATACTTTTTTACTTCAACTGTAAAATAAGGGGTACCATATACCCTGAACCCTTTCCATACAAGACGGACTATTTCTTGCTCCTCAGTGATATTTGCGTCCTGGAGAAGCATGACCTTCCGTTGCACATACACCCTCAGAGGTAGGTCGTGCCCTTTCGCGACACGGAACTTGAGACAGTCAGCATCACGGCGAGCGTCAAACGTATTCTCTTGGACCAACGTTCTAGCTGGTAAGTGCATCCGGAAGACCGTTTCCATTGCTTCTGTTCACCATCTGGTGTCCGAGAAGCGTGTATGCCAGTCGTGGGTCTCGGTCGAGTTTCATTTCTCACTAAATCCCTTGAATCGAGCTCGTGGTCCATCTTGGGAAGGCACACTGTCGCCAGACTGGGGCCTGCTGGACCAAAGACGGCCTTGATGGTCACAAATCCTTCTGACCCATCCTTTAACCCCTCCTTAGCACTGACGGCGAATACATCCCCATCTTTGCGAATAATCCGTTGAAGGGCTCCATTGGACCCGAGCCGACCTTTCCCTCTGGTTGTGTACATCGAAAAGGACCTTGGATCGCCTCTTTGACTGACAATCCGCCTAAGGCATACCCGCATTGCTTCCGAAGTCGCGCCCTGAATGGCTTCCTCCAGGGATTTACGGCGGTTCACCCACCCTGGGTTGGCGATGAATTCCTCCCGACTCTATCCGCATTGATAGGAAGATTGAAGGGCAGCCGTCCACGGGACATAACCAGGATCACCAGGCATCAGACCGAGACCTTGGACGGATGTTAATTAGCTCATCCCTCATCTAAAGCCGGCGCTCGAGGGTACCAACCAAAAACTGGTCATACTGCATACTAAACATTAGCGAAGAAGCCGAAACATAATCAGTACAACTCATTACTATACCTTTCGACCCTCCTTGAAAGGGCATCTAGACCCAGCTCTAAACTATCCCGCGGATTGGAGCCAGGTCTTATTGACCGGCCAAAAACATCCTTCGTATCAGTAGCATTGCCTGAGTACCCGGTGTTGCGCCTTGAGGATTCGGGAGGATATGCCTCTTTCCTCGTTAGCCAGCTACAGCACGATTATGATTAACAAGAAGATATCCCGCAACTCACTGTGAGCAAGACGAGGCATGCCACTTCTGTCCAGGGTGTAAAGCTCCCACGCGGCCGCGGACATGGTGGGTTGTCCTGTTGGGGTCCAGTTTATAATGATGGCTGCTTGGACTGCGCCATTTCCTCCCACGAGCCATTCTCCTGCGTCTTCTCGGAGTTTGTCGATGGATTTACTCACCCACTCTCAACGGCAATTCTGGGCATGTTCGTGTTTGGAATATAAATTGCTAGATTAGGTGTTTTTATTGTGTCAACGAATGGGCCATATAAATGAGAAGATGGCAAAGGAGGGCAGAACTGAGGATGAGGCGGGTTGGCGGGGAAAGAGGATCAAGGCAATCTAATGGACATGAGAGAAGAACATATGATATCTCTGGCTGTGAATGAGATTGGAGTAGCCATTGGATCATGGCCAATAGGGTAAAGAATGAATTGGGCCATTCACTGAAGCCTTGCCGATTTTCCTTGTAGGTGCATGCACCACAGTTCAAGAATATGATGCTCAGAATTTGCTGCGTACAAATTAGGAAGCTGCACATGTGTCAAGTCCACTTGGTTGAGTGACAAAGGGAAGCTACGTTGACTTGGACATTAGGCAGCTTCTTCTTGATAGAATAGGTATGATGAATCCTAGAGAATTTCCACTATCGTGCAGCTGTTTCACAGTCCACCTCTTTGGATATATTATAAAGGACAGCGGCTGGCTCAATGGTAAGAAATGCTTAGGCTTCAATATGGCTATTAGTATATGCAGAACCACCCAAGGCAGAGACAGCCGAACCTGATATAGACCGGGGATCGTGTATATAGAATATATATTGGCCAATGAAGACCAAGGCAAAGTGAACATACTTATCTGCAATCTCAGCAGGTTACAATCTGCTTCCAGTCTTCTCATATTCTCTCTTCAGCTCCCGCACAGCGCAATCAAGCAAGAGCCGAGCATACCCACGATGAAGTCTCCCCGTCCATCCGGGAATCGTCTTCTGATGCTGCAGGGCTCCCTCCTCAGGTACAATCTCGTAGTCATGAGCGGAAGCAAACCGCACCTCTACAAAGGGCCCCTGACTTTCATCGTCTTCCACCGCATCAAACGGCCCCGAAACACTCAACTCATGGCGACCACCCGACATCAACCGCCACGGATACCCCCAGCGAGCGACCTTCTCAAAGAATCGACGGGTTTCATCCGACATGCGCCAGGAAACCAGTAGCCCGTCCCTGTCATCCTCTGACGGTGGTCGCTCCACAACAAACACACCATTCAGAAGCGTACGGGGCTCCCCCGACGCATCAGGCGATGCAAATCCCGCAGGAGTATCACCGGTGTCCCCTGGAGAAAACTTTCCTTTAGCAAGGAGGCCAACAAGGCTACCTTCTGTGCGGAGAATTTTGTTGCCTATGAACGCCCGAGCCCATGCACTAGTGATTTCGAAGTTTGTACTTTTGCGCTTATCAGGAACGGCGTCTGTACTTTGAGCTCGGGGCAGCAGTGCTTTGACCGGCACGCGAGCCGCGTAGACATCGATATATGCACAAAACTGGGTTGAGGGATTTGCTGGAGTGCGAAGAGCGATGCTAGTTGTTGGTTCAGCAGGGAGAGGGGGATATCGTGCCTCGAGCGCGTTAAGGCCTCTGTGGATGCCGTATCCAATTGCCACAGGAGGAAGAGCGAGGATGAGTAGAAGACGTGTTCTAGGTCGTGCTGCCATTATTGATCGGAAGTATGAATAACGTTCTGCTGTATGGAATCGAGAGTCTAAACCACAGGCCGGGACAGTTGGATGTGAGATATCGAGTAGACAGGTCTTTTTCCACCTTGGCCGTGCCCGACTGGAGGATCATGCCATACGAATCCGACTGGTCCCAGCGTTTTGGTCAGCTCTTCGGAGAAATGGTCGAGATGAAATATCATTTGTCAAGGCATTGTAGGTTATCGTCTTTGTTGATCGTTATGCTCTGATAGTGGAAACATAAATTCTTAAGTGCTCCATACCATGACTGGAAGATGATTACCAGAACACAGTATTCCCAGAACTGTAGGGAGCAATTAGCACTCCCCTGTCCAGTGAACAATCTGAACAACTAAATGTGCAGTCTATTCTATAGACTCATCACAGAATGATAGCAACTCATACTCGGTACCTATGGCTCGATACTTTGGATAAGCTCATTTATCTGGGCCATCCCCACCCGTCCCGAATATCGCTCTGTGCCCTCAATTTTTTGCTCCCCGCACATCTAATCGCAACAAGAATACTTCCTCAGAATTCGACTCGCCGTGCAATTTTCATATCGTGACATCTCAAAATATAGAGAATCTACAATCTATCCTAACCGAGACCAAACGATCCGCACATAAACTGATTCAATTTGGACTCCCCGCATCCTCCTGACCATGACCTCACCACAGACTAATTCCCTCGACGACATCTTCGGCTCGTCCCCACCCCACGAGAACGAAAAAATCTCCCAACAACCATCCAGCCAAGCTCCTGAACCCTCAGATCTCCCCTCTCTCCGCCGCCAACACGTCACAGCGGGCTACCGCGATGGCGTCTCCGCCGCGAAAGGCGAGCACGTCCAGCACGGCTTCGACGCCGGCTTCCCAGTCGGCGCACAGCTAGGCATGAGAGCCGGGACGGTAATCGGGATCATCGAAGGCTTACTGCGCGGCTTTGAGAGTCGCACTGCGTCCAGAGCAGTAAAGAAGCCGCTTCAGCGGAAGGAAGAAGGGCAGGGGACCGAGGCAGACGAAGCAGAAGTAGCGCGGCAGGCGAAGAGGGAGCAGCTGCTCAGATTGTACCAGAAAGCTGTGAAGGAGCTGGAAGTCCGGTCCGTATTTGCCGGGAGTGAGGTGGAGAGCTCGCGAAACAACGAGGGGCAGGAGAAACCGGAGGTTGTCCTTCGCCGGAAAGGAGACGCCGTCATTTCACAGTGGGAGGAGCAGGTCAGGGTGGCGCGTTGGGAAGAGAATATGGCTGCCCTGGAGCCAAAGGAGGATGAGCAGCGCGCGTTGACACCTACCGAGCAGATATGAAGTCGCTGCTGTTGTTATTATTCAACTCGACGCCATTTCCATTGCTTGCTTTGGACCACACCAGGTTCATGCCGTGCTGCGGCAGGTTCCATGCTATCCACCGGATTCACACAATCGTGCTACCGACGACACAACACCTGTTGTGATCGACCCTGCAGCGATGGCGGCTGCAAGCCTGCAGCCTGCAATTCCAGTCTCGCTGGCAGAACTGAAACCGATCGACCGGTCCGCGTCGGCAGCGCAAGGCTTTTATGAATATTGCAGCGGATGTCCATTCCAATGCATAAGCAGAAGGAAGCTCAGCACTATTCCCGCCCCACGAAGGAACGTGGAGCAGCGATGCTTGAGATCAGTCTGACGCGCACACTAATCTAAGCTCGTGAGAGACAGTTAAAGAAGTTAGACTAGTACTCGGCAGAAGGACAACTATTACAAGATCCTCCTCTCATTGAGATGTACGTGAATAACCTACATACGCACTGTATATTCCTTTCCAGGAACCCGAGGGTGGAACCTTGCACCGGTTCGCCTCACCCGCACACCAATGCAAGACATAACCGAGACATTATTGAAGTAACTACACTGCCGCGGCAGCTGCACCTCCAACACCCAAAAGCCACTTTGACCCAGCCCGCAGGGACGCTACTCTCCTTTACACATAAGCTAGCCACAGCTATCTAGGAAGAGAAGATAGCAAATTATCCAGTACCCCGTACCACCGCCAGGACTTAGGCCGTCCTAGCCAGCAAAGTAACGTCTCCCTTCCAAGGACCAAAGTAGCGGATACAACAAGGGATGAAAAGGCTTGCGCCGGAGCGGCGGTGGCTGGAGGTTACAGTTTGGCTAGACTACTAGAGCTACATCCTATTTGGATCAAGGGATGAAAGCCAACCAAAGAGTGTAGATACTGCGCACTAGGCGGGGGTCTGTTCGGTGGCCATTCCTCATTCCTGGATACGTACGCGGGCTACACTTTGGCCGCTGGGCGGGATTACCCCAGCATTCCACTCCATCTTGGAAGACCTGTGATTTGTTTGTTTTGGTTTTACCTGGTTGTTTGTGTTGAGTTTGTAACCTATGGGTACAGTTGGCTTGCGCCTCGTATCTTGGCTATGATTCTTGATTTGACGGAGTAACGTAGAGACAGACAGTGAGAGGGAAAAGGTCGGGTATCCATAGCGAGGGATGATGTGATAAGCCGAAATGGACAGATAGGAAAGTTTCCAAAGAACGTTGAGAGTGGAATCATCAGACGCAAAGAAAATCAAAGAAAGACAGGTTGATAGCAGGGAGACGCAAAAGAAAGAACGAGCCAAGGCCCCAATGGTGATAACCGATCCCAAAACTCCATCCGTTGCCTCATTATTCATACATGAACCCGCTCGGACAGCCGCCGCTGCCTCTGCGGACATTATATCATATGGCAGACATATCAGGGGGCTGCGCCCCTGCTCATTAGGTCATTGGAGAGAGCTTCTCACCCCGTGGTAGTGTTCATCGTCAGCATCCGAACCAGGACAGCTCCTCTACTAGGAGTGTCCCTGGCCGTAAAGTAGATCATAAAACATTAGTTCAAAGACACCCAGCCGAAATTGCTGCAGCCAGCAAGAGTCAATTACATCGACTTTCGTGGAAAGGATTTAGGAGGAGTTATGTCACCATGACAGCCAAGGAGACGCAATGACTCCCACACACGTTTGTAGAGGGGAGGGCGCGCAAGGGTCAGGCTGTGATGAATGGCCACGTCAGACCGATCCTCGCGGCAGAAAGTACAGACTTTCTCCCTGTCAGTTACGCGCGAAGTGGCAAGCGAATCTGACCGCTGTTTGCGTCGGGATCTGGCCTGGATAGCAGCGGCAGCAGACCGGTCAAAGTCGTAGTTCCGAGGCTGATCCCGGTCCTGACCCCTGGTTTGGCTGCTGTTTCGACGAGATCGAGGTGTTCGAGGTCTCGCAAGGGAGGTAGTCGACGGGTTGACGAGTCGCAGTGTCTGCAACGGCGACGGCCGAAAGACCTCACGGCTTGACAAAGTCAACGGTGCCATGGATTTGACAGGTTCGGGAAATGGATCTCTGGGAGGATGATCAGGCATTGTTGGGAATTTCTCCAGGGGCGGATCCGTTGGCGCAGAGGCTGTGGAGTTCTGCAGTTTGGGAGCGGACTTCGCAACACGGAGTTGCACCCGACTGCGGACTTTTTTCAGGGTGTCCATGGGCTTCTTCGACAGTGATCTCGGACCCAGGGACTCAGAATCAGAATCAGGCTCCCACACAGAATGCTCAAACGGGGCCTCGGAGGCCGAGGTCGAAGGCCTCTGACTTCTCGAGGAGACGGGAGCCTCACTCGTTGTCGTTGGAGAGGGCGGGCCACGACTGGGTACAGGGCTGGGGCAATCGTTGGCAGGAATAAACATGGCTTGATCGAAATGGGTTGTGTGAGGCTCGAGAGTGACAGGGTTGATGAGACTGGGTGGGGAAATCATCGAGGGTTCAATTGAAGGTCGACGGCCGGAATTGGTGCTCCTCTTGCTGGGCACACTACTGCCGTGACGGGGATTGATAGGAAGAGAGGGGAGCGGTTTCCCGCGTCGGGCTGAGAGGTCCTGGCCCTCTGTTCGAGGCATTCTCAAAGTTTCCGCGGAACTTGTGAATTCAGTATTCCGCGCAGGCGTCGACGGACGGTTGGACGATGCCGGTCGTAGACCGACTGGTGGCTTAGAAGAAGATTGGTGGAACTTTTCCAGGGACTTGGAGTATGTACTCTGGGCTGGCAACTGGACTGGCAGAACAGGGTACTCAGAGCCCTGCAGGCCACTGTCGGGGTAGATTGGGGAGGAGTAGTTTGACGAGAACGAGCTGCTCGGAGTCAAGTCGGGAGTTGCGTCGGTCTGTTCTGAGCTGAAAGAGCCCTGGCTCTCGTGCAGGGGGTGCTTTTCCCAACGTGGAACTGCAACTTGTGGTGGAATAGAGTATTGATGCTCGAATCCAACGACGGTAAGTGTCGATCGATCAGGTTGACTGGGACGACGAGTCCGCTTTGATTCGCCTCTTACAGATTTGGGAAACGTCGGTTCCTTCTGACTGTGATTCACGGAGGATAACATGAAAAATTGATTGGACTCCTCGCAGAATCGGACATCGCGAATGTCCCGTCTGCTACGGCCCCAAGCACCAGACCTGCCCAGGGAGTGTTCGAGATAGAATGGATCCGGGTTGGTCTCGTCCACAATCTCTGGGCCGTGCTCAGGATAGAAGGACGAGGCCCGTTTCTTAGCAGGAGACGACAAGGGCAAGCGGAGGCCAGTGTAGGGTCTATTCCGGGCTTTCAGTGAAGCGTTGAGGTCGCCGGGAAGGAAAGTATATGTGCCAGCCATGGGCTATGGTTGTAAGAGTTACAACAGATGCGACACTATGTTCTCAGCGATAGACGGGTATCATCGAGAATGCTTAACTGATGGTGAGCATCTAGCGTCGAAGTCGATAACAGCAAAGAGACATTAAGAGAGTGTCTGCAATATCTCAGAGACTGGAAGGGGGTGAAGGGGGTATGTTTATACTACATGCCTCCCCAAAAATAACTTTTAATGGCTCCCCTCCAAGTTCCAGTACTAGACTACCAGTGAATTGGTGGCTAGGCCGGGGAGGAGTCCGAAAAGCGTCAGCGCATGCCAACGGAGTATGATAAACAAAGCTCAATGATCAGAGCGCACGGACTTTAACCACCTATCAGACCTTACATGGCCCGGTTCCCTTCCACAGGGATAAGAGGCGCTGCAAGGCGAAACGGCCACCCAGCCTGGAGCAAGGGAGCTACCGGAACCCGATCCGTAGGGCAGAAGGTGCGGGGCGATGCAAGTCAGACTTTACTCATGGCTCGTAAAAGTGCCAATGCACGGAATAATCATACAGTGTTATCGAAATTGCTTGAAGTTGACAACCATTTTGGTCGTTGCGGCAAACATTAAGACGCTCGAGCGCCTTTCTCCAGATACAGGCATAGGCGTCATGTACAAGCACGCTTGATTTTGTGCTTGTATGAGGTCCTACTGAATGCTATCACTGGGTATGCGAATGCACCATGCCATGTCTGCAAAAGAGTAAACCGTCGAGCACAGCGGATGTAGGCATTCTACTGACATCATGCGCACAATAATTGAGTGCATCTGATACGATGGAAAGCTGGCATAGATCGAGTAGCGACGACCTGGTGAGTGGTGACAGATGATACGTAAACGGGCCAGAAATTCTAGCCAGAGGCTGGAGTGTTTCGAATCCTCTAGGATGATTTTGTCTTGGTACCAGACAAAGAGAATGTGAGATATCAGATTCAGGATGAGTAGCGCTGGGGCATAGCCGCTAAACCTTGGCCCGAGTTCCGCTCGCTGCAATGGTGGCCGATCGTGTCGATCTCTCTCCACCAAGACTCTTCAGGAAGCACAGTCATTAACTCATTATGGTTTCTGACGCCACATTTGCCTAGATAGGGCTTGAAGGGAGAGTCAGACAGTGCCCTCATCGGGTCGGCCAGTAAGTCTCAGTCATCCCCAGCATTTGACCGCGCATCTTAATGGCTGAATTGTTCAACTGGAAGTCTGTTATTTTGTACACTAGGCAATCGGCCTGTAGTCCCGGCATTCCGGGTTCCCGGATGGTAATCTGCGTCTTATTCGATCAGTCTAAGCAAATTCTCTGCTTTAGATCGTATCCTTCTCGCTGCATGGCCGCACTTTCCCGTAGATACGTGTATGATAGACTCGTATTGAAATGACGATGTAGGGGAGGGGTCTCTGTTGGAGATGATGCAGGCTTCCTAATGTTGCTGGTTTGGACGTGGTTGGAAAGTACGATTCCGATGACCAGTGAAATTTCCTTCTATTGCGGCGTGATGCAGGAGGAGACGAAGATGATAGTGGTTAGAGATGGAAGATTGATCGAGTCAAGGACCTTATCTTTATGACTGGTGTTGAGACTTGAAACTCTCGCGTAGGTAAAAGCACTTCCCTCCTGCTATCCCACGCTTAGGATCGAGCTGTTTAGCTAGTGATAATCCCAGTTCCAGTCCATCTCTAGGAAGCTGTCAGATGCATGGAGTTGATAACTCGATATGCTCGTGGTACCGTCCATCTCGATCTTCTGCAGTGATAAACAATAGCCCGAATGATTTGTAACGGGGAAATGAAACACTGTTTAATCGACAAATGACATCATGGAAAGCAAACGGTACGGAGTAACTGAGTAACTCAGGACTAATGAAGAATTCGATAACCCCTGCGAAAGTACGAGGGATGGATGGATGGATGGAAAGAAGACAAGATTAGGAGAGGGCGTCGGGGAAGCAACAAGGTCGCATAACCTGCATTCCGGTGGCGCAGGGAAATGGTTCCTGGTATCTGGGCCTCAACTCTCGAGCCCAGCAATCATGAAAATAAATACCAACTACTTTATTCTATGCCTGTGCTATGTACTTTGGTCGATCTATTGATGTAACGCTGAATCATCCTGGTTTTGTGCACAGCTGCATCTTGGTAATATGTGAATTGTGCAATTCACGTATATGCCAGGGTTTGACCTCTTTTACTTCGGTCTTTCCCCTCCTTTACGGGAATTGAATCTTCTGCAAACTGCGAGAGCGTTCAGGCATCACTCGTTGATAGGTTCGACATGGTCCTTTTGCCATGTCAATGCCACACTCACTGATTTCCAGGAACCGGAAGCCCTGGAAGCCGAGGGGTAGGATATTGTTGATCCATATCACATTTTGCGATAATCTAGATGTTCCATTAGGCCTGGACTCAGTCCCGTCGGGATTCACCAATCTGCCTGATAAATATTCCGAAATGAATGCTGCATGGTGCTGGTGAGCCATGCATCGATCGACGTGAGAGGAATGACGCAGAGCCCGTGGAATCAATGAGGCACAGTTTCCACAGAGCCATATGATAAGCGTAACTGCCGAGGCGCAGGTACACCATCAGATATCGCAGTCATAAGTCAAGTATACCAGTAAGGATGAGTCGATAATTCTGAGACCACGGATGGGTTGGGTTCGAGAACTCGAAGGCTTGATATTCTCCGATTCGTACGGTCGCCCTTGCTGGATTTCTTCGGCTCATCTGGTATATATCTCGAAGATCCTTATTTTGCATCTTCAGGCTATGGATGGAGTTTCCTGTATTGCAGTGCCATCACCATAGAGATGTTGGAGGCAGTGAACCATGCATATTTTTCATTTCTTTTGTCTCTGACGGTCATTGAGAATCTCTGTCAAGTCCATCAGAGAGATCGTCCCTATGTGACGACTGATGCAGGGTTTGATTATCTCCAGACAGCCGCCTCGTGAGACCCTGGAATAATGATGATCGTCGATGTCGGGTACTCTGTATATTCAGAGCCCAAGATTTCGAGTGGCCAACCGACTAAGCAGATCCAGACCATTGGAACCGGTTACAACCATAGACCAACGATCAAGGGTTCGTTTCCAGCAATAAGGTAGACCAAGGAGGAACTGATCCGGGTGCCATGGACGCAATTATTGAATCTAGGGAGCGACACCTTGCTGCTGCTGCTGGCTTCTGTTGCCATGAGAGTATCAATACTAGCGCACTGAAATTAAAATAAAGTCATCGGGACAGTCATCCAGATTTGAATCAACAGGCAATGAGGAAGAAGCGCAAATCTCGTCCCTTTGACAGATTGCCAACGCATCGCCAATGCAGCACTGACGCAGTGACGCTTTGCGAGCGGGAACCAAGGATTAGTATGAGACTGCTGCTGTCCAGCGACCATGAGAAATTAGGAATAGCGACAACTAGCGATTTCTTGCTTTCCAGGTTGGTGGAAATAGATCCTCCACAGACCCCATTGTTCTAGATTTTTAACTTCCCCAGAGGTTGACTTTAAGATCGAACTTGCTAGATATTGAACAGAAACGAAGGTCGCAAATCCACAAAGTGGGAGTCAGATTATCTGTTACACCACCGCAGTATCTCAATCGGATCCTTAGAGGACTCGACGGAATCAGAACACCTTTTCTTTTGCTTGTCCTTGTAAGAAATCTTATATATAACCTGCAAAGAACTTCTTTGTGGATAATTCCTTGACGTTCTTCCCGGGATATCATGGATCATAGTGAAAAATATCAGTGGTCTAGAAGTAGGCAGAAGGCTATGTGCCATCCTATCTATAAACGTAGGTTTATGTCATAAAAAGAATACCTAGAGAAGAGTGAATTGGCCCAATTGATCTCCATCGAATCAGTGTTGGCGCCAGTCAGCGGTTGTTGGCCTTCGGAAAGTCCCTCGACATTTCTTTCCCCGGCCGCCGTCATCGTGTCTTCTCGGACAACTGTGCAGCTGTCTACTACGCACTTGGACAATCTTCCAGCTGCCATTGAGCTCTGTCGCTCGACTCCATGACGCCTACGAGCCATTTCCAGATGCTCGTGGCGGTCTGGTAGTGCGCTGACCTGAGCTCTGAGGTGCGTCTTTGCGTTGTTCGTGGGTTTCCTTGTTCCATCCTCCTGCAGCTTCTATTTTCCCAGCCATCCCATTTAATCCTTAGAGCTGTATTTCCCACTTAGACCGCACCACGCACACCCCCATTTGACCAGCCACAGTGTCTCCTAGCTCCTTCTTTCTGGGATGCTGCTATCTTCTCTTACCCAATGCTTATTCCTGTCTCCATTTTTTATCCACATTCTTCCTCGGTGAAGTCGCTCACCATCCCATACTCAGAGGCGGGTTCTAGGTGTTTGCTGGAAGAAAGAGGCCCTCCAACAAGCGGAATCTCCACTGAGCTGCCCTGTACTCGCTGACGTCGGCGAGCTCAGACTCGCAATTTGTGTTTGCTGAGAATCTAGTCGCAATACCCTCACGTTGTCATCGCATCCCTCTCCACGTCCCCTACAGCAATCCTCAACAGTGTATCACCACACCCACGGCCCAATTGACGAGACCTACGAAGTTCACGACCCATCAGAGTTTACGACCGTTCCACGGCAACGCCAGCAGCAGGCTGCTGCTCCTAATCCTGCGCTTGATTCTTTCCTAGATCCATTAGCCCGCCCCTCGAGTGCTTCGGGAAGTCCCCGTTCGTTACGCAGAACACCTCGTCTCAATCACCGACGAGCTGCTTCAGTAGATGTTTCGGGACGATACCATCAAATAGAGCAGTCGATTCCTGTCTTGGTACAACCTGCCCCCGGCCAAGACCGCGCCCAGAACCCTACTCTACGTCCTGCGATCTCGGAAGCACGAACTGACGACGCGGAAGAGTACGATTCCGAAGCCTACGAAGAGCGTTCCAGACGAGCCGGCGAATCCTTTTGGCCCCGTCGGTCGACCCGCGTCTCTCCACGAACGGCCTCTGCGATCCTCTGGACTCTCGAAGAAGCGATTCGCAAACCCTTCCCTTTCACCACAGATTGGGAGGAAGTGAACGCGTCGATGGCTGATCTTGCGGGTGCTCCGGTCTCGTCCGGACCTGCAGTTAGCGGCCGTACTCAGAATGGTGCCACGCGCACCGCTCAAGGACCAGTTCCCGTCAACCCTCATCCCCCAAGCGGTGTTCGGACACCAACCGATATCATGAGACAGCGTCGGGATCGTGAGGCCCGGAAGAAGGCAGAACAAGAGGCAAGGGCTCGGGAGCAGGAGGAAGCGGAGCGCAGGCATCGGGAGGAGCAAGCCAAGCAGGCTCAACAGGCTCAGCCTTACACTGCTGGCGTTGCCGGTGAAAAGGCCGGACAGCGGGGTGCAGCTCCCAGAACGACCGCAGCGCCCGGTATGACAACCAATACTTCTGGAATGGCCCGCCGCGCCGACTCCCAGATACCCAGGCAACCTGTACCTCCCGCCCAGCAAGTTCCTGGCGCTCAACAACCGGCTGCTGCAAAAGGTTCTGCTCCGCCCAGTACATTCGCCAAACCACAAGGACAGGCACCTCCAGCTAGCCAATCGGACAATTTACAGAATCAGCAACTGCCACGTCGCGTTGGATTTCCGCATGCTTTTGAGCGGTGGGAAACCTTGTCTTCGCACTGGGAGGGTCTGACGAGCTACTGGATTCGGAAGCTCGAGCAAAACAACGAAGCGTTGGAGCGCGACCCGCTCAGCCAGCAGATGGCCCGTCAGGTCACCGATCTCTCCGCGGCCGGTGCCAACCTCTTCCATGCGGTTGTGGAATTGCAGCGCTTGCGTGCATCGTCGGAAAGGAAATTTCAGCGCTGGTTCTTCGACACGCGCGCGGAACAGGAGAGAGCGAAGGAGCTACAAGCCGAGCTCGAGAAGCAGCTCAAGAACGAGCGGCAAGCCCGCGCCGAAGCCGTCGCCTCTCTACAAAAGGCCGAGATCGATAAAACTCGCGCCGAGGAGTTGCTCAGGGAAATGCGACGAGAGCTGCAGATTTCCAAGGAAGAAGCCCGCCGAGCTTGGGAGGAACTGGGCCGCCGTGAGCAGGAAGAACGTGACCGCACCAATTCGCTCAGAAACGGAGAGCCGACGCTTGTGGGAGGCGTGCAAGTTGTCCCTATGATTCAAGGCCTCTCCAGTCGACAGACCGCCATGAGCCGCACTTCTGCCCAGGAAAGCCCATACTCTACCGGCGAAAATCTCGGGAAACCGGAGGGCCAGTACTACGACGAGGCGCCCGTGTCTCCAGTTGAGACCGACCCATTCACCGAAGGAAAGGATCTTGCTCCTCGCCAACCTGCAACCACAGCAGCAGACTCACAGGAGCCGTACGCCAGCCACTACTACCCGCAGCAAGGATCGGATATGTATGGCGGCCGACCAGCTTCTGCGAATGATGATCGCTCGTACGACCCTAGTGTTGCAAGCAGCGAGCAAGGAGACGAAGAATATGGCAGCTATCGTCGCGCTCAAGGCCGTCCGATCGAGTATCCTCCTGCCATGTCCGAAGAGAGCGAGGAGTACGAGCATGAACCTCATGAGGAGAGCTATGCATCGAGCTCCCTCCCAGCATCCTCGGCGCCTCTGTACACACCAACCACCGTCGACTACACAGGTTCTGGCTGGGGTGTCGGAGCGGGCTGGGAATCGATGACTCCTCGTCACCGCCATCCCACGCGCCTCAGCGATGTTCTTGAAGAGGATGAACCACGGACCACACCTAGTCGAGCCAGTCGGGCCAGTCGGGCCAGCCAGGCTAGCCGGAGTGTGCAGTGATATGTCCTCGCAACCCTGAATTCCACCGACACGACCTCCTTTTCTCTCTCAAGCGTACATATTGCGAGCTTCCATCGCAAAATTGTCATGTTCCATTTTCACATCTTGTTACTCGCGTTTCGTTCTTTCGTCCGATAAGAGAATACCTGGTTCGTTTGATGCTGCTTACCTCGCATGCTTTTCTGTTTGACTACTTTCTCTTTACCATTGTTCAACTAGAAGGTCTATATCGGGCAGTTATGTAATTTTAAAATAACGAGATTGATGACCATAGTTTGAAAAATAATAATCGCAGAGCAAGCAACTAATGGGATTATCACGTGATTGGGGTTTACTACAGCCTCAGGCAGCAATACTAAACCACATCTGGCACTATCCGTACTGAGCGCGCATCAGACAATAACCGCTAACCTCCGAACAAAACTTCTAATCTCAAGGACACTTCACACAACTCACGAAACACACCATGGCCTCATCGGTACGACCGGTTTCCCGCATTCTAGGCCGGCTAAGCCGGTCCGGCATCTCGACCCTCGAGTCCAGCGCCCGCATCCCAACACAGAGAACACCCGCCCTGCTCTCCCGAAGCGTCCTCACAACGCCGAAGCAGAATGCAATTGGACGTGCCGCCTCGCAGCAGCGAGGGTTCTCGACCTCCCCGGCTTCTCTCCGAGCCAAGACGATGGGCCAGCTGCGCGCACGGAACGCAACGGGTCCGTTCTCGTGGAAGGCGGCGCTGCTGTTCGTGCTGACGGGCGCGGGGATGATCGTTTATTTCCGGGTTGAGAAGGAGCGGTTGGAGCGGAAGCGGATCGCGGAGATGAGCAAGGGGGTTGGACGGCCGAAGGTTGGGGGACCGTTTACGCTGATGGATTTGGATGGGAGGGAGTTTACGGCGGAGGATTTGAAGGGGAAGTATAGTTTTGTATGTGGCCTCCTCTTTTTCTTTGCTTGGGATGAAGCTGTGGTGCTAATGGTGGTTTGGCAGGTGTACTTTGGTTTCACGCACTGTCCTGATATCTGCCCCGATGAGCTGGATAAGATGGCCGAGATTATTGATCGGGTCAAGGAGGCGACGAAGGGGGAGAATATCTTCTTGCCGGTGTTTATTACGTGTGACCCTGCGCGCGATACGCCCCAGGTTCTGCGGGAGTATCTGAGGGAGTTCCATCCGGATATTATTGGCTTGACGGGCACGTATGAGCAGGTGAAGCATGTGTGCAAGCAGTACCGGGTGTATTTCAGTACGCCCAAGGATGTGACGCCTGGAGAGGATTACCTGGTGGATCACAGCATATACTTTTACCTGATGGGTAAGTTTCTCTTTTCCTCATGTCAAGTGAAAACTGCTAATGTGGTTCAGATCCCGATAATGATTTCGTCGAGTGCATTGGCCGGCAGGATACGCCCGAGTCGGCATCGAAGCTGATTCTTCAGCACATCAATGACTGGAAGAGAGAAGGGAAGCCCTTGAAGCGGGATTAAGCTATCGTATCTTCATCGCTGCGCTGCGCTGTACAAAACTAGACCGAACCTGACCTGTACCTGTACATTAGACCTGACCTCATACAAATCCACATTCTATTTTCCCCCCTCAGTCGAAGATAATAACCTCCCCTCCGCATCCCTCTCCCTATTCTCCCTCCACTCTCACCTCCCCAACCCACAATATCCATCTTGAACTCACTTACGAGACGCTGAGCCCCACCCTCGCACTCAAACATACC
>JAAAPX010000264.1:0-23468 GCA_012656285.1 Aspergillus fumigatiaffinis | reverse complement strand
ACCCACCAGGCCCTCGACAAGCGCGCCTCCTTCCCCATCCCCTCCTCCAAGGGCAGCGTGACCTACTCCTCCGCCAAGTCCGTCAGCGGCACCTTCGACGGCGGTATGAAGACCTACGGCCGTGGCGTCAAGTGCAGCGGCCAGAAGGAAGGCGGCGATAAGGACGCCGTCTTCATCCTCGAGGACGGCGCCACCCTCAAGAACGCCATTATCGGCGCTGACCAGATCGAGGGTGTCCACTGCAAGGGCTCCTGCACCATCCAGAACGTCTGGTGGACTGATGTCTGCGAGGGTATGCCCCCTTTCCTAGCTTCTACGATCTTACGTTCCCGCTAACTGTTGCAGACGCTCTCTCCCTCAAGGGCAGCGGCAGCGGCACCTCCCGCATTATCGGCGGCGGCGCCCGCAACGCCGACGACAAGGTCATCCAGCACAACTCCGGCGGCAAGGTGATCATCCAGGACTTCACCGTGCAGAACTTCGGCAAGCTGTACCGCGCCTGCGGCAACTGCAGCAAGCAGTTCAAGCGCACCGTCGAGATCAGCGGCGTCAAGGCCTCCAGCGGCAAGTCCCTCGTCGGCATCAACTCCAACTATGGCGATACCGCGACTATCTCTGGCTGTGCTAGCAGCGTCAAGGAGATCTGTGTCGAGTATGAGGGTACCGACAACAATGACAAGGAGCCTAAGAAGAAGGGTTCCGGTCCTAGCAACGCTTGCAAGTACAAGGAGCCTTTGGCTACGTGCTAAGCTGCTGCGCTCGGTTTGAGGGAGGCGGATGAGTTGGTTGAGTTTCGTGGCATTGTTTGTGTATATACGCAGTATCAGCCAGATAATAACAGCTTCTAGCTTGGATTTGTACAATACTCCAGAGATTTCAATGGGAGAGCGCACACCGTGCTTGACATACTACAGACGCGTCCGAGGCTTCGAAGCAAACAGCCACTTCAGCACGGAAGATAGACTGGAGGAACTCGATAATCTCAAGCATGTGTTTTGTAGTTCCAAATGGACCTCCGTCGTATATGCAGCCAAGCAGATAGGCGAATGTAGGCGGATTGAATCACTAATATAATTCCGGAGAACCATCGCGGTAAGATGCTTCGGCAGCTTGAATAAAGGTAGGTTTCCTTCATAAGAGGAACTGCGCCTTTCAAGCTGGACGCTCGATCGCTGGTAAGAAAAGTGGCTGGTTGCATCTTGGGTCTGGGCGATCCGCCGGGTCATCATCTGCATTTAGATTATACTGACGCATCTAGGTCAATGGAAACATGCGCAGGCCTGCTAGATCGAGTTCTTTTATTGAACACCATTTTCAGTTGACCGTCTGCAGGAGCGTCCTTCGTTTGTTTGGTTTGCAATCGGCATCCAGTTGCGTATATGTCATTGAAGTCGTTTAGCTCTTACAAGAGCTTCAAGACCGTCGATCCGTCTTAGCGTCCGAAGACAAAGTGCCCCTTACTCCGTCCTGTGGCTCAGATGTAATCCGCTTGTAGCTTCGACAGATGGAACTGACGCACACTTGCTGTTCGAGCAGTTCCCTTGCAGATGGGATGGAGATCCGCGCTGAGAACAGGAACTGATCGCAGAGCTGAAGCCCTTGTTGCATAACTTAGCAGTTCTTATGGGGTTCCATTGTCAGATTTCTGGTTTAGGAGAATGCAGGAAATGGAGGGACTCATAGCTCATGTCAGTGAATGGACAAGAGGCTCAGAGAATCGGGGACTTGAGCGACGCCACAACATTGGATGTCGGCCTAACGCTGAACAACGCATGGTCTACTGGATAGTTGGGGTCAGACCCTCACTGCCGACGCAGATACCTGGACTGAGACATCCGTGTAGCCCCGGTTACCGACGTCCGGGCCTCGCGGAGAGACAATGATCTGGCTGACGGCGCTCTGAAATCAGGTAAGTCGCATATTGCATTCCAGGGCTTCGGAGAATACGTACGTATTCCAAAATCTGAAGCCACATTGATCCATTCCCTGTATATGACATGCTTGAAGCCAAAGGTTTGCGGTGTTGCGCCTGCAGCTGGATCTCTTGACCGCTACACAACTGACAGCATGAGGCATTAGATTAGCTTTGAGCTAGTATTTGTAATTCGCCATACCTGAGCGAGTCCTACCGCGAGATGTGCATTGACGTCTTGACGTCTCCGGGAATGATGAGGCTGGTTGCGATGCGAAGCTATGTTCCACGCGACCCGGTCACGACGAGATACTTCGAAGATGACAGCAGGAAAGAATAAATGCTATTCGACAGTAGAACCTGTCATGGCTGAATAGCATTTCAGACACGAGGATCTGTGAGAGGTTGAGGTCACAATTATGGTAAGCTTACCCCTTGCTGACCCATTCCCAGTACAATATATCGAATCGCTTGGGCCAGGAGCCAGCGACCATCCCCTTGCTTCATCACATGTCCTAAGGCCGTGATTAAAAGCTTCTTGGTGCTTTTCCTAAGATCGATAGGTGCTACACCGCATTCTTCAACAGCCGAATAATGTGCCACTCCTCCAGGTCTCCGACGATTCGAGCACGGGGTGCGTCTATGGCTTCACGGCATTTCTCACCCGAGAATGACACCCTCCTTACTCTCCAGAACAGAGTAAGACAAGGCTTGCATGAGGAATGATGAGAGTTCGTTCCAAGTCCATCTCGAAGATGGCAGGTATCAATGACATAACGTTTCGACGCCCTCGAGCATGGTATAAAGAGAGGACGCACCCACGACCAGAAAATCATCCAACACTCACAATCACAAGCACAAGCACACGGCGAATCACAGTCACAGACTCAATCAACCAGTTACTACCAGCAAAATGCTCGCCCGCACCATCCTCGTTGCCCTCGTCAGCGCCGCCTGCTTCGCGACCGTCAACGCGCAGGACTGCAGCGCTGACAACGAGAAATGCTGCCAGCAGGTCCAGGACCCGGATAACCTTAATGCCGATCAATTGGCCCTGCTCCGACTGTTGAACATAAACGTTAATGCCTTGACCGGCGCTGTCGGTCTTAGTTGTAAGTTCTCTGACTGAAGTCTATCTTGCTCTGCTTTGCTAACGTGACCAGGCACCAATATCGTCGGCGGTAGCTGCAATGCGAATGCTGCTTGCTGCACTGGCAATACCTACAACGTAAGTGGGCGCAATAAAACTTTCGTCGGACGGGATACTTACTTGGTGTTTAGGGCGGAATCGTTGTTCTTGGCTGCTCCCCGATCCAGCTGTAGGCGGCGTCTGCGGAAGATCCTGGTATCTGGAGGAGCGGGATGCTTGAATGGTGGATTGGTCAGGTCTATTCCGTAGTTTCAGGATCAGTTATGGTTAGTAGTTAGGAGATGAGTAGTAAATCAATGAAAACCGCGCTCACTTGTTGGGCCAATGAGAGGGTCTTTCGTCGGGATTCCGGGAGAATTTATCCAGTAACATACCTAACCCACGATTGATTCATTCTCCGGCTACCCCTGGTCAAAGCTTGGACACGACACAACCAAATCTAGAACGAACCGGCGTGGCCAGAACCGTCTCGAGCGGAGACAGACTGACAGCTCATCTGATTGGGTTCATGGAGATGCAAACGTCATAACGAGATATGCCTACCCGGGGGGATAAAATCAGATGATGCGTCGATAACACCTGGGCAGCCTTCATATTTGATCCGTACAATCATGCTGACAAGACTAACTACTAATTCTATCGCCTTGTACCATTCTTTATCGTTCAGTTATTGGCAATATGTCAAAAGCGGACGCAGTTCACTCGGTATGTAGCAAGGTCCATAGAGTTTACGGATTCGCCACACTTCCCCCGCACACCATCATCCTCCACATCCAAGTTGATGAATTGACATTAACAAAGCTGTTAGTACCTCTGTCCAAAGGAAAACACCGTGATCATCCAGCCTGAAGATGATATCACGCATGTCGGGACGGCAAGCATGGGGACGAAGGCGATGAAGCCTGCGCGGGGGGTTGTGTTGGCGGTTGGCACGACCAAGGCGCTGGGGAATGGGGGACGGCATGCGATGGATGTGAGGCTGGGGGATTTGGTTATCTATACCAAGGTGAGTTTTTTGACACCAGAGAAGATTTTGAGATGGTGCTGATGATCGGTAGGGGAAGGGGAAGGAGGTGAGGGTTGATAATGATGAGTATTTGCTTCTTGATCGAGATGAGTGAGTGTTCTCTGTTGCCCTCTGTTGATTCTGATCCAGTCTAATGTGAGCAGGATTCTGGCTGTTACCGATTGATTGATATGTCATGATGTGATATGATATGGTATGATATGAGTGCATGATCGATATCTTGATTGGTGTATGATAGCTGTACATTAAATGATACCTAACTTCTATCCAACCATTCATACGCAGAGCATCTACTGCAAGATAGATATAGAAGTGCAACCTAACCAGACAACTTAATAACCCCCTCCACCATCTCAACCAACCCACCAGCCACAACCTCCAAGCTCTCCCTCTCAAACACCTCCCAACATCCCTCACCCTCAAGCACACCACAATACGCCCCCCGAAACCCCGCCCTCACAGCAGCAGACACATCCCACAAATGCGCCGCCGCAAACCACTTCTGGTCATCCCCCCCGATCCTCTCCAGCGCAGCCCGATAAGCCCCCAATGCCGGCTTCGCAACCCTCAACCCATCACAACTCAACACCCTCTCAACAGGCATCTCGACCCCCGCCCTTGTAAAATACCCTCGCACACGCTCCACATCCCCAGTCGTAAGACACCACACCTCAAACCCCGCGCTCCGCAACTTCTCAAACGCAGTTACCAGCTCCGGACGAAGTTCCAGAGACGCATAGCCGGCTATACAAGCATCTCGCTCCTCATCCGTAAAGACTGAGCGAGGATCGGCCACACCAGCCATGAAAAGACTGCGGTAGAAGAGAGCGCGCATGACGCCTTTATAGGGGCGGTAGGACTCAGAAATAGACAAAAAGGTGAATTCGAGTTCCGCGGCGGTCATCCATGTGTAGCCGAAGTGTTTGGGGGTGATTCCATGAGAAGAAAGTTTTGGGCCGATTGTGGCTGCGATGGAGGCGAAGTAGGCGTCGAAGGAGACGCAGGTGCCGACGACGTCGAAGATGATGTGTTTTGGCATTGTTCTTGGTAATTGTCGTGGTGTTTGTAGTTGATTTAATGCATTTGTTTCAATCTATTCGGGGGAAGTGATGAGTGAGGGGTGGGTTGTTTATGTGGACACGATTGATGTGGAGATGCGGAGTAAATAATGATGATGGCTCATGGACCGGATCACATCCGGCGGATGAGAGATTAACATGTTCTGGCAATCTGCAATCCGGCTTATCGTGTCGATCTGGATATATTTTACTGATCAGATGGGTTCCGGTCCACATCGGAGCATTATCGGAGATTGCTTCCATATCTCTAGTCTTATCATGAGTTGAGTCTCTCAGGATCAGTTATGATAATCATAAACACGTGCATTAAGATTGAATGTAGCCTACGACCATAAAATATTCAACCGCCTCCACCAAGTCCTCCTCTTTGGCTCTGGCTCGGGCTCGTCCCTGTACACCTGGATAAACGGCCGGATTGGAATGTCCTCCAGCGGAATAATCGCCGTTCTCCCCCATAGCTTATACCCAAAATACAACACCAGAATGATCGGAATATTCAAATACGACGAGATAAACGTCTCCGTATCCCAGTGTCCCCGCATAAACGTACTGTACCCTCCAGTAAACAATAACAGTGTAAACAATACCAGCGCAAACCACGTCAGGTACGGCTGCAGCGGCGCCGCCCATGGTAACTCTCTGTGCCGGTCGATTCCTTGCTTCCGGCATCCGTACTGGAACCGTAGGTAGATGATGCAGATACACATCCAGTTCACAAGTGTTGAAATGGAGACGATGTCCTGCAGCCAGGTAAAAGCAGTGCTGGCCGAGTCAGACAGCGTCAAGTAGCCGAGCCCCATAAAGACGCCGATCAGGGCGACAGCGACGTACGGCGCCCCGAACCGGTTAACCCTAGTAAAAAATTTGGGCGCGTGGCCGTGCATGGCCAGCCCGAAGAGGATGCGAGAGCCACCCAGCATGTTGGAATTCCCCGCGGACCAGGCAGACGTCAACACCGCCGCGTTGATAATAGATGGGACGGCCTGGATGCCTGCGCGCCGAGCGGCAATCACAAACGGCGACTGGGATGCATTGCCGGTAGACCGAAGCAGACTGGCATCATTGGAGGGGGCCACCAAGCCGACCATAAAGATAGACAGAATATAAAACAGAAACACACGTGCGAAGATCCGTCGCGCCGCTTTGGGGATCGCCTGCCGCGGACACCGGGTCTCCGCTGCCGCGACGGTGATGTTCTCCATCCCAGAGTACGCGTACAGCGCGTTATTGAGCGTCGTCCAGAACCCTAGGAACTGGCCCCACGAGCCGGGGACGTCCAGGTACTGCACGAACGGGCCAGGATTCCGCCAGTATCTGAATCCGATGCTTTGGCCGTCCGGCCCGCCTCCACAGGTGATCACCAGCGCCATGATATTGATCCCGATTACGAGCATGATCTTGATCATTGAGAACCCGAACTCGAGCTCCCCGTACACGCGTACAAACAGCAGTGCAGTCGCCACCATCAGCGCCCCAAACACTGTGATCCAGATTGCATTGTTGACCGTCACCCAGAACTCGACGATGACGGCCGCCGCGGAGAGCTCCGCGGGGATCGAGACCAGGTACGAATAGACCTGGTTCCAGCCGTTTGCAAAGGCCAGTGCCGGGTCGAAGAAGAGCATGGCGTAGCGGACCACGCCTCCATTCAGCGGAACCAGAGCACCCATCTCGCCGACGGCAAACACAACGGTTGAGCCGGCCACGCCGACGATGGCGTACCCTAGTAGGGCTCCAAGAGGCCCCGAGCGGGCAATGGCACGTCCAGAGCCGAGGAAGAGTCAGGTACCAATGGTCCCGGCCAGCGCAATCATCTGGATGTGTCGCTGGTGGAGACCCTGTTTGACCAGGCGGATCTCGCCGAGCTGATCGGTGGCGGAGTCATTGTCGGGGAGTTGTTTTTCGGTGTCATGGAGGGTGTCTTTTCCAGGATCTGACATTATTGTTGATATTGCTCTTTCAGGTGGCATGTTCAATTTGAAAGTAGGTTGAGGACCTTGGGGTTAATGTGATCCTGTGGCCAGGCCAGTTGGCGATATTTAACCAATGTCTTATCTCTCTGCTCAAGCTCATCCGGTGATGGTTTAGCTTTGAGATTAGAGTGCGGTAGATAGCTTGACATGTTCTTCCAATGAAGACGATGCATTTGCAATTCCTATCTCAAGGTTTCGCTTTCCCCTCTTTTCGTGTGGCCACTGCAACCTAAAGCCCTTGCTTCTGGGGATAGTGACACCAACACCAACCGGAAACGGACCGGATGATGCACGATCACATGATGATAAACCGGACTTGACCGGAGAATTGCAGATCGCATAATAAAAGATAAGAAAGGATCAGGGATTATCAGTGGAGAAAAGAGAGGAGAAGTGGGGAAGGTAAACCTGTGGAACATCGGGGCTTGACCGGAGATCTTTAGCAGATAGACAACTCCTGGTCAGACCACGTCGTCGCCAAAATAAGTATATATGAGACCTCTACAGTTGTCCAGTTGACCATAGTGATTAGGAACATAGAAACAAGCAATGTCTACCTTTCCCCCAAACCCACTGGCCTGCTTCTGGCAGAACAATCCCCACAAACTACACGACCATCGCTCCACCGAAGATCTCCCGACGCATAGCGATGTTGTGATCATCGGCGCTGGGTATGCGGGCGTGAGCACCGCCTGGCATTTACTACACAACCACCCCAACATCAACTCAATTACTATCCTGGAGGCAAGAGGGGCCTGTTCTGGCGCCACCGGTCGCAATGGAGGCCATCTGCGCCCGGATCTGTACGGACATATCCCCACGTACATTGACCGCGCTGGACCCGAAGCAGCGGCGGAGATTGCCGAGTTTGAGATTGCGCACGTCCAAGCGATCAAGAAACTGGTCGAGAGCGAGCAGATCGACTGCGATTTTAGACTTACACGGACGATCGATGTGTGGTGTAATGAGACAGCTGTGGAGGGGGCAAGGAAGGTGTACGAACGCATGAAGGGGCACGGGTTTGCGTATATGGATGACGTCGACTTTCACACAGGAAAGAATGTAGAGGGGGTATGTCTAATCCCAAATCATACCAATACTATCCATACTAACGCCATCAGATCTGCGGCGTCAAAGGCGCCCTGGCCTGTGCCTCCTACACGGCAGCCACCATCTGGCCCTACAAGTTCATCACGCACCTTCTCGCCAAACTCCTGGCTTCAGGAAAGGTCAATCTGCAGACCCACACCCCCGCGACAGCAGTTACTCCATCCGCAGACGGTAAATTCACAATCGACACCCCCCGCGGCACCCTCCACGCCGACAAGGTCATCCACACCTCCAACGCCTACGTCTCCTCCCTCCTCCCACAGTACAAACACAACATCATCCCCTGCAAGGGCATCTGCTGCCGCATCGCCGTCCCAGAAGGGCAAACCGCCCCGCTGCTCACAAACTCATACATCGAGCGCACCAAGGACAACGTCCTGTCTTATCTCATCCCCCGCGCAGACGGGAGCATCATCGTCGGCGGCGCATCGGCGCTCTTCAAACCCCATCGCGAACAGTGGTACAACAATACCGACGATAGCGTGCTCATCGACGCCGCCAAGGACTTCTACGACGGGTACATGCAGCGGACGTTCCGCGGGTGGGAGGAGTCTGGGGCGAGGGTGGACCAGATCTGGTCCGGGGTCATGGGTTATTCGTATGATTCAAACCCGCATGTCGGGGCGGTGCCGGAGAATGACGGGCAGTTTATCCTGGCGGGGTTGAATGGGCATGGGATGCCGGTTGTTTGGCTGTCGGCGGAGGGATTGGCGAGGATGGTGGGTGAGGGGGTTAGGTTTGAGGAGACGGGGGTGCCGAGGTTGTTTAAGACGACGAAGGAGAGGATTGAGAGGGCGCAGAGGGGAAAAGAAGAGGAGGGAGATATTCTTGGGACAGGGTTGTTTCCTGCTACCAAGCAGTAGATGGTAGTTAACCAGTTGCCAGTTGGTGCATCATAGATATATTTCCTATATTAGATTAGCGTTAGTGTTTATCAGTGGATCGTTACCCCATGTTTATCCCACATCTGTTATCTTTCGCAAACTTAAGCTTCCCCACCGGAGATAAGGCCGCTTCGAGCTGAAGCCACATGCCCACACCAAAATGACAATCTTCACTGCATACTTATTGACACATAACACATAAACTATTCTTTTTCACTACATATCAAGGTAGACAATGAGCGCATACCAGTCACCTTTACCTCCCGGCTCCAGACCGCAGTCAAGCACCGAAGCACCCGCACCCCGACTCAAACGCCGCAAAGTAACCGACGAGAGAAAGCGTACAGCCAGAGCGTAGGCCTACTTCCAGAATCAACCACCAAGAAGCAAGCTGACCATACAGCTGCGATCAATGCCGCCGATGGAAAGAAAAATGCGAGGGAGGAATCCCGTGCAGGAAGTGTTCGCACCTTGGCCGTCCTTGTCGCGTGCGCGGTATGCCCGTATCGCAGGATATCAGGTACGTCGTCAAAGTCGCTAGTCAGTAGTTGAAGTGGTACAGCACTAACGGCGATAGCGCTCGGGATGCGTTTCTGGAACTGCAGGAGCGCGCCATGTATATGGAGCGGATCCTGAAACACGCGTTCAAGGGGATCGCGCTGGATACCAAGAGTCTCAAGCAGATGGCGTTGTCAATTGATGAGACGGACAAGGAGACGCAGCCGGAGACTGACGAGGCCGACTTGGCTATGGAGGAGGAGGAGTGCACGATCGACCCGGTCGAGGATACTGTTACTCGTACGTTTTTTTCTATCTTACAGTGTACATGGCGACGCTGACTCTAGACAGACTTCTCCGGGGAATTCTCCTACTGGAACTTTTCCATGCGCATCAAGCGCCAGATCGAGGATAGAATGGCTGCTTCCGCTGCCTTGAGCCAGGTATGTCTCTGCCATAGTCCTTCGTACATGCTAACCTGTTCAGACTCCTCCGAACCAAATATCAAACTACCCGCGAGCAAAACAGCTCCGATCCAGCTCGCGCACCCTCGCGGCCGCCATCTCCTGCATCCCTCCACGCCACATCGCCGAGTTCCTCGTCAGCATCTTTTTCAAACACGCCGTAACCCACTACTTCTACGTCGACAGACCATGGTTCCTCAGCCGACTAACCGCCCTCTACACCAACCCGAAACCCCTCACCAGCAAAGACGCCCCAGTCCTCAGCATCATTCTGACTGTCTTCGCCATCGGCACGCAATACGCCTACCTCGAAGCAAAATCCTCCCCTGCCTCGTCCAGCCAAACCCAAAACTTCTCCGAGGACGAGCTGGGGACCATGTTCTACCAGGAGGCCATCCGCCTGCTGCCGGAGGTCATCGAGGTCTCCTCGCTGGAGAGCGTGCAGGCCTGTCTGCTATTCGCGGCGTATGCGCTGCCGATTGATGCGGCGGGGTTGGGGTACGTGTATATCAATCTGACGATTCGGCTGGCGATGCAGAATGGAATGCATCGGCGGTGCGTGGGGGAGGCGTTTAGTGCGGCGATGATGGAGACGAGGAATAGGGTGTGGTGGACGGCGTATGCGATGGAGAGGTATGTTTCATGTCTCTTGCTCTTGCTTTGATTGCTAAATGCTGACGGAGTAGGAAAATATCCATATTCCATGGACGACCGCTGGGAATGCTGCGATCGGATGTCGATACGCAGCTGCCGGTTGATTTGGGTGAACAGGATTCAACAGCGCCATATATGCTTGCTTCTATTCATCTCACGCATCACCTGGAGGATTTCTATAAAGAAATGTGCGTCTACTCTACCAGTAAAGGACAGACACACTAACAACCACAGATCCCTCCTCCGCACCACCCCTAAACAGGACCTCCCGCTCCTACTCTCACGACTCGCCGACAGGAAAAACGACCTACAAAAATGGTGGTCCACGCTCCCGCTCATAATCCAAAAGAACGACGCCCAGACCCCAGTCGATCGATCAACAGCCCACCTCAAACTCGAACACTGCCTCCTCCGCATGTTCATCGGCCGCCCATTCCTGCTTTCGCGAGGCTCGCCCTCAAACCCGACCTCCCCAGCTACTCCCCCGGCAAGCACCGCTCAAAAGCCCACGCCCCGCCAGGAACTGGTGACCTGCTGCATTACAGCCGCCACCGACGCAATCTCCATCTGCAGCTCTCTCCGCGACAGTGACAGTGGCCCTGGCCTGGCGCGCGCCTCGTATATAGAATACAGCTCGTGCCGAGCAGCGCTGCTTGTACTAATCGCGTACTCGATCCAGGATCGCTCTGATCATTTTCGCAAGGCGTTACGGGTTGGGTTAGATATGATTCGGGAGATGGCGGCGAGTGGGGAGTCGGCGAGATCGGAGGTGGAGTTGATTGAGGTGTTGGAGAGGGCGCTTGTGAGGCTAAGGTCGTTTGATGAGGTGGGCAAAGTAGCCTCGGACTACGAGGAGTTTAAACAGTGGGAGTCTATGTGGAAGCGGCAGAATGATGGGGATTGCAATTCCGTCGAAACGGTTGCGAGATCGATTCAAGAGCAAGGTTGGACCACAACCGAGATGGATCCATCAGGTATTGCAGAGAGCAATGCGAATCTGGGCTCTTTGAGACTGTTCGATGGCGCGGCTGAATGGGCCCTGTTCGGTGGGGGAAGTGCGTTGCCAAGGGAGCTGCAGCATCCGGAAACGCAGATGTTGGGGGATTTTCTGTCTCTCCATGATCCGAGATTCGACGCTGATTTGAGTCATCCGTTGTGAATTAAGACACCCTAACATACAGCACATCACTGGCCATCCGGCTATTGTTGTCGACGTCTTTGTATCAAAATGCCTAGAGGGATGTCTTCCTCGTCGTAGAACTCGGCTTCCTCGTCAACTCCAAAATCACGGAGGCGGTCTCCTTCAGAGTTCTTCCAGCCTTCCTCGCCATCATGTACTTCACCATCATCGGACGAGTCGCTTTCGCTTTCAGAATCCCTTTCTTTCGCCTTATTTTCATTAAACCGGTCATGGAAGCGTTTCCGACGCTGTATGTGTCCTCCTCCTGAATGGCTGGCATCGTTGGAACGCTGCATATTTCGCGCTTGTACAGCCCTGTGATACGAAGCATCGGCAGCCGCAATGGCGGCGCTCATATCCTCCCGTTTTGCAGGAAGTGGAATGCGATCAGGGTCTGGTGGAGGCCATGATAGGTTGGGGTCTGCCCAGCATTAACTGATCAGTTCTATACCACACGTACATCGCACAATACACTCACCCTCAAAGCCATTGACTTCAAATTCCAGACCAGTCGACGGGTCAGGAGTAGCTGCAAATGGCCAGAACCAACTCAATACCTGGACGTCGTCAGCGTTGCACCTCAAGGATCTTCCGTCTGAACTAACGTTCGCGCTCCCGCCCATTCCGGCTTTGATATTCGACCATATGCCAATATCATATGGGAATTCCTGCTTCTTGATCCGAACCTGGATACCCCCCGGTCCGGACAGATAACCCCCAAAATGCCGAGCTCGTCTTAGCAGAGTCTCATGCCGTTCAATCTCCCACGATTCGATAGTGGTGGTGTTAAGAGCTAGGGACCAGACGCTTCGAAGTAGAAGAATGAATAATGCAAGCCATGTCAAACTGTTCACCACCAACAAAATGAAGAGATGGATCAGTTGTCCCAAGCTAGGGCCGAGGTACTAAGACGGAATTAGCTTGCACCAGAAAACAAGCGGAATCTGCTCATACACTAGGGAGATGGCGTGACGACCAGACTATCGAAGCTCTCTCGAAGAGAAGAGTCTCAAGATAGCCCATGCCTACGACGGCATAGAACAAAAACCTCATAAAATGAGGATATGTAAAGTGCGAAACGCAATTCGATGTCCACGGACAGTGATGGTCCATCTTTGGAATGCACCTGCAAATTGTTAGTCGGGAACAACACCCAGCCACAAAAAACTCACCTCTGACATGTCTTGCAATGGTGCGCACGCGGTGGCTTGAACGCCTCGCATCGACGACACCAGCGCTGCCTACCCCCTGCGCAATCCTTTTCCAATTGCTTAAGGTTGGATGGTGTCCAATCCTTGGGTATCCGGCCGGGATCTACAGTACATGCGCGGTAATAGCATACCCAAATGCACAGAGCGAAGATGTTCAAGCGCCAGAACTCCTGCGATCTTAGGGGTGCCTCCTCGAAATAGTAGAAAAATAACTGGGACGGGTACGCAAGAAAACTGATCAACGCGCAGACGAATGGAATCGCCAACTGCGAGATGTTGAACGAGCGACAAAGCATTTTGATAGGGGCATATTCATCTATACAATCTTATGCATCTCAGGAAGCTTGATTGATGCCAAACATCATCGAGCATGTCTCCAAGATGATTCTTCAGAAGTGTTGTTGATGCTGACCACGTGTGCAGGTGGTCTTGACTAAGCAACAGGCACGTGACTTAGTTTCTACGAGAAGCGTGCGTGGAAATATCGACAACCATTCATCCCTGCCATCTTCAAGCATAGTTCGCTGAAATATATTCATCGAGTTCATCAGTATTTAAGTGGCTCTCATCAATAAAGCATGGAAAGGCCCGATATATCTAGAGAATGATCCGAGCATCGCGTCATCACCACTGAGGATGCCGATCGCGGCCCTTCCACAGACCACTGTTCGAGCAATTGGCTCAACTTCTGTCATTTCAGACCCCTGCTCCATTGTCAAGGAGTTACTGGAGAATTCTCTTGACGCACACGCCACTGCCATATTTATAGAAATCTCCCAGAACACAGTCGATGTGATCCAGGTAAAGGACAACGGACATGGAATTCCGTCCGAAGATCATCCTTTCGTCTGTAGACGCGCCTTCACTAGCAAGATTGAGACTGTCGATGATTTGAGGAAGCTCGGCGGAAAGTCGCTAGGCTTCAGAGGTGAAGCGTTAGCTAGTGCTGCCGAAGTTTGCGGAGGAGTGACGGTCACCACCAGAGTTGAAGCGGACCCAGTTGGCTTCTGCATGAAATATGGGAGAAATGGCGAGCTCATCAGGTACGTCGTCCCGAAGAATGCTTCGGAGCATGGCTGACATATTGTAGTACTCAACGTGCCTCGCACCCAGTCGGTGCAACGGTGCGAGTAACGGATCTCTTCAAGAACATACCAGTCCGCAGGCAAACAGTATTGAAAAGTACCGCAAAGACAATAGCCAGGATCAAGAAAATCATACAGTCATATGCTATCGCTCAACCCACTATTAGGCTCTCCTTGAAGGTTCTTAAAGCTGCTAACGAAAAGACGAATTGGGTCTACGCCCCTGGGAAAAATGCCTCGCTTATGGACGCAGCACTCAAGGTTGCCGGTACTGAGGTCGCTTCTGCTTGCGTAACCAAGCAGTGGCCGTGTGCAAACGAGTCTGATGAGGAATCTGGGGTTGGCAATAGCGGCTCTTTTCAGCTGATGGCCTTACTTGCGAATCCTGGATCAGGTATTTACTCCACGCATTGGACTGAGAGCTTGGCTGATGTTCGCAGATTTTTCAAAAGTGAACAATGCGGGACAGTTTTTCAGTGTGGACGGCAGACCCCTCTCAGCATCTCGGGGCATTGGACAGGAGATCTCAAAGCTGTACAAGTCCTATCTACGAGCAGCTGCTTCGCGTAGCGGCGGTCTATCTAACATATCGGATCCATTCCTTTGCTTACAAATCCGATGCCCGGAAGCCTGTTACGACGTGAATGTTGAGCCTGCCAAGGACGATGTTTTGTTTGAGAATCAGCAAGATGTTCTTTCCCTTGCAGAAGCTCTCTTCCAGGACGTTTACGGTGAAAACCCTGATGGGTCTGAGAAACGCAAAAGCTCCTCCAAAGGGAAAGAAAGGATGGCAAATAATGACGCCTTCGAACTACTTTTAGCCCGTAAAGACACCACTGAATGTTCTGTCGAAACTGTGAATGAGGGTAACAATCCACCAAGCTTCGTCACGGCTAGCTCGCTTTTTCATATGAGGAGCAGCCCGAAGAATGGCCGACACGAACAGCGATTATTCTCCGATGGAAGTCCAGGTGCCTCCGGACTTACGAGAACTAGAGATTTAGAGGGTCTTAATCCATGGTCAGTGACACGACTGTATGCTCCTTCTGGAGCTCCATCCCGCAAAACTCCGTCGAGGGGTCCAACAGGATCCGCACGGCTGCTTCCTGTCGCGCAGGAACAGGAATCCAGGTCTATGACCGAGGCATCTCCGTTGCGCTTAGCAAGTTCTGCTTCGCCGAGCGCATCCACACCTGGTTCAAATCGACTGTCGCACTCCCCAGCCGAGTCTCGCTCTTCTGCTTCGGTCTCTGAGCTGACCCAAACTTCTCCAATTACACCGTTACATGGTCCATCCGTACGATTGAGAGCTTCAAGGCAGCGTGACAAAGAGCGTTATGGTAACGGTGCTCTCGATACTTGGTTTGTGAAGACCACACAAGCATCAGCCCGTCAAGAGCCGGTTGAGCAGCGTCCGGAAAACGAACATGATGAGCCTCCGTTGTCGCAGCTAGCGCATGACCGATTTGCACAACGTGAAAGTACGCCGGTCACTTCAGACACAACGGCCCCACGGGGTTCCCGTGTGGCCTCAGGAAGTCCAGAACCATCTGAGGAGGAGACGAGCACGGTCGAATCGCCAGTCATCAGCCGGAGTCATACTTCAGAACCTTCGAGACGCCTGGACCAATGGTCTGCAAATCTGCACAGACTGGCGAATGCTGACCATAACCCCGACCTGGAAAGGGCACTTGACTTCGAGAAGCGCAAGAGAGAAGCTATCACAAGGCTCCGTGAGCAGAGAAAGAATGCGTCCGCCGCGAATTCACCTCATGTGAGCAGATATCTTGCTGCCAAAGCCGCTTTGCAGCCCGAAGTCAATAACAGCAATGCCGAGCCAACGCCATCGATCTCCGAAACCGACAACCCAAGTCCTCGTCTGAACCCACATGATCCGAGGTCTTACCTCATGCGCAATAAAAGCTCGCATGATCAAAGGAGGCTTGCTTCAGATCCGGCCAAAATCCGACGAATTCAAACGAACAAATTGCCGTTCGAGAAGATACCCGAGGGGTGCGAATTGCATGAGCTATGCCTGGTGCAGCCTGCAGCCATCCCTCTGATCTCCAAGACCCTTCGCGACTTATATGAACATGATCTATATATACGAGAGGAAGATACTTTTGTGGGGTTTACTGCCGCGGATCTGCAATTCCTAAGCTTATGGGAGAGCCAATTGTCCTCGTTAATCAAGCAACAATTCAGAACTACAGAAGGTTCACACATGCCTACCGTTCAGATAAACTTCTCCGATCTACATCAGCATCTGGGTGATTTTGACATGGGTAGCTCGTCTGCATCCGCATGAATCCTCTCTTACTTACCTAATGCTTAGAGCAACGTCGGTATACTTATGACATGTATAGATATAGATACACCTCAATTAATATAAATCAACACCATAAGTCCTGTTTCTACGGAGTAGATAGAAGCAATACATTTCTATTAAAGAGTATAATCGTCTATAAAGTTATGTATAACGATGATATCATCAAGTAGGCAATAACTTGTTTGCAGATGGCCGCAGCGAACCGTTACATAATCCTGACATCAACACTAAATCAACGTACAAAACCCCCAGCACACCACCATCAACGACAAGATGGAACCTCCTCATCGACATAGCGATTGAATCGCACCGATATTCAAAATGGAGGCCGGCGCAAAGCCATTGGTCGACGTCGACCGATGGCCATACGAACGCTCCCATCTCGGACTCAACACCAGCGATGTCGGCATCTTCAAATCAACCATCCTCCCCTCATTCACGCTCCACTCCAGCTTCTCCGTAGCAGCCTACGCCCTCTCCAGAGCGACCGACCGCGGCGAAATCAAAGACTACGCCTGGCCCCTCAGCCAAGTCGCCAACGCCTGGTGGAGCGCCGTCGGCGAACCAATGTACCACAACAACCTCACCTTCTCCAGCGCCATGAACGCCATCCCCTGGACCGAAAAGGTCCTGCTATCCTGCGTCACAGCCTGGGGCAGTAGACTCTTCTACCGCATCGTGTCACGCTCGCTCGCCCGCGGCAGAGACGACCCGCGCTACGAGGAGCTCAAGGCCAAGGACCCCGGCTTCTGGAACTCGGCGCTCCTCAAGTCGTATCTCCCCGAAGCGGCGTTCCTGACTCTCATCACGCTACCCTTCACCCTGCCCTTCCGGATGAGCTGGTCGAGCGTGTCGTTTGACGCGGAGACGTCTGGCATGCTTCGCGCCCTGGGCGTCGGACTCTTCAGCGCGGGCTTCGCGATGGAGGCGTTGGCCGATACGCAGATGGAGCTGCACCGCAAGGAGCGCGATGATCTCTGCCGGCATGGCGTGTGGAGCATCGTCCGTCATCCAAAGTATGTATCCGTATTCGTATTCCCCTGTTCATAAACGGACAAAAGCTAATGGCTATGACAGCTACCTGGGTGACACCCTCGTGCACCTATCATTCGTCGTCCTCAACGCGGCAAACACATTCAACCCGGTTGTCCTGCTTGGCCCGGTCGCAAACTACGTTTTCCTGCGTTTTGTTGGCGGAGATGCGCAGAATGAGGCGAGCCAGGAGGAAAGGTACAGGATGCAGGACCCGCACAAGTATGCGCAGCTGCAGGCGTGGCGGCGCGAGAAGAACAGCTTCTGGCCTGCGTTGTCGGAGCTGGCGAATCCGTGGATGTGGGCTGTTGTTGGTAGTGGGGTTGTGGGTGTTGTTGTTGAGGAGATGGTGCGGTCTTCGTTGGGTCAGTAGATTCTAATGTGTAATGTGTATAGTCAGGAAGGCAGTAATATGGTTCATTTTTCTCTCTATGCTCTCTGTGATGTGCCGAGTATTTCTGGTGGTTGACACATTTTGTAAACCAATTGGATAACCATCTGATGGCCAAGGCCCTCATCTTTGGGATGTAGTTTATATACGATAACGGTGAGAATTACAGATTCCTAGCCCCTCTCATGACTCAGCGCGGAAAGATGTTGGAAGTCCGCGCTTGAAGGCGCATGATTGTGCAGGTAGAAACTATCAATAGCAGTCAGAGAAGACCTGGTGGGTTCATTAGCATCAGGTATTTGACTCTGTGTATAGGCATGAACGCCTTAGATAGTCCGCAGACCCGCTGATGTTATATCAAGCACAGAGCCATTCCAGCATTAATTTCATCTTGATTGTCTAAGTCAGACAGTAGACCTCCATATACTACTGGCTGAACGCTCAATCAAACACAAATGATCGAGACAAATAGACATAAATCTATGTCTCATACCTCATCAATCACTGACACCATTCCTCTCCTGCGCAACAGTTCCCTCACCGGACCCATTCGACGACGCCACCTTCGGCGGCGCAGCATCCTTCTTCGACCTGAACGGAAGCACAATCACGAAAATAATATACGCCAGGCCAACCACACCCGCAACAACTGAGTAGGCGATGACCGCGCCCTTGGGCGCAGCCTTGCCCGCATTCTTGGTAAGCAGGAACCCTAGCCCGCCATTGATGATGCCAAGGGCGATCAGGATCCGGCCTAGCCAGCGGTGCACGTATGCGAAGAGGCTCTTTCCGCCCGTGCGTCGGAAATGCATATGTTGGAGTAGGCCCATGAGCGGCTGGAAGAGCACCAGCATGCCGACAACGACCAGGCCGATGATCGGGTGGTACTTGTCCATTTGGTCTGTCTCGATGCCGAGGTACACTCCCAGGCCGAGTCCCGCGAGGGCCATAGCCAGGGTGAAGAGTTGCAGTGGAGCGTGGATGGCGGAGACAGTCTTGGAGTAGGGGATAATGTGGATTGAGATAGCGAAGGACGGGAAGAACACGACAAAGGCGACGCTCATGAGCACGGCGTGGGCTATTAATATCGAGTCTGATTTGGAGGCTGTGGTCCCCCCTGTTGTTACTGTCTGTGTGGTCGAGGCCGAGTTCTGACTAGCGAACGGGTTTGATGCATCCACACTGGCCACCTGGGCCTGTGCCATGCTGATGGCTTGCACGCCGCGGGAATCATGCCGCGTGATAGCGTACCTGGGATCGCTGGAGTCGATCGCAGAACCCTGCTTCTCTGCCCAGATCCAGCTACTTGAGCTGCTAGACGGATCCAGAGAGCCACCGGTCCATTGAAGGCAGTTATTGCAGCGCACATTGGCGGTCATGTACCCGTTGCTGATACCAGTACCGTCTAGGAGCTCGATCTGCGCATCGGGGTTGTAGCCTGGCGGGAAGTGACCCGTGCCGGACCGGGGAGAGAGGGTGACGTTGTTGGCAGAGGCGGCGTACATGATGAACATGTTAGAGCCCGCCATCTGCGAGCCTTGGCCAAGAGCCACCCATTGATACGAGGTGGGTGCGCGGATCTGGAAGTAGATTGGCCCGGAGTTGGAGGAAGCTGTGCTTTCAGGTACTACCACGCTATAGACGATATCGCTTGCGGGAGAGAAAGAGATTTGGGCGGCGGCAAGGGGCGCTATCACGTCAGCACCTATCCCGAAGCACAGGTAGGAGATACGTACCAAGTGCCAGATGTAGGAGTCTACTCCAATGCATTGTGAAGGTCGATCCCTAATTATCGCTGCGGTGGCAAGCAGAATGCTTGAGCACGAGGGACTATATAAGTCCTCGGGGTCCACCCGAAGAGTTACCTCTAGGTATACCACCTATGATGATCCAAATAGGAAATATAAATCGCTAGACCAAATCCAACGGTAATCAAGACCCTGATTCAGTAATTGATCACCATTAGCATAGCCACGTTGATGAGGGCCACGATCCTTCGTCATATGGACGCTTCGCCAAGATGTTGGCTACTGACCACTAACCTTGCTCTCATTTGAAGTGAAGAGGGTCAGACCGATCAGTTCCTCTTGTTATCGCGCGCTCATCTCGATTATCTGGCCGGCCGCCATCATGGTCTGCACCGTGTTGATAAAATGATAGTTCATAGTACGGAGTAGCAAGGTCACCCCAGTCCCCGGAGCAGGACGGTCAATCATAGTGGAGATCAAGCCCTCCTCCGAAGTCGAAATCAACCCTGCCAAAAACCCGGAAAACACCCGAAAACAGATCCAGGGACCAGGACCAGAAGTCCGGAGTATCTACGAATCCTTACGAATCCTTACGGATCCTCCGAGGATTCTCCACGCGATCGACGGACCAGTGTCTAGAAGCGAGCTTGGCATGCCAAAGTTGAATGCTGGGCCAAGACCCTGGTTTTATTAGTCTCGACCAGATGATCGTCGAATAGAGCCGAGTTGATTGGTTTGGCTTGATAACGGTCTCAGTGTAAACATTATTGTCTCAGCTTCGCCACAATCAGGAGAATGCATGGTAATGCTGTAGCCTGAAGGGTCAAGGGTAGCTTTAAGAATGATAGATGACAAGGGAACCTTATTCAACCTGCACAGCCTCAGCCACCTTAATCCTCACCCTGGCCTCCCACAGCCTCTGCAAGCCTTCCGCGAAGAAAAACTAGATCGATAGCATGGATAGAAGCGAAATTAGACATTATCTCAACTTACTTGGCCAATCATTGAGCAACCGTCCTCCTCCTTATTCCCCAAGTCTGCAGGAGACTGAAATCCTACTCTGCCTGCCTAGGTCATCTCGCCTGAGCGAATGAACATGCGACGAGACCAAGATGAGTACTGTCCGTGATGATGATCTGTTCCTCTGATGGGCCGATCAATCCAATTATATTCGAACAGCCTCGCAGCCTATACAACAAAACAGTATGGTCGCTCAAAACAGGCATCCCATGTTCTGCTCTTACTCTCCCAGAAGTTTCTGGAAACAACTGCCGCCAACAGAGGTAAGGGAGTCCCAACATCCGTTCCCAAAGCGGAGAGCTGTCGATTGACAAACTGTTGCATGTCCAGATCGCCCCGAGCGCACACTGAGGCCACAACGAGCGGCCAGAGCATGCACTTTCCGATCCCAGGTGCCCCGCAGGCCTGCTTCAGATACGCGAAGAGCTCTTTTGCGTGTGTTACTGTCAGTGATCTAAGCTGTGCCGTTCGCGGTAGGACGCAGAGACTCTGCAGAGACAATATGCAGTACAGTATCACTGCGGAGCGGTAAACATGGCCAAGAATTATTCCCATTTCGGGGGCGGCGCAAGACATGGCCCACTGCTCTGGCGAAAAGGCCGTGATCCGGCCTAGCAACGCCAGAGCTCTTCCTTCGGACTCGGTGGATGGTTGCGAGAAGGCCTGCAGTCGGAGATGATTGATCCAGATAATATTTGCTAAAAGTGCAGGTGGACAGAGGAGAACAGGGAAGAAGCCTTCCCCGTACATCAGGGAGATCACCTCGATCGACCGTACATCCGAGCCCAAGGGTATGTGGTCGGAAGGTGGACTGGTGGTGTTACTGATGATTCCGATACTAGACCTGGTTAGCGCATGTTCCACTATCCATGGAGAGATCTACATCATGAAATACAGCAACAAAGCTTTGAGGTGTGGAGCCGAGTGAAGGACCTTCTCCACTCCTCCCCGGATGGTGATAATCTCCAGAGCTGCAGTGAAATGATGACGCCAGTTGGGAGAAGTAGATTGCCTGGACTAAAATGCTCGTCAACGTCAGTTCAATGCAAGCAGATACTGGTACCCACATCACTCAATAGCAGCATTATCACCCCAACGAGCGTTTTGTCTGTACGACACTTGTCTGGACGTCCTATCTCCTCCTTCAGATACTGAATAGCCTGGCCTCGATGCTGGTAATGCTTGGCTTCAATCTCCCGCAAATCGCTACGGCTGCTCCGGGGGAGTAGTCGGTGAAATCGGTGGCTCAGCGCTAGAGAGACAAGCGTGCAGTGGATCGGGGGTGGGATGGCTGGAAGACTTTCCATGGGAAAGGAAGTAATGAACGCGTTTTCGGCTAGCTGGAGCAGGCAAGTATACCCCGGTAGAATGCAGGTATTGACTATTTATGAGAACGGTTGCTGATTCAAATCGACTAGCGAACTCACAGTAATATGCAGCCTCCACGATCGCTCCAGGCTCAGTGACCAGTCGATCGCGGGGGACGCTCAAACTCAAAGCTACCACTTGGCCGTCACTTCTATCTTCGGCCACATGCTGCTTGGTAGTAGTCGGCTGAATAGTCTTCTTCCGCGGTCGAGATGTCACCTCACCCGCTGGGACCCACTTAAGCGGCTTCTTCTCGCCGTAGCCAGGACACTCGACCCCAGCAGTATAGCATTTGCGGCACCCGGGGAGTGAGAAGTCGCAGACTAGTCGGCGGCGATGGCATTCCCAGCATTGCCGGCGTCTGTTTGGGGACAAAACAATTGGTTTTTCCATCTCGGCTAGTCAAGTAACTTCCGTAAGTGACAAAAAGGGAGAAGAATGAACAAGACCTGCGTAAATGGCGTCCCTTGCAATTTATGGTCTTGAAGCAGACAAGGCTATGATGATGCTGACGCCAAGGCACAGCCAGCCTTCGGGCTGAATTGCTTGGCCATGCTTTTTTCCTATTTGGGACGATCCCCAAATAGCATCATTAGCAGACAACTCCCTAATTACATTATTATCATAATTGCATGGTCGTAAATACATACATGAACATCAAACCAATTCATCCTCGTCGGATACCATCTCCTTCCTCATATTCTCCAAAAACCGATGCATGACCGTCCTCAGTTCCCCGTAGGCAGCCAGAAACTCCCGACTCTGTATTCCATAACTCTGTTCTTTGACCTCCCACTTAACAACCTCCACCCCCCTCACGTTCTGCCTGACCGGATCCAAGTTCCACCGCAGCAATTCCAGCAGCTCCGCCGGCGTCTTGCTCAAGCTCAACAGCAGCGGCACATCAACCTCAATCTCCACCGACAGCGTCCTTAGCCTGCGGCCAACTGGATCCCCGATCCCCTTTGCCAGCGTCACAAGTCGATCCTGGAAGCCCAGGAGGTGTTCCAGCGGTGCCGTGGCCTCGGGCCGGAGGAGATGTAAGGGAGTGCGCTGCAGCGCGATGCAGAGGTGCATAGTTGTGACGTAGCGGATCGTAGACGGAAGCGGGACGTAGGGGGCTAAGATTTTGCCGCAGAAGAGAATGTATTTCGCATCGACGATGACTTCGTAGGCCGCTGCGCTGTACCATTCGCGGATGGCTTCGGTGTGGATTGCATGGTTGGTGCGGAGGATGGCGGGGCAGCAGGGTTTCCCGTCTCGTCTGAGGGGCGGTTTTTTGTTGCGGATCAGGGAGAAGTTGCGAACAACGGGGATGTTGGGGATCAAGTAGTGGTAGATTTGGAGGCGGAC